>CAJQUN010000050.1:1923446-2523446 GCA_907163345.1 Haberlea rhodopensis | reverse complement strand
CCCAGATCGAATCAACGACGACTTGATGACTCTCTTGTTGGTACTCCAACATCATGAGCTGTCACAGACAAGTCTCACCAAGATTAAACATAACGTATACACGTTTCAGTGAGGCATGCTCAACCTCAACCTCGATGACATGATGACTACTAGAGTCCACCACAATCCACATCGTATCACCTTACGATTTGCCACTTGGTTCCTACGAGCAGTATAACGGCTCTAACAAGCCCCTCTTGGTGCTGCATACACACGGCAGACAAACTAGTCGCTGCCTCTCTAGGTTCACCTCAAACCTACCAATAAGATGGACGTTTCCGCACGGCATACCATACTGTGGGAAGAAAATCCATAGAGTAGTGGGTCTTTACCCAACATTCCTCTAATGCCTATACACCCTGGACACTCCAATGTCCCTGTTTCATAGCCATGCATATAGTCATTAATTCTTGACATGAATGATTAAAATCATCATCTTATAATTATCACCATCTTATAACATCTTCATCATATGAGCATCATCATTTCATAAATATCATCATCTTATAACATCATCATCACATAAGCATCATCATCTTATAGCATCATCATCTTATACATCATCATCATATAAGCATCATCATCTTAAAGCATCATCATCTTATACATCGTCATCTTATAGCATCATCATCTTATACATCATCATCATATAAGTATCATCATCTTATAGCATCATCATCTTATACATCATCATCTTATAGCATCATCATCTTATACATCATCATCATATAAGTATCATCATCTTATACATCATCATCATATACATCATCATCTTATAGCATCATCATCTTATACATCATCATCATATAAGTATCATCATCTTATAGCATCATCATCTTATACATCATCATCTTATAGCTATAACAGTAAATGTACGAAATCATAGCTGAGTAAGCTTGCTGGTTATTCATTAACTTCTTTTCATTTTTCCTGGTTCATATTCATGCACATGGGCATCTTACCCTGTGGCATCTTACCACATAATAACATCGTATGGCCTCTTATCATATGGGCATCTTACCCCGTGGCGTCTTACCACGCATCACAACATTGTATGGCCTCTTACCATATGGACATCTTACCCCGTGGCGTCTTACCACATAATAACATCGTACGGTCTCTTACCATATGGGCATCTTACCCTGTGGCGTCTTACCACATAATAACATCGTATGGTCTCTTACCATATGGGCATCTTACCCTGTGGCGTCTTACCACATAATAACATCGTATGGTCTCTTACCATATGGGCATCTTACCCTGTGGCGTCTTACCACATAATAACATCGTATGGTCTCTTACCATATGGGCATCTTACCCTGTGGCGTCTTACCACATAATAAAATCGTATGGTCTCTTACCATATGGGTATCTTACCCTGTGGCGTCTTACCACATAATAACATCGTATGGTCTCTTACCATATGGGTATCTTACCCTGTGGCGTCTTACCACATAATAACATCGTATGGTCTCTTACCATATGGGTATCTTACCCTGTGGCGTCTTACCACATAATAACATCGTATGGTCTCTTACCATATGGGCATCTTACCCTGTGGCGTCTTACCACATAATAACATCGTATGGTCTCTTACCATATGGGCATCTTACCCTGTGGCGTCTTACCACATAATAACATTGTATGGTCTCTTACCATATGGGTATCTTACCCTGTGGCGTCTTACCACATAATAACATTGTATGGTCTCTTACCATATGGGTATCTTACCCTGTGGCGTCTTACCACATAATAACATTGTATGGTCTCTTACCATATGGGTATCTTACCCTGTTATATGGCATCTTACCATAATATAATCATCGTGTGGCATCTTACCACATGGGCATCTTACCCAATCATATGGCGTCTTACCATATCATAAACACTGTGTGGCATCTTACCACAGGGGCATCTTACCCAATCATATGGCGTCTTGCCATATCATAACCATTGTGTGGCATCTTACCACAGGGGCATCTTACCCATTCTCATATACGTCATCATAAACATCATCATGACCATTATCATCGTAAACATCATCGTAAACATTATCATCATAAACATCATCATAATCATCATCATCGTAAACATCATCGTAAACATCATCATCATAAACATCATCATAATCATCATCATCGTAAACATCATCGTAAACATCATCATCATAAACATCATCATAATCATCATCATCGTAAACATCATCGTAAACATCATCATCATAAACATCATCATAATCATCATCATCGTATATACTCATGCAATTAATGCAAGGTCATAGTTTAGGAATATGTTACCGTTTGATGCTTGTACGTTTCTTACGTACCTTCCTTGCTTGAGCATTACATGAACAAACGCATTAGTATATTCAATAATAATTGAGACCATACCGAAGTATTCCACTGTCGGTTGTCTACCCAGTCTGTCCTCAGACAATACATCATATCTTTCTTCTCCTGATTTTCTTCCAAAATCAGGTTCCTTGGCACGTAGCATATAGAGTGTTAGACATCGCTATTAATGCCATCCTATCGTGTTTCACACGATTCCTGCAACCACAATGGTTAGCAATACCACTTTACATATCATAAAAGCACATAAACAATTAGTCATGTCGTATAACATTAATGCCATCATGCATAAATATGGGCTATCAATAACTTCCTAGGCCCTCAACAGCCCCAATGAGCAACCACTGCTCTGATACCACTAATGTAAGGACCCCTTATACTTAACCCTTGATTAGTGTATTAATCATTATGTGTGGCACATGCTTTCCATAAAATCATTCGGGAACTCCGATGATACTTTACCATTGAATGGCAATTACAAAGTTTTTTCTTTAACATTCAATGTTATAAGTTCATCATCCTAACAACAAGAGACTCATAGAGTTCGCCCATTACACCACTCTTTACATTGTGGACTTTTATAAAAATTTGGGCAGAGTCTCCCCATAAATAGAGCTATCCCGAAATAAAAGTACAACACATAACATAATTCCCGGCCAGGGAAAACATAATACTCATCAGAATACAGCAATACCAAGTAAATTCCCAGCCAGGGAAGACACCACACATATGGCAACAAAAGTGGGTTTCAACACCCACATACACTAATGACTCTCTTAACCTTTAGCAATTCTACCTCTAATTGCATTCAACCTCAAATGGAAGAGAGAAAGGATCATGCCTTTATATACAACCCATGTACAAGTATAATCGTGCTCACATGCGAGCATCATAAATATGTGTATAACCATCATGGGTATATATATATATAGGTACTCTATACGATATCGTGCTCCATCAAGCCCTGGTACCACAATCCTGGGAGTACATCCAATCAACAGCTCGAGCTCATCTCCAAAGCCATCGATGTACCTGTTCACCTGTCCCAACAGAGACAGCCCCCAACGGGGTGAGCATACCAATTCCACAATTTCATAATCATAATGACATAATACATAATTTACAAAAAATGTAAATATTGTGGAACATATGTGACACTGCCTGGATGGTATCATCCTCATCCTAGCGTACCCCTGTAATAACCCTGTTCTCAAAACAGATAAATCATCAAATCCTGAATATGCAGTTAATCATCATATTGGTTTACCCTAACCAGTTTCGAATTAACAACATTTCATAACATCTTTCTTTATCTAGCAGTTATCATAATTCTAGATATCATATTGAGATTTCCTTAACTTCCGATACTAGTTAATCACTTCTTTGATTAACTACGTCTCTGTTCCTATTCATTACCAATAGGGAATAAAATACAGATATCCTAGATATCTAATCAATACCACATTTTCATTTCTTACTTCAAAGTAGCGTCATACTACTGGTGATACCACATTTTCATTTCTTACTTCAAAGTAGCATCATACTACTAGTGTTAGCGACCACACCCATCATTTGCTCGCTTCATAGCGGCACAAAGCATTTCACCATGTGAATCAACATAACGTAACCAAGTCACGGTGCCATCATAGTAAAACATTTCATGTATTTTAAATCATGCATCATACTTGTAAAACATCATTTAAGCTATGCTCGTACGCTAAACGTACCTTAAATCCTCGAAGTCCGAGCCAAACCTTGCTCGAGTCCCATGCCCCGAGGAATGATGTGCTAACACGATAAATAATTCACGATTATTTACGAACATGCAACCCATGCTCAAGCACACCCATAACCCTCAACATATCGTCAACACACGACAATAAATCATTTAAAAGACCCGGGGCAGGGTACATGCAGGGAGGGGAACGAATGAGACAACAACGAAAATTGTTCAAGGATACCCTACAAATTTTCGAACCCTTATCTCACAAATCGAACCCAAATTAAACACCATAATTCATCTAAAATATGAATTAATCAATTAATAGCAAGAATCATCACCCTTGCCAAAAACCCCCAAATTTTCGAATTTCAAAGCCCTAAATTCGAACTCAATACCTTAAATTCGGACACAATTAAGCATCAACAATACATCTAAAACATGTAATGAATGACCCATAACAAGAATCGTCACAACCCTTCCAAAACCCCCAAAATCGAACCCACTTCATGCACCCATCCAAAAAATCGAACCCAAGCCAACGAAAATCGAAATCATTCGAGCCAATAAATCACAATTTGGCAGGGAATCACATCACAAGCATGGAAAAAGGGGTTAGGAAGGTTACCCAAACGAAATCGGAAGAAATCGGACGAAAAATCGAAGAACCCTAGAAATTGGGGATCGGCGCATTCCAGCGAAATCCGACTTCCACACGCGACGGAACTTCGAATTGACGGAGGGGAAAGGAGCGCCTGGACGAGACGAAGCCGTGGGTAGGTCGGACACGCCGAACGGCGGCCGGACGGCGGCGGGCGCGGCGTTTTCGTGCGCGGGGGTACTGTTCCAGGCGGGAATCGCATGCGGGCGGGAGAGAGAGATGAAGGGAAGGTGGGGCTGAAATGAAATTTTTAATAAAAATCTCGGGTTCAACTTGTATTTATAGCAAAATACCCCAAAATACTAATAGCCCCACAAATACATCGTGATTCATTAAAAATCATCTGTTTTCAAAAACTCTCTCTCTAACCCAAAAACCCCCTACCGGTGCTCACACAAGCACCCGAGATTCCGAGACACATTAAAAACCCAACTCTTAGGTTTTACACCGTAATGTGAATACAATCTCATCCTCGGGATCCAACGATCCCAACTACCCAAATAAACGAGCCCAGAAGGCCCAACATCGCGATTAAACTCCAAATCGCTACGTAAAACATCTTTAGGGATTATTAACACTCCGGGATTAACATCTCCAATCCCAGGTCATCACACCCAACTCGTTCGATGATGCCCTAACTAGAGCAGAGCTGGCAGAGATTGGAGTTAGCGTGTACAAGGAAGTTGTACCCCCTTTCGTACCACAACAAGGACCAGTTGCAGACAGTCTGAAGCCGCGAGGGGATCGGTTTAAGCCTCGTGGGGCTTCTTCATCTTCTCGATTTGGTGGGAAGAAATTTCAGAATCAGAAGCAAGGTAATTGGGGACCAACACAGGGAAGTAAAACAGGAGGGAACAAGTGTGACAACTGTGGAGGATTTCATTGGACACGTGACTGTCGAGGCTCTTATGTTTGTGGCAGGGTGGGACACCTGGCTCGGGTTTGCCCCAATCGGGGAGGTCAGGCAGACTCTGGGCCGAATAGGCTAAGATTTGACGCCAGGACGGCACCACAGAGACATCAGTTTGAACCTCGACCACAGGGAGGTCAGGCGGCAGGACCGCTGCAGGGTCAAGTATATGCATTGACGCGTGAGCAAGCAGAGGCAGCCCCAGAGGAGGTGATTGCTGGTACGTGCTACTTACTTACGTACCCTGCATTTATTTTGGTAGATACAGGTGCTTCTCATTCTTTCAAATCTTCTGCTTTTGTGGAGAAACACCATCTGTGCTCGTCTCTGTTGCCCACGCCTCTTATGGTCTCAACACCCATGGGTAAGCATGTGATTGCGGATCGACTATTATCTGATTGCCTCATTATTTTGAGGGCAATGATCTGAAGTGTAACGACCCTAGTTCCTTAAGTGCGGATTAAAGGCGTAAATAAAAATTTCCATGCATAAACAGAGTATAAAGGTTGTGTTGATGCCCTGAGCTATTAAATTACAGTGCCAAAATAAAGTTCCAAAAGGGATTAGTTACATTCCCAACCAATGAATGCTAATCCTATAGCTTTACACTACTCCTAGAGTAGAGACTATACAAAATAATTAAGCCTGCTATGCCAAAAGCACTCCTCACTGGCTCACCGCATCAACCCGCCTTAGCCCGTCCGCCCAAAAGTACCTACAGGAACAACCCCAAACCATGAGCATGTATATAAATCATATTCACAATAATATGATCATAATTCAATGCATAAACCGTAAATGCAATTCACTTCCTGTATTTAACACATTTAAAAGCTCCCTTGGTTGTCCCTGTACCACAATAATAATCAATGGATTATAATGCCAATATGCATGTCATGACATGTATCCATTCCGTGTATATCAATGGCCAATTTCCAGTCTTATTATATCAGTGGCATAATACCCCTCGCGTTTATATGACAGCGGCATTAATACCCCTCGCTTCGACATATTAGCGGCATAATATCTCTCGCATCAATATGACAACGGCATTATCCTTCGCTTCGACATATTTGCGGCAAATATTCTTCATCGCTAAATATGACAGCGGCAAGTATTCTATCATCGCTTCGACATGACGGCGCAAGTATTCTATCATCACTGCAATATAATCTCGACTCACAATATATATGCAACCGTAATGCATATCCAACCATGTATGCAACCATAATGCATAACCAACCATATATGCAACCATAATGCATATCCAATCATGTATGCAACCATAATGCATAATTAAGACCATGTATGCAACCATAATGCATAACCAATCAAAGCGTAATAAATACGTTTTACCGTCCGATGCTCGTACGTCTCACTACGTACCTTAGTTCCAAAAGTGGAGATATCGTGGAACTTTATCTCCTTTGATGTGTGGCTACCTGGGATGGTTCTACACAATCACATGAATCCATATTAGAAGCCAATAAATGAACCATTACCAAAAACATCATCATTTAGAACAAAATCCCAAAACCCACATTTTATGCCTTGCGATCGATCGGTCCCTAAGCCCTGATCGATCGCTAAGTGAAGAAAAATAGGCATACAAGTACTGCCTCCACCGATTGATCGAGATTTTATCTCGATCGATCGAAATTTCACACTTCGATCGATCGGAACTTTTTCCCGATCGATCGGTGAGCTCGTTTCAAGCCTTGTTCAGGCTCTGCCCTGCTCGATCGATAGGACCCTAATTTCGATCGATCGAGCAGCCCTGTTCCAGCGAGAATCCTCCAAGTATGAGCTTCCAACAACACCTAAACTCATATACAACCAATAACAACCACCACGCTCAACATTTAACCACAAAACAACCTTAAAATACATCCCCCAAACATAAACAACATGTTGGACCAAGATCCACACTTTTAACCCCAAAAACAGGCTACAAACCCAACCAAAACTCAACAAGACTTCACTATAATGAAAGCTTACCACTTGAGCTTTAAATTTTTAGCAAGAACTCACAAAAAGACCCATTTTCAAAGCTTTCTCCTCCCCTCTTGTTTCAGAAACGAAAAATGGAAGCTTTTGGATGAATGGAGGGGGTTGTAGTCACAAAAAGACCCATTTTCAAAGCTTTCAGCACATCGATGCTCACAATGCATTCGAAGTCTGACATTCCCAGAACAATCAAGTCTGTCCTCAGCTCGTTACCCTCAAAATAAATGAGGCCGTCATACACAATCTGATCAGTTATCAAACTTCTTCCAGCGGGTGTCGAGACTACAAGAGGCATGGGCGACGGAGAAGTGCATATGAAATCGCATCACTTACTTCCGCATTTGCTACTATGCTGCAACACAAGGGTTAACAACAATACCCAAAAGTAGTTCATATAATACATCGTTAGAGGAACAAAACATGTTAGTGTAACATCATATACTTCATATGTAACATATACACAAAACATGTTTAAAAGTAAGCACCTAGCCAACTTATTGCTAAGGCTACCCTTCACTCATTCTCGGGTTATGTAAGGACCCTAGTTCCTTAACGGTGAAATCAAGATATAAACAGGACTAAACATGTATTAGAGACATCTTAGAGTTCTGGTTGTTATGTGAGCTCAAAGTGATTACAGGCCAAAAAAAAATAAAACTCCAATAGTTAGTTAATTACATTCCCAAAATGAATGTCAAGACTAACAAAAATCCTGTATTCTATCTTCTTTCAAGTCTCCTTCAGCTCACAGTTCAACCCAACCCTTAGCCCCTTTTTTCCAAAAGCGTACCTACAGGAACAACTCACCATGAGCATATATATATCACCACTTAACACAATTCAACTTAATAAAATAATTGAACGCATGCGACAAATAATAGATATGCTCATTGATCACCACATTAGCACATTTCATTGTTGTTCCTGTTTCACAAACTTATGCACAAAATCATTAGTTCCCGATATAACGATCGATAACGCATTTCCAATTATATCCACAATATTCCACATTAATCACTAGAATTGTGACTGTTCCGGTCCCTATACAACAGTGGAATTTTAGGACCCCTCGCTTCGACATATAGCGGCATCATATGATATCCCTCGCTTCGACAATGACAGCGGCATGTTACTTCGCTTAGACATGACAGCGGCAAATATCATACTACCATCGCTTCATATGACAGCGGCAAGTACCTCCCTCGCTCGGAGATAAAGGCTACCGGAACATTCATCAATTCTACCACGATAATCAAACACAATTGATTCCAATAACATGATATAACACTATCATTTCACATATTTAATCACATATGAGGACACAATATTCACAATATACATCGTCAAAGTTGTAACACGATTTACCGTCCGATGCTCGCACGTCTCACTACGTACCTTAGTCTCAAAAGTGGAGAAGTTGAATAACTCTATCTCCTTGATGTTGTCGGTACCTAGGATGGTTCTACACAACCATACAAATCAATATTAGAAGCTAAACAATAGCCAAAACCGAAAAAATTCATCAAAAGAATTCATTTTACAAAATTTCACAGCTGGCGATCGATCGCTTCAATGAGGCGATCGATCGCCTCAAATTTTTCATCGCGGCGATCGATCGCACCAAATATGGTGATCGATCGCCTAACCCATGAATTGGCTACTGCCTCTCGGCGATCGGTCGCCTCATTTTAGGCGATCGATCGCCTGCCCTGCGATTTGCCTACTGCCCTTAGGCGATCGGTTGCCTCTTTTCAGGCGGTCGATCGCCTCGCACAGACACGCAATTTTCACCATTTTTGCACCAAAAATTCCTTCCAATCCATACCAACACTTAAACCATCAAACCAACAACATAAATAACAACATAAACCTTCAAAATACACCTCAAAACGAACATAAATCCAACCCTCAACCAAAACCACAACAACCCAAAACAAACCCATTTTAAAACCTTTCAAAACCATACCAAACTTAAATAAAACCTTACAAAATCAATAATGAGGTATCCATACCTCTTGGGGACCTCAAATCTCCCAATAAACTCCACAAATCAAGATTTTTGAAAGGATTCCTTTCCACCCTAAGCTCAAGAACGAAAATGGGAAAGGGTTTGTGGGAAGTGATTTGGTAAAGGTAAAGTGAAAGTGAGGTGTGGGGTTGGGGTATAAAGGGTTTAAGTTTAATTAAAATGCATTCCACAATCCCATGGTGTATAAAACACCCCGACATGATATTTTTAAAAGCATTAATCCAAAATGCACCAAAATATCAATTAAATGCATGTTTCACTAAATAAATGACTACCAACACATGTAAGCCATTGTAACACCCAAATACCCAACATGCATAGCATGCACCCTGAAATGCTCTACCAGCCCACATGACCAAGCATTTCCACATGACAATTAATTCTAACACATAAGGCAATTACCACCATAATTAATCATATTTAAACATATGAACACAATCAATGCCTTAAACACAATTAATCATTTCGGGGACATCACAGGTTATCTAACCACTGCTCTGATACCACTAATGTAGGGTCCTCCTACCTTAACGTCATCTTATTACACAATTTGGACTAAACATGCATTAATAACGTCTTAGGGTTCCAGTTGTAACTTTGAGCTAAGAAGATTTCAGGCCAACAATGAAATTTCAAAAACTTAACTCATTACATTCTCAATAACGAATGTTGAAACGATAGAATTATACTACTCCTAGAGTAGGGACTATACAAAAGTCATGTATCCTATCTTATTTCATGCTCCCTTTAGCTCACTGCCTCAACCCGACCCTTAGCCCTTCGGTCCAAAAGTGTACCTACAGGAACAACCCATCATGAGCATGTACATCGTTACTTAACATCATATGGCAATGGCATATAAATAAATGCATGAAAAATAATTGGTAACATATACTTCCTGGTTAATTGCATTAACCCTCTTTGGTTGTCCCTGTTTCATAGCCATGCATATAATCATTAATTCTTGACATGAATGATTAAAATCATCGTCTTATAAATATCATCATCTTACAACATCATCATCTTATAGCATCATCATCTTATAACATCATCATCTCATAATATCATCATCTTATAGCATCATCATCTTATAGCATCATAACATCATCATCTCATAATATCATCATCTTATAGCATCATCATTTTATAACATCATCATCTTATAACTTCATCATCTTATAACATCATCATCATTTAAGCATCATAACAAAATATAACAGTAAATGTACAAAGTCTTGGTTAAGTAACTTGCTGGTTATTCGTTAACTTCTTTTTGTTGACTCTGATTTACCTTCATGCATATGGGCATCTTACCCCGTGGCATCTTACCACACAATAACATCGTATGGCCTCTTACCATATGGGCATCTTACCCCGTGGCATCTTACCACATAATAACATTGTATGGCCTCTTACCAAATGGGCCTCTTACCCCGTGGCATCTTACCACATAATAACATTGTATGGCCTCTTACCATATGGGCATCTTACCCCGTGGCATCTTACCACATAATAACATTGTATGGCATCTTACCATATGGGCATCTTACCCTTTTATAAACATCGTATAACATTATTATAAACTTACTTATCATATCATCTTCATAAACATCATCATCTTAAACTTATTTATCACAATCATCATCATAAACATCATCATCATAAACTTACTTATCACAATCATCATCATAAACATCATCATCATAAACTTATTAATCGCAATCATCATCCTAAACATCATGAATACTTATACAATCAATGCATAGTCATAGTTAGGAGTGTGTTACCGTCCGATGCCCGTACGCTTCTTACGTACCTTAATTCCAAAAAATGGAGAAGTTGTAGAACTTTATCTCCTTGAAGTTGTGGGTACCTGGGATGGTTCTACATAACCATACAAATCGATATTAGAAGCTAATTATAGTCCAATATCCAAAAATCCCACAAAAACATCAAAAATACACATTTTGGTGTCTCGCGATCGATCTCCATGAAGCCCCGATCGATCGCGAGATCACACTGCCTCGTCCAACAAAATTTTCCAATTCGCGATCGATCGCCAGTTTGCGTCGATCGATCGCGACCTCGCCGATCGATCGCGCCAAACTCGCGATCGATCGCTGAAGGCTACTGCCTTCTCCCCTGTAGCTCGCGATCGATCGGTGGAAGTTGCCGATCGATCGCCGAGTCCTGTAGGTCCGATTTTCGGGCACTATTCATCCTTCTCCTTCCCCAACTCAAACAAACTCAAATAATAAAACACCAACCATACCAAATCACTACAAATCTTCAATAAACATCCTCATATAACCATAAATCATACCCCAACCATAAACAACATATACCCAAAACAAACCCACATAAAGCATCAAAAACTAACCCATTTCAACACCAAACATCATAAAACTTTTAGGAATGGTTCCTTACCTCTTGTAGGCTCCAAATCCTAACAAAGATCACACAAACAAAGTTTTTGTGAAGCTTTCCTTCTCCTTCTTTGGTGGATCTCGAAAATGTGAAGGGTTTGGGGTTGGGAAGTGGTTTTGGGGATTTTTAAAAAGTGAATGGTAAAGTGGGGTTAAAGTGATGGGTAAAGGATTAAAAAGGGGTTGTTTAATTTAATTAAAAATTGTACCCCAAACTTAACATGATGTATAAAATACTCCACTTGGTATTTTAGAAGCATTTTACAACATGCTACAAACTTTCCTTAAATTCATGCTTTCCTCATAATTGGTAATCAATATAAATAAATCATGCTAACACTTCATTACCCATCATATAAATTAATTACCAATATAAATAATCACATGACCATCATTAATGCTCAAATTGCATATAATTAATTTCGGGGCATCACATTACTCCCCTACTTATAAGATTTCGTCCTCGAAATCGCATGCACTTACCCAAAATGAAACTAAACTTAAATCACATACCAGAGAATAGTTCTGGGTAGTGTTGTACCATATGCCGCTCCGTCTCCCACATAGCCTCCTCGACACCCCGACGATCCCACTGAACTATAATCATCTGTATAACTTTACTTCGTAATCTGTGATCCTCACGATCCAGAATTCTGACCGGTCGTTCAACGCAGGATACATCTGAATCCAACTTCAGTAGGCCGTAAAACATGAGACGGGTCTGGCTCATACTTCCGTAGCACAGAAACGTGGAAAACATCATGAATCCCAGATAAAGACGGTGGTAGGGCCGAACGGTAGGCCAAAATACCGTTACGCTGCAATACTTCATATGGCCCAACCTACCCCGGGGATAACTTTCCCCGCATACCAAAACGAATTACACCCCTGAAGGGTGAGATTTTCAAGAAGACCTTGTCTTCTACTTGGAATTCTAGCGGTCGCCGTCACTTATTGGCATAGGCTGCTTGACAATCCTGAGCCGCTTTCATCTCTTGACGTATCGTCTTAATCTTGTCTTCTATATCCTTAATCATATCCGGTCCTCCGACCGCCTTACTAGTCAGGTCCTCCCAATACAGCGGTGACATACATCGTCGTCCATAAAGAGCTTCAAAAGGGCCATTTGAATGCTTGCCTGTTAGCTGTTATTAAAGGAGAACTCTCCCAGTGGTATAGAATCTTGTCACGGAGTATCAAACTCCAATACACATGTCCTCAACATATCCTCGAGCGTCTATATAGTACGCTCTGTCTGACCGTCTTTCTGCGGTGATACGTTGTACTCGGTCTCACCTCTGTGCCCAAAGTTGTCTGGAGACCCTCCCAGAAAGGTGGAGTAACCTTGGGTCTCTGTCAGATACAATCAAGACTAGAACCCCATGCATCCTCACCACATCCCGCACATATGATTGGGCCATCTTTAGGTTCGTGAAGGACACACGATAAGGGATGAAGTGAGCCACCTTCGTCAGCCTATCTATGATCACCAAAAACGCATCAAATCCTGAGGCCGTCCTTGGCAAGTGGGTCACGAAGTCCATAGATATGTGCTCCCACTTCCACTTAGGTACTTCCAAGCTCTTCAGCTCACCACCAAGCCTCTGTATTTCTGCCTTCACTTGTTGGCAGATCAAACATCTTTTGACGAAAGTCATAACATCACGCTTCATGCGTCTCCACCAGAATGGACCGCATAGGTCCTTGTACATCTTTCTTCCTCCTGGGTGGATACTGAACCGACTACTGTGGGCTCGCTCCAATATTCCTCTACGCAACTCTGGTGTATCTGGGACTACCCATCGGTTGCCCAGCCTTAAGGAATCACCTTCTGCCATTCTGAACTTTGATGGTTTCCCTCGAAGTACTATCGATGACCATCTCTGAACTTCATCATCTAACCTCTGGGCTTTCCTGATAGCCTCAAATACGTCTGGCTCGGCCAATAAGGTCGACACTCGCACCGGCGACGTGTCCACATCAAAATCATAGCCCATATGGCAATAAGAAGTCATCATCGCTGATAAACACATAGCGTCTTCAGCAGTACTCTTCACCTTCCGACTTAAGGCGTCTGCTATCAAATTTGCTTTACCAGGGTGGTACTCAATCTCACAGTCATAATCCTTGAGCAAATCCATCAATCTTCTTTGACGCATATTTAGTTCAACCTGAGTGAATAGAAATTTCAGGCTCTTATGGTCCGTATAGATGGTAAACGTCATACTATAAAGATAATGACGCCAAATCTTCAAGGCGAAAATGATGGCCGCCAGTTCCAGATCATGGACTGGGTATTAGGCCTCATGTGGTTTTAATCGCCTCGTGCATAAGTCACCACATGCTTATCTTGCATCAACACACAGTCCAAACCCTGCAGTGATGCATTCGTGTACAAGGTGAACCTCTTATTCTCAGAAGGAATCACCAATATAGGTGTCGTAGTCAAACGACGCTTCAATTCTTGGAAGCTTTCCTCACAAGTTTTGGACCAATAGAACGGCACTCCTTTCTGAGTCAGCTGTGTCAGGGGTCTGGCAATCCCTAATGATCTGGAGTACTGTTCTCAAGTGCTTTACGTGTTCCTTTACAGTTCGAGAGTAAATAAGCACATCGTCAATGAAAACTATGACGAACTGATCCAAACATGGTTGGGGCACTCTGTTCATCAAGTTCATAAAACAGCTAGGGCATTCGTCACCCCAAAAGCATGACTAAGAATCCGTAGTGCCCATATCTAGTCCTGGAAGTTGTCTTCTGTACATCATCCTCTCGAACTCGAATCTGATGATACCCCGATCTCAGATCGATCTTACTGTAGAGCCTCATACTCTGCAGCTGCTCAAACAAATCATCAATCCTCGGAAACGGATACTTATTCTTTACAGTAGCTTTGTTCAGTTGTCTGTAATCGACGCGCAGCCGCATCGAACCATCTTTCTTCTTATCAAACAAAACTGGCGCACCCCAGGGCGATACGCTAGTGCGTATATAGCCCTTATCAAGGAGCTCTTGCAACTGAACCTTTAACTCCCTTAGTTCCGCTGGTGCCATCCTATACGGGGCACGAGAAATGGCAGACGTCCCCGGTAATAATTCAATCCCAAACTCGACCTCTCTTGTCGGTGGGAATCCGGGAATCTCCTCCGGAAAGACATCAGGGAACTCCGCCACTACGGGCACATCTTCAACCTTTAACTCTTCCCTCTTTTGAGTAATAACAATAGCATAGATGAGATATCCTTTGTGGTCTCATTCCAATAACTGTGCCATCTTGACAGCAGATATTAACGGAATCCTTGAACGGGAACCATCCACATAGAATGTCCATTGGACTCCCATATCAGACCTGAATCGGACAGTCCTTGTCTGCAGTCCACAACTGCCTGACACTTGTTCAGCACATCGATGCTCACAAGGCATTCGAAGTCTGACATTCCCAGAACAATCAAGTCTGTCCTCAGCTCGTTACCCTCAAAATAAATGAGGCTGTCATACGCAATCTGATCAGTTATCAAACTTCTTCCAGCGGGTGTCGAGACTACAAGAGGCATGGGCGACGGAGAAGTGCATATGAAATCGCATCACTTACTTCCGCATTTGCTACTATGCTGCAACACAAGGGTTAACAACAATACCCAAAAGTAGTTCATATAATACATCGTTAGCGGAACAAAACATGTTAGTGTAACATCATATGCTTCATATGTAACATATACACAAAACATGTTTAAAAGTAAGCACCTAGCCAACTTATTGCCAAGGCTACCCTTCACTCATTCTCGGGTTATATAACCACTGCTCTGATACCACTAATGTAGGGTCCTCCTACCTTAACGTCATCTTATTACACAATTTGGACTAAACATGCATTAATAACGTCTTCGGGTTCCAGTTGTAACTTTGAACTAAGAAGATTTCAGGCCAACAATGAAATTTCAAAAACTTAACTCATTACATTCTCAATAACGAATGTTGAAACGATAGAATTATACTACTCCTAGAGTAGAGACAATCCAAAAGTCATGTATCCTATCTTCTTTCATGCTCCCTTTAGCTCACTGCCTCAACCCGACCCTTAGCCCTTCGGTCCAAAAGTGTACCTACAGGAACAACCCATCATGAGCATGTACATCGTTACTTAACATCATATGGCAATGGCATATAAATAAATGCATGAAAAATAATTGGTAACATATACTTCCTGGTTAATTGCATTAACCATCTTTGGTTGTCCCTGTTTCATAGCCATGCATATAATCATTAATTCTTGACATGAATGATTAAAATCATCGTCTTATAAATATCATCATCTTACAACATCATCATCTTATAGCATCATCATCTTACAACATCATCATCTTATAGCATCGTCATCTTATAACATCATCATCTCATAATATCATCATCTTATAGCATCATCATCTTATAGCATCATCATCTTATAGCATCATAACATCATCATCTCATAATATCATCATCTTATAGCATCATCATTTTATAACATCATCATCTTATAACTTCATCATCTTATAACATCATCATCATTTAAGCATCATAACAAAATATAACAGTAAATGTACAAAGTCTTGGTTAAGTAACTTGCTGGTTATTCGTTAACTTCTTTTTGTTGACTCTGATTTACCTTCATGCATATGGGCATCTTACCCCGTGGCATCTTACCACACAATAACATCGTATGGCCTCTTACCATATGGGCATCTTACCCCGTGGCATCTTACCACATAATAACATCGTATGGCCTCTTACCATATGGGCATCTTACCCCGTGGCATCTTACCACATAATAACATTGTATGGCATCTTACCATATGGGCATCTTACCCTTTTATAAACATCGTATAACATTATTATAAACTTACTTATCATATCATCTTCATAAACATCATCATCTTAAACTTATTTATCACAATCATCATCATAAACATCATCATCATAAACTTACTTATCACAATCATCATCATAAACATCATCATCATAAACTTATTTATCGCAATCATCATCCTAAACATCATGAATACTTATACAATCAATGCATAGTCATAGTTAGGAGTGTGTTACCGTCCGATGCCCATACGCTTCTTACGCCTTAATTCCAAAAAATGGAGAAGTTGTAGAACTTTATCTCCTTGAAGTTGTGGGTACCTGGGATGGTTCTACATAACCATACAAATCGATATTAGAAGCTAATTATAGTCCAATATCCAAAAATCCCACAAAAACATAAAAAAAACACATTTTGGTGTCTCGCGATCGATCTCCATGAAGCCCCGATCGATCGTGAGATCACACTGCCTCGTCCAACAAAATTTTCCAATTCGCGATCGATCGCCGAGTTTGCGCCGATCGATCGCGACCTCGCCGATCGATCGCGCCAAACTCGCGATCGATCGCTGAAGGCTACTGCCTTCTCCCCTGTAGCTCGCGATCGATCGGTGGAAGGTGCCGATCGATCGCCGAGTCCTGTAGGTCCGATTTTCGGGCACTATTCATCCTTCTCCTTCCCCAACTCAAACAAACTCAAATAATAAAACACCAACCATACCAAATCACTACAAATCTTCAATAAACATCCTCATATAACCATAAATCATACCCCAACCAGAAACAACATATACCCAAAACAAACCCACATAAAGCATCAAAAACTAACCCATTTCAACACCAAACATCATAAAACTTTTAGGAATGGTTCCATACCTCTTGTAGGCTCCAAATCCTAACAAAGATCACACAAACAAAGTTTTTGTGATGCTTTCCTTCTCCTTCTTTGGTGGATCTCGAAAATGGGAAGGGTTTGGGGTTGGGAAGTGGTTTTGGGGATTTTTAAAAAGTGAATGGTAAAGTGGGGTTAAAGTGATGGGTAAAGGATTAAAAAAGGGGTTGTTTAATTTAATTAAAAATTGTACCCCAAACTTAACATGATGTATAAAATACTCCACTTGGTATTTTAAAAGCATTTTACAACATGCTACAAACTTCCCTTAAATTCATGCTTTCCTCATAATTGGTAATCAATATAAATAAATCATGCTAACACTTCATTACCCATCATATAAATTAATTACCAACATAAATAATCACATGACCATCATTAATGCTCAAATTTCATATAATTAATTTCGGGGCATCACAAATGGCGACCTACAACGCCTACCATACAAAGCCTCAAACGGTGCCATCTGAATACTCGCCTGATAGCTGTTGTTGTATGAAAACTCTACCAAGGGCAAGGAATCTTGACATGAGGCATCAAACTCCAACACACAAGCTCGCAGCATGTCCTCGAGCGTCTGTATAGTACGCTAAGTCTGCCCGTCCGTCTGGGGATGATATGCCGTACTCAATCTCACCTCAGTACCCAATGCTGACTGAAGACCTCCCCAGAAATGAGATGTGAACCGCGGGTCTCTGTCCGACACAATAGATACTGGAATTCCATGTAGTCTCACTATGTCCCGGACATACAATTGAGCCATCCTCAAGTATGTGTACGTCATACAGTAGGGGATGAAGTGAGCTACCTTTGTCAGCCTGTCAATGATCACCCAAATGGCATCACAACCCGAAGTAGTCCTCGGCCGGTGGGTCACAAAGTCCATAGATATATGCTCCCACTTCCACTCCGGTATCTCTAAACTCCTTAGCTCGCCACCGGGTCTCTGCCTCTCTGCCTTAACCTGTTGACAGATCAAACACCTCTTGACAAAAGCGATCACGTCACGCTTCATCCGCTTCCACCAGAACTGATCACACAAGTCCTTATACATTTTCCTACCTCCTGGGTGGATGCTAAATCGGCTACTATGAGCTCGCTCTAAGATTCCTCTACGCAACTCCGGCGTGCATGGAACTACCCATCGGTTACCAAGTCTCGAAGAACCATCCATAGCCACTCTGAACTTTGATGGCTGCCCCTGAAGTGCCAATGATGACCATCTCTGAATCTCATCATCTGTCCTCTGAGCTCTCCTCATATGCTCATAGATATCTGGCTCAGCCAATAAGGTCGATACATGCACAGGCGATGTATCTACGTCGAAGTCATAGCCCAGATGGCAATATGAAGTCATCATAGCCGACAAATGCATGACCTCCTCAGCAGTACTCTTCACCTTCCAACTCAAGGCGTCTGCTGTCAAGTTCGCCTTCCCCGGATGGTACTCAATCTCACAGTCATAGTCTTTGAGCAAATCCATCTATCTTCTCTTACGCATATTAAACTCCGCCTGAGTAAACAAGAATTTTAGTCTCTTAAGATCCGTGTATATGGTAAAAGATGTACCATACAGATAGTGCCTCCAAATCTTCAGGGCAAAGATAATAGCTGCCAACTCCAAATCATGAACTGGGTATCTAGCCTCATGCGGCTTCAACTGTCTCGATGCATAAGCTACCACGTGCTTGTCTTGCATCAATAAACATCCCAAGCCCTGAAGTGATGCGTGAGTATAAAGGACAAACCTCTTATTCTCTGAGGGGATCACCAACACCGGTGCCGTCGTCAATCGGTGCTTCAACTCTTGAAAGCTCTCCTCGCAAGCCTCTGACCAAAAGAAGGGTACTCCCTTTTGGGTCAACTGCGTCAGTGGCTTAGCAATCTTAGAAAATCCCTCGACGAAGCGTCGGTAATACCCAGCCAAACCAAGGAAACTCCGAATCTCGGGCACAGAAGTCGGTGCAGCCCACTCCATCACAGCCTCAATCTTTCTGGGGTCCACTGAGATTCCACTGCTAGATATGACATGCCCCAGAAATACTACACTGCTCAACCAAAACTCACACTTGCTGAGCTTGGCATATAATTGATGATATCTGAGGATCTGGAGCACCGTCCTCAAGTGTCTCACGTGCTCTTCCTCGCTCCGGGAGTAGATGAGTATATCGTCATAAACACAATGACGAACTGATCCAGATAGGGTTGAAATACCCGGTTCATCAAGCTCATAAAGACAGCCGGGGCGTTCGTCACACCGAACGGAATCACTAAGAACTCGTAGTGCCCATACCGAGTCCGAAATGCTGTCTTCTGTACATCCTCCTCCCTGACCCGTATCTGATGGTACCCGGATCTCAAATCAATTTTGCTATACAGCTTTGTGCCTTGCAACTGATCAAATAAATCATCAATCCTCGGGAGAGGATACTTGTTCTTTATCGTGGCCTTATTCAGTTGCCGGTAGTCGATGCACAAACGCATCGAACCATCCTTCGTCACAAAAAGAACTGGTGTGCCCCAAAGCGATACGCTAGGGCGTATATATCCTTTATCAAGGAGCTCCTGTAACTGCTCCTTCAATTCCCTCAACTCCACCGGTGCCATCTTGTAAGGTGCATGAGAGATAGCGGATGTCCCCGGTAATAACTCAATCCCAAACTCGACTTCCCTAGCCGGTGGGAATTCTGGAATCTCCTCCGGGAACACATCGGCAAATTCCGCTACCACTGGTATATCCTCAACTCTTAACTCTTTGCTCTTTCCCAACATATCCACGGCATAGATGATATAACCCGTGTGTCCACCTTCCAATAATTGGGACATTTTAATTGTCGAAATCAACGGAATCTTCACACGAGAACCGTTGCCATAGATGATATAACCCGTGTGTCCACGTTCCAATAATTGGGACAATCTACCACTGCCTGATATCTGTTCAGAATGTCGATGCCCACAATGCAGTCAAAATCTGACATACCCAAAACAATCAAATCTTCCTTTATCTCGTTGCCCTCAAAATAAATGAGGCAGTCCATGAGAAACTGATCAGCAACAACTTTCCTTCCGGTGGGTGTCGAGACCAATAGAGACGTGGGCAACAGAGACGTGCACATATGCAGTCGAATACGTAAATAGAAGGCACGTACCAGCTATCACTTCCTCTGGGGCTGCATCGGCCTGCTCTCTGGTCAATGCATAGACCTGTCCCTGAGGTGGCCCCATCGCCTGTCCTCCCACATGTCGAGGTACCATCGGCGGCCTCTGCTGAACTGTACCACTAGAAAATCTCCCTCGACCTTCCCTGAGATCCGTCTGGCCTTCCCGATTAGGGCAACGCCGAGCAATGTGGCCCGACTTGCCATATATGTAGCATGCAGAACAATCACGCATCAAATGCGGCCCTCCGCAAAAGTGGCACTTAACCTCTCCAACTCTACCAGGTCCTCCAAAAGTAGATGCACCACCTCTCCGGTCACCTTGTTTCTGGCCATCCGGTCGCTTTCCGCTAAAACGGGAAGAAGAAGAAGTCCCTCGTGACTTAAAAGATCCTCCCCGTGGCCTCAGATTCTCTGATGTAGATCAATGTGATGAGGCTGGTGGGGGTGCGGCATCAGTATAAGCACTCACCCCAATCTCTGCCAACTCCGCTCTTACAAGTGCATCATCAAAGGATGTCGGGTTGTTAGAAATCACCCGATCAAATAGTTCCGGTCGCAACCCCTTCAAAAAGTTCCTCATCTTTGCATGTCCATTGGTGGCAATGTGTGGAACATACCTCAACAAGGACGAATAGTGCATGGCATAGTCCAAAACTGTCATGCTTCCTTGTTTCAAGTTTGTAAACTCATCCTCCTTTGATTGTCTAGCCGCAGCCAAGAAGTATCGGTTTAAAAACCGAGTTCTGAATAGAGTCCAGTCGACCACCATGCCTTGAGCCCTCAACTCCATCACAGTCGTCTTCTACCACATAGAAGACTTCTTTGCCAATTGAAATTCCGCCAATCTCAACCATGCCGTCCTAGCACACGGCGCAGATACAAAGATCTGTTCCAATCTCTCTAGCCACTCTTCGGCCTCTTCCCCTGTTTCTGTCCCTTCAAACATTGGCGGGTGGAAGGTCAGGAACTGTGTCAGGCTAAGCTCCCCTGGTAGTAGTAACTGAGCAACCGGTTCCATGCCCACGTCAGGTGGGGGTAAAGGATTTGCCTGACCAATGCTAGCGTTCACGCTCCCAACATCACCAACCTCTTCATTAAGGTTCCCCGCATTCATAGCAGCCATGCTGTAATACAAGGGTTAACAACAATTCCAAACAATATACATGTTATGCCGTTAGATAACAAGAACGATAATAAGCATGTTAGTATAACAGTTTATACCCCAATATGCGCCACATGCATAAACATGCTCAAATGTAAATACTTAGCTAACCATGCTAAGGCTACCCTTAACTCAATCCCGGGTTCTCTAACCACTGCTCTGATACCACTAATGTAACCACCCTAGTTCCTTAAGTGCGGATTAAAGGCGTAAATAAAAATTTCCATGCATAAACAGAGTATAAAGGTTGTTGATGCCCTGAGCTATTAAATTACAGTGCCAAAATAAAGTTCCAAAAGGGATTAGTTACATTCCCAACCAATGAATGCTAATCCTATAGCTTTACACTACTCCTAGAGTAGAGACTATACAAAATAATTAAGCCTGCTATGCCAAAAGCACTCCTCACTGGCTCACCGCATCAACCCGCCTTAGCCCTTCCGCCCAAAAGTACCTACAGGAACAACCCCAAACCATGAGCATGTATATAAATCATATTCACAATAATATGATCATAATTCAATGCATAAACCGTAAATGCAATTCACTTCCTGTATTTAACACATTTAAAAGCTCCCTTGGTTGTCCCTGTACCACAATAATAATCAAAGGATTATAATGCCAATATGCATGTCATGACATGTATCCATTCAATATCAATGGCCAATTTCCAGTCTTATTATATCAGTGGCATAATACCCCTCGCGTTTATATGACAGTGGCATTAATACCCCTCGCTTCGACATATTAGCGGCATAATATCTCTCGCATCAATATGACAGCGGCATTATCATTCGCTTCGACATATTTGCGGCAAATATTCTTCATCACTAAATATGACAGCGGCAATTATTCTATCATCGCTTCGACATGACGGCGGCAAGTATTCTATCATCACTGCAATATAATCTCGACTCACAATATATATGCAACCGTAATGCATATCCAACCATGTATGCAACCATAATGCATAACCAACCATATATGCAACCATAATGCATATCCAAATATGTATGCAACCATAATGCATAATTAAGACCATGTATGCAACCATAATGCATAACCAATCAAAGCGTAATAAATACGTTTTACCGTCCGATGCTCGTACGTCTCACTACGTACCTTAGTTCCAAAAGTGGAGATATCGTGGAACTTTATCTCCTTTGATGTGTGGCTACATGTGATGGTTCTACACAATCACATGAATCCATATTAGAAGCCAATAAATGAACCATTACCAAAAACATCATCATTTAGAACAAAATCCCAAAACCCATATTTTATGCCTTGCGATCGATCGGTCCCTAAGCCCTGATCGATCGCTAAGTGAAGAAAAATAGGCATCCAAGTACTGCCTCCACCGATCAATCGAGATTTTATCTCGATCGATCGAAATTTCACACTTCGATCGATCGGAACTTTTTCCCGATCGATCGGTGAGCTCGTTTCAAGCCTTGTTCAGGCTCTGCCCTGCTCGATCGATCGGACCCTAATTTTGATCGATCGATCGGACCCTAATTTCGATCGATCGATCGGGCCCTGTTCCAGCGAGAATCCTCCAAGTATGAGCTTCCAACAACACCTAAACTCATATACAACCAATAACAACCAACATGCTCAACATTTAACCACAAAACAACCTTAAAATACATCCCCCAAACATAAACAACATGTTGGACCAAGATCCACCCTTTTAACCCCAAAAACAAGCTACAAACCCAACCAAAACTCAACAAGACTTCACTATAATGAAAGCTTACCACTTGAGCTTTAAGTTTTTAGCAAGAACTCACAAAAAGACCCCTTTTTCAAAGCTCTCTCCTCCCCTCTTTTTTCAGAAACAAAAAATGGAAGCTTTTGGATGAATGGAGGGGGTTGTAGGGACATAAAGCTGATAGAGAGGAGTGATGGGATATAAAGGTGTGTGCAAGTGGCTCCCTTGCCAACTTATGGGATTTAAATGTGTATCAAAACACAAGCATGATGTATAAAATACCCCAACATGATATTTTAAAAGCATTTTACCACAATGCAATCACCATTAAAATCATGCTTTACCAAAAATTACAAACCAATACATTTAAACCATTATAACACCCAATTTCCCAACATGTATAACATGCACCCTGAAATGCTCTACCGGGTCACGCCTACCATGTGACAAGCATTTCACCAAGATAATTAGTCACAACACATAATCTAATTATCACCATAAATCACATAAACATAATTAATGCCCAAATTGCAATTAATTATTTCGGGGATATCACATGAAGGCTGATCTGATTTTGTTGGATATGGCAGATTTTGACTGTATTGTCGGTATTGATGTGTTGAGCAGATACCAGGCCGTGGTTGATTGCCGACAGAGGATGGTGCATTTTCTGTCTGATCAGGGGTTTCAGTGGACCTTCTATGGGGATGGCTCTCGTCCAAGGATTCCGTTGATTTCGGCAGTTAAGATGTCGCGGTTGTTAGAACGCGGTCACGCATGTTATCTTATTTTGCCGTAGACATATCAGAGGAAAAGGAAGAGTTGAGGATCGAGGATATACCAGTAGTTGCGGAATTCACCGATGTGTTTCCGGATGAGATTCCAGGATTTCCGCCGATCAGAGATGTTGAGTTTGAGATTGAGTTACTGCCAGGGACATCTGCTATTTCCCGTGCCCCTTATAGGATGGCACCGGCAGAGCTGAGGGAGCTGAAAGTGCAGTTGCAGGAACTCCTCGACAAAGGGTACATTCATCCTAGTGTATCGCCATGGGGTGCGCCAGTCTTGTTCGTGAAGAAAAAGGATGGTTCGATGCATCTGTGCATCGATTACCGTCAATTGAATAAAGTGACGATTAAGAACAAGTACCCCCTTACGAGGATTGATGACTTATTTGATCAGCTTCAGGGCACGGAGCTTTACTCGAAGATTGACTTGAGGTCAGGCTATCACCAGATACGAGTTAGAGCTGATGACATACAAAAGACAGCTTTTCGGACTCGGTATGGGCACTACGAGTTCATAGTGATGCCGTTCGGGGTGACGAATGCCCCGGCTGTATTTATGAGCCTAATGAACAGTGTGTTTCATAAGTATCTTGATCAGTTTGTGATCGTATTTATTAACGACATTCTAGTTTATTCATGAAGTAAGGAGGAGCATGCCAATCATTTGAGGACAGTGCTTCAGATCCTCAGAGATCATCAGTTGTACGCCAAACTCAGCAAGTGTGAGTTCTGGATGAACATCGTAGCATTTCTGGGTCATATTATCTCTAGTGAGGGGATATCAGTAGACCCCAGGAAGATAGAGGAGGTTATGGATTGGTCTGCGGTGACTTCAGTCACTGAGATCCGAAGTTTTCTTGGTTTGGCTGGGTATTATCGACGCTTTGTCGAAGGATTTTCAAAAATTTCCAAGCCATTGACGCGGCTAACTCAGAAGGGAGTTCCATTCTTTTGGTCGGAAGCTTGTGAGCAGAGCTTCCAGAAGTTGAAGCACAGGTTGACTTCGGCACCAGTATTGGTGATTCCCACGGAGAACAAGCGGTTTGTTCTCTATACTGACGCATTGCTTCAGGGTCTAGGATGCGTACTGATGCAGGATAAGCATGTAGTGGCTTATGCTTCGAGACAATTGAAGCCACACGAGACGAGGTACCCGGTCCATGATTCGGAGCTAGCAGCTATAGTGTTTGCCTTGAAGATATGGCGACACTATTTATACGGTACCTCATTCACCATCTTCACTGATCACAAGAGCCTGAAGTTCTTGTTTACGCAGGCTGAGCTGAATATGAGACAAAGGAGATGGATGGATCTGAAGGATTATGATTGTGAAATCGAGTACCATCCGGGACGAGCAAATTTGACAGCCGACGCTTTGAGTCGGAAAGTGAAGAACATAGCAGAGGACGTCATATGTTTGTCAGCTATGATCACTTCGTACAGTCAGTTGGATTTTGATTATGATGTGTCTGCTTCATCGATATAGGTATCGACCTTATTAGCTGAGCCGATTATTTATGAGCACATCCGGAAGGCTCAGGAGACCGACGAGGAAGTTCAGAGATGGTTGTCGGTGATTCGATTAGGTCAGTCGTCGAAGTTCAGGACGGCTGAGGATGGTTCCTTGAGACTAGATGACAGATGGGTGGTTCCGGATACGTCTGAGTTGCATCAGGGAATATTACAGCGAGCCCATTGCAGCAGGATGAGTATCCACCCGGGCGGAAAGAAAATGTATAAGGACTTATGTGGCCAGTTTTGGTGGAGATGAATGAAACAAGATGTCACCACATTCGTCAAGAGATGTCTGATTTGTCAGCAAGTGAAGGCTGAGAGGTAGAGGCCTGGTGGTGAGTTTAGAAGTTTGGAGATACCAGAATGGAAGTGGGAGCTCGTATCCATGGACTTCGTGACCCACTTACCGAGGACTGTTTCGGGTATTGATGCCATCTGGGTAGTCGTGGACAGATTGACTAAAGTGGCCAACTTCATTCCCTACAATATGACCTTCACGTACTTGAGGATGGCTCAGTTATATGTCAGAGATGTAGTGAGACTGCATGGGATCCCTGTTTTGATTGTGTCTGATCGAGATCCACGGTTTACATCTCACTTTTGGGAAGGTCTTCAGTCAGCCCTGAGTACAGAATTGAGGTTGAGCAAGCATACCATCCCCAAACGGATGGACAGACCGAGCGTACCATACAGATGCTCGAAGATATGTTACGGGCTTGTGTGTTGGAGTTCGATACTTCATGGCAAGACTCAGTAGCCTTGGTAGAATTTGTTGGGATATGCCCTAAGACAAGTCATTAGATGATTGTTTGTGACATATTCTGTAATATGATTTTATGAATGGCAATTCATTATTATATATTATTCTTTTAACTGTGCATTGTGAATTAATATATATGTTAATGTCCTTAGAATAATATTGTATTATTCTTAAAAGATGTTCCTAGTCAAGTATTATCATGAAAGGGATAATGATAATACGTAGAGACTAGTATGTGTTGATCGATGAATTGTTCATTGATATGAGATATCAAATCAACATATGGGTACATGTTAGAGAACGATGTACTGAACAGACCCACCATGAGAATGCAACATGGATAGTTATATGATCGTCATATGCAATTCTCATAGTGATAATAATGTATGTAATCCTTACGACTTGTGATCATCAGAGATCCCAACATAAGGAGTTATGTATCTTGATATCGTCAAACGTTACCCGTAACAGGGTAATCTATAAAGGCGACTATTGGATACACTACGAATTATGTAGAGGGATGTTGACTGATCGAGATAGGATTTGTCCCTCCTATATAACAGGAGATGTGTTTGGCCCTTGATCAAGTGAGAACTAAAATGCATGGCCATGCTCGAATGAGTCGATATGAGATATCGAGCTTATTCGTTTATTCTAGTTCTACTTGGGGATCAAGAAATAAAGATTGAATATACGAGTATGACTATTCCATGACTCGTGTTCAATCTAAACACAAAGGACAAAGGGATTAAGTTACATGATTAATATTATCACAAGTTCTAAAGGTTATGTCGAGTCATTGACATTCTCGTAATTTGGGTAGCATCGATGTGTTGCTAGATACCGCTCGATGCTTGCGACATAAAATGAGATTTTATGTCACTGCCAACATTACGAGATCCTATCGGGTCGCACAAAAGATTAAATCGAGAAAGGAAATTAAATTCATGAGATGAATTAAATAATTAAGAGGAGTCTTAATTAATAATCATAAGGATTAATTAAATCATGGGCTTAAGCCCATGAAGCTTTGAGAAAGCCTTTAATTAATCATATTTAATATGATAGCAAGGTGTTTAATTGTAAGACAATTATCATAACACAAAACCTAACCCAAAACCACAAGCTCTCGGCCGCCTAGGATATCAACCAAGCTCTCGGCTTCTTCAAGGTAGCCGAAGGTGATTTGGTTGTTTGGTGGTGATCTTCGATTGTGAATCGAGTTAGCTTCGTGTATCGGATTAATAACTCGTCTAGCAACGTATTATTAATCCATCCCTTCACTCGATTTGATCGTGTGGATACCGTTGAGGCAAAACCATTCGAGTTTTGCTATTGACTCGGAGAAGGCGTAGGACGTGGTGCAGCTCCGTGGATTCGGCCTCAAACACGCTACAAGGGTAAGACACTTGTTATTCTCTAATCCGATATGAATCCCTATGTATAGATCGCTGGTTTGTAATCCCAAAATTTTATTCCGCTGCGCTGTATGCTCATGGGGTTACTAACAGTGGTATCAGAGCCAGGTTCAAGGCTCATATCGGATTTATGTGATTAAATTGTGTTAATCATATTAGAGCTTATATTGCATGCTAATTGAAACTGTTTAAATTCATATATGATATGAAATTAATTTTAGTTTATGAAAATCATCGTAGCAATTGTATTTGATATAATTGGCGAATAAAATTATTTATTGAGCATCAAATTTTTCGGCCACCACCATCACAAATGTCACCATGGCTAGCCACATGAGGGCTAGGGTTTTCGAACCCTTGGCTCGAGATGGCTTAGTCGTTGTGGCTAATAATTGTGCATGGAAGCGTCGAAAATTGATTAGGGTTTAGAACCCATTGGGCATGACGGCTACCTCATGACGGCTAGGGTTTCGAACCCTAATAGCCGTGCATGGCTCGGCCATCATCGCCCTATTTTCTTAAATTTTGATGCTTGGATGAGTTTTGAACTCCTTGACTCGATAATGGTTTATGCATGCATGGATTAGTAACTTTACCACATGAGAGCAAGGATTTTCGAACCCTTAGCTCGAGATGGTTGAGCGAACCCCGTGCATGGCATGACCGTGACTCGTGGCTAACAAATTCCGGCGTTTAAAACAAGATGGCTCGATAAAAACATCAAAAGGGTGCGAGGCGGCTAGGGTTGGAACCCTAGTGCCGCCGCCGCATGGACCATGGCTCGGCCATGGGCTAGGGTTTCGAACCCTAGGCCCACTATTGGTTCAGCCGTGGGTTTTGGTTCGAACCATGGTGGTTCGTGTTTTAGTCGCTTTAGTTCGTGGCATGTGATGTCCCGAGCGTAAGATAATTTTTCAAAAATTATATTACAGTTTTAATTAAAATTAAATTTAAAATGTTTAGAATTTAATTAATTAAATGTTAATGCATGCTTTATGTGTTGTTTGAGCATGGTGCGTGGTTATAGCCCTTTGACCTATTAGATAGGATTTGTGAATGATTGTAATTTATAATACGACCTGCGAGTCGTGCCTTTCTCTATTTTATTCTAAATGTAATCCCTCCCCTATGTTCCCCTCGAATGTGAATCGAGGAATTCTATATCTTGTAAATAGTATAGTTTATTTTATTGATGGTGATCAATGAAGATGGAGCATCGTGCCGGGATGAGGAGGCCATTCACAAATTGGAGCCAAAGGAAGGTGCTTATGAAGTTACCTTAGGTTGACTCATAGGAGTTTCTCATTGGCTTGAGAAACTCATTAGTAGGGGCTATAACCATGTCACATTTTACTTATGTATGTTGATGCATGATTTATCTTATGTTTTAGTTTGATAATAGTATTACACATATATGTAGATATGTATACAACTATATGTAGTGGACATATTTTAAATTATCAAATTAATCATGAGATCAATAAATCCCTCTAAAATATTAAGTTTTAGATGCCTTCCAAATAAAAGTACTCGTCAATAACTTCGATTGTACATGTGTGGGTTTGCCAAAGCAAAGCACCGTGGCAATCTTAGTAAGGCGCGAAAGGATAAAAGTGATATCCGTCATACTTTAATTGGGTACGACTTAACTAGGTTATCTCAATAGGATTGGGAACCTAGAGGCATGTGTTGGATTATAATTCATTAGATGAATTGAACAAAGTGTTGTTCGTCCAACTATCCAAGAATTATATGTGATGTAATTGACAAAGTGTTGTCTACCTAAATAACCGAGTCTTGGGCGATTAGCCAAAGCTAACTCAAGATTAGGCGAAATATGGATCTTGGCCCACTAAAAGTTTCGAGGGTTGATATTTTTCAAATAAAATAGTGGGAGTATCATTTAATATAAGACCATGTTAAATGATTTAAATCATAAACTTATTTTGCATATTTATATTGTAGATATCCATGGCAACTAACAACGTTACTAGCACTTTATCACTGCGATCGGTCCTTGAGAAGGACAAATTAAATGGGACAAATTTCCTAGACTGGCATAGGAACTTGAGGATAGTCCTCAAACAAGAAAAGAAACAATATGTTCTAGAGGAACCCTTGCTCGCTGAGGAACCTCCCCTAACAGCTACAAGAGCTGAAAAAGATGCTTACAAGAAGCATCAGAGTGACGCAGTTGATGTTGGGTGCCTCATGCTTGCCACTATGAACTCTGAGCTTCAGAAGCAACATGAGGAAATGGAGGCGTTCGATATGATCGAACACTTAAAGCAGTTGTACCAACAGCAAGCTAGACAAGAGAGGTATGACGTCTCTAAAGCGTTATTCCAGTGCAGGATGGTAGAAGGAAGCTTAGTTGGAACTCATGTGCTCAAGATGATTGGGTACATTGAGAATCTGGATAAGCTAGGTTTTCCATTGGACCAAGAGTTGGCCACCGATGTAATCTTGCAATCGTTGCCGGAGAGCTTCAGTCAATTTGTAGTAAATTACAATATGACTGATATGGAAAAGACTCTGCCCCAGTTGCTTGGTATGTTGAGAACATATGAAGCAAACACTAAGAAGACTAAGGCCACAAATGTCCTTATTGTGAATAAAGGCAAAGGAAGGGCCAAAACTAAAGGCAACAAGAAAGCAAAGAAGGTCTTTGCTAAATCTAAGCCAAAGTCTTCTGCACTAAAGCCAAAGGGAGGGATAGCAAAGGAAGGGAACTGTTTCCATTGCGGTGAGACCGGCCATTGGAAAAGAAACTGCAAAGTATATCTGGAGGATCTAAAGAAAGGAAGTGTGACTTCCGCTTCAGGTATTTTTGTTATAGAAGTCAATTTATCTACTTCTTCATCATGGGTATTAGATACTGGATGTGGATCTCACATTTGTGTAAATGTGCAGGATCTCAAAAGGAGTAGGACATTGGCAAAAGGTGAAGTTGATCTCCGAGTTGGAAATGGAGCAAGAGTTGCTGCATTAGCTATAGGAGATTATCATTTAGCTTTACCTTCTGGTTTATCGTTGATTTTAAAAGACTGTTATTTTGTGCCTTCAATTACTAAAAACATTATTTCTATTTCTTGTTTAGACAAGTATGGTTTTTCATTTATAATAAAGGACAATTGTTGTTCTATTTATTTAAATGATATGTTTTATGCTAGTGCACAAATGGTGAATGGTCTTTATGTATTAAATCTTGATATGCCTATCTATAACATAAATACTAAAAGGATTAAAAATAATGATTGTAATCCGACTTATCTCTGGCACTGTCGCTTGGGCCACATAAACGAGAACCGCATATCTAAACTTCATAAGGATGGAGTATTAGATTCATTTGATTTTGAATCATATGAAACATGCGAATCTTGTTTAATGGGCAAGATGACTAAAGCCCCTTTCAAGGGACATGTTGAAAGGGCAAATGTTTTATTGGGACTAATACATAGTGATGTATGTGGACCAATAAGTACGCAAGCTAGAGGTGGTTTTCAATACTTCGTTACATTTACTGATGAACTCAGTAGATATGGGTATGTGTACCTAATGAAACATAAACATGAAACCTTTGAAAAGTTCAAAGATTTCAAGAATTAAGTACAAAACCAACTTGGCAAAAGTATCAAAATCCTTCGATCAGATCGAGGAGGTGAATACTTAAGCCAAGAGTTTCATGACTATCTAAAGGAGTGTGGGATAGTCCCACAACTCACTCCTCCGTATACTCCACAATGGAATGGTGTATCCGAGAGGAGAAATCGAACCTTGTTAGACATGGTTAGATCAATGATGAGTCATGCAGATCTTCCGATATCATTTTGGGGACACGCTCTAGAAACAGCGATTTTCTTACTGAACCGTGTTCCATCTAAATCAGTGGAAAAGACACCATATGAGATATGGACTGGGAAGCGTCCTAGTATGTCTTTTATGAAGATTTGGGGTTGTGAGGCTTTCGTTAGACGTCACGCCACTAACAAACTTGGACCCAAATCTGATAAGTGTTTATTTGTGGGGTATCCTAAGGAAACGAAGGGATACTATTTCTACTATCCCACCGAGAACAAAGTAGTTGTTGCTCGGACTGGTGTATTTCTTGAAAGAGAATTTATCTCTAGAAAAACCAGTGGGAGAAAAATAGAACTTAGTGAAGTTCAACCACAAGAAAACACTGAACCTGAGATTGAGATGGAAACAGAGCAGGCACCACAAACTGTTGTGGAAGAAGTACCTGCTCAAGAGACACAAGCCCAGCGTAGGTCTGTAAGAGAACACCGGGAGCCACAGAGATATGGATTTCTTGTGACTCAACAAGGTGACTTACTACTTATTGATGAGGATGAGCCGTCATCTTATCAACAAGCTATAATGGGCAATGATTCTGAGAAATGGCAAGAGGCCATGAAATCTGAGATGGAATCCATGTATGCAAACCAAGTATGGACTTTGGTTGATCCACCTGAAGGGGTACGACCCATAGGGTGCAAATGGATTTTCAAGAAAAAGACCGATATGGATGGTAATGTACAAACCTATAAAGGTCGACTGGTTGCAAAAGGATTCAAACAAATTCATGGTATTGACTATGATGAAACCTTTTCACCAGTGGCCATGGTTAAATCCATAAGGATCTTACTTGCAATAGCTGCATTTCATGATTATGAAATCTGGCAGATGGATGTCAAAACAGCTTTCCTTAATGGAAATCTGCTCGAGGATGTGTACATGACACAGCCCGAGGGTTTTGTCGATCCAAAGGATGCTGGAAAGATATGCAAGCTACAACGATCCATTTATGGATTGAAGCAAGCTTCTCGGAGTTGGAATCTTCGTTTTGATGATGCAATCAAAGAGTTTGGTTTTATCAAAAATGAAGATGAACCTTGTGTCTACAAGAAGGTCAGTGGGAGCGTAATCATTTTCCTAGTGTTGTATGTAGATGACATACTTCTTATTGGAAATGATATCCCTGCCTTGCAATCTGTAAAGATTTGGCTAGGGAATTGCTTTTCGATGAAAGACTTAGGAGAAGCCACCTATGTATTAGGAATCAAGATCTATAGAGATAGATCGAGAAGGCTTCTTGGTCTAAGTCAAAGTACGTACATAGACAAGGTGCTTAAAAGGTTTAGCATGCAAGAATCCAAGAAAGGATTCGTGCCTATGACACATGGTATTTATCTCTCGAAGGAACAGTGTCCTTCAACACCAGATGAGAGACAACGCATGAGCAAGATTCCATACGCGTCAGCTATTGGATCTATCATGTATGCCATGATATGTACTCGTCCCGATGTATCGTATGCTTTGAGCATGACGAGCAGATATCAAGTTGATCCAGGTGAAGGTCACTGGATTGCTGTCAAGAATATCCTGAAGTACTTGAGAAGGACTAAGGATACATTCTTGATTTATGGAGGTGAGGAAGAGCTCAATGTAATGGGTTACACTGATGCAAGCTTCCAAACCGACAAAGATGATTTTCGATCGCAATCTGGATATGTGTATTGCCTGAATGGAGGTGCTGTGAGCTGGAAGAGTTCAAAGCAAGAAACAGTAGCCGATTCTACAACGGAAGCTGAGTATATTGCTGCCTCGGATGCAGCAAAGGAAGCTGTTTGGATGAGGAAGTTCATTTCTGAACTTGGAGTGGTGCCTAGCATTAAAGATCCGATAGAGCTCTATTGTGACAACAATGGAGCGATCGCATTGGCTAAGGAACCAAGATTTCACCAAAGATCCAAGCACATACTTAGGCGTTTCCATTTCATTCGAGAAATCGTTGAAAGGGGAGATGTTAAAATATGCAAAGTACCAACAGATGATAATGTATCTGACCCATTGACGAAGCCACTGTCACAGCAGAAGCATGATCGTCATACTAGATCTCTAGGATATGCCCTAAGACAAGTCATTAGATGATTGTTTGTGACATATTCTGTAATATGATTTTATGAATGGCAATTCATTATTATATATTATTCTTTTAACTGTGCATTGTGAATTAATATATATGTTAATGTCCTTAGAATAATATTGTATTATTCTTAAAAGATGTTCCTAGTCAAGTATTATCATGAAAGGGATAATGATAATACGTAGAGACTAGTATGTGTTGATCGATGAATTGTTCATTGATATGAGATATCAAATCAACATATGGGTACATGTTAGAGAACGATGTACTGAACAGACCCACCATGAGAATGCAACATGGATAGTTATATGATCATCATATGCAATTCTCATAGTGATAATAATGTATGTAATCCTTACGACTTGTGATCATCAGAGATCCCAACATAAGGAGTTATGTATCTTGATATCGTCAAACGTTACCCGTAACAGGGTAATCTATAAAGGCGACTATTGGATACACTACGAATTATGTAGAGGGATGTTGACTGATCGAGATAGGATTTGTCCCTCCTATATAACAGGAGATGTGTTTGGCCCTTGATCAAGTGAGAACTAAAATGCATGGCCATGCTCGAATGAGTCGATATGAGATATCGAGCTTATTCGTTTATTCTAGTTCTACTTGGGGATCAAGAAATAAAGATTGAATATACGAGTATGACTATTCCATGACTCGTGTTCAATCTAAACACAAAGGACAAAGGGATTAAGTTACATGATTAATATTATCACAAGTTCTAAAGGTTATGTCGAGTCATTGACATTCTCGTAATTTGGGTAGCATCGATGTGTTGCTAGATACCGCTCGATGCTTGCGACATAAAATGAGATTTTATGTCACTGCCAACATTACAAGATCCTATCGGGTCGCACAAAAGATTAAATCGAGAAGGGAAATTAAATTAATGAGATGAATTAAATAATTAAGAGGAGTCTTAATTAATAATCATAAGGATTAATTAAATCATGGGCTTAAGCCCATGAAGCTTTGAGAAAGCCTTTAATTTATCATATTTAATATGATAGCAAGGTGTTTAATTGTAAGACAATTATCTAACACAAAACCTAACCCAAAACCACAAGCTCTCGGCCGCCTAGGATATCAACCAAGCTCTCGGCTTCTTCAAGGTAGCCGAAGGTGATTTGGTTGTTTGGTGGTGATCTTCGATTGTGAATCGAGTTAGCTTCGTGTATCGGATTAATAACTCGTCTAGCAACGTGTTATTAATCCATCCCTTCACTCGATTTGATCGTGTGGATACCGTTGAGGCAAAACCATTCGAGTTTTGCTATTGACTCGGAGAAGGCGTAGGACGTGGTGCAGCTCCGTGGATTCGGCCTCAAACACGCTACAAGGGTAAGACACTTGTTATTCTCTAATCCGATATGAATCCCTATGTATAGATCGCTGGCTTGTAATCCCAAAATTTTATTCCGCTGCGCTGTATGCTCATGGGGTTACTAACAGAATTTTCTTATAACAATAACTACCAGGCAAGCATACAGATGTCTCCTTTTGAGGCTCTTTACGGTAGACGTTGTAGGTCACCGTTATGTTGGGACGACGTGGACCGTAAGGCTCTCCTTAAACAAAGAGTTCTCATTTGCGAATTGCATGTGTTAAGCATATAGTCTCAGTAACATGATTGGAGCTTCTTAGCGGAGGACCAGAGTTGGTCTAAGAAATGGAAGAAAAGGTGAAGGTAATCAGAAGGAAAATGAAAGCAGCTCAGGACAGACAGGCAGCGTATGCCAATCAATGGCGTCGGCCGTTAGAGTTTCAGTTAGGCGACAGGGTCTTCTTGAAGATCTCACCTTTTAGAGGTGTAGTACGTTTTGGGATGCGGGGGAAGTTATCCCCGAGATATATTGGTCCGTACGAGATCTTACAGCGTGTTGGCACCCTGGCTTACCGACTGGCCTTACCGTCCTCTCTATCCGGTATACACGATGTATTCCACGTATCTATGTTGCGGAAGTACGAGCCAGATCCTTATCATGTGTTGCAACCTTCTAGGGTTCAGATAGAGTCCGATGTATCCTATGTGGAGCGACTTGTTAGAATCCTGGATCGTGCAGACCGCAGACTTCGGAACAAAGTGATACCTATGGTCAAAGTTCAGTGGGATCGTAGGGGTGTCGAAGAGGCCACGTGGGAGATGGAGCGACACATGGTGCAGCACTATCCGAAACTGTTTTCTGGTATGTGGTTTATGTTATGTTTCGTTTTGGTAAGTGCATGCTGATTTCGAGGACGAAATCTTATAAGTAGGGGAGTATTGTGATATCCCCGAAATGATTATGTGCATTTGAACATTTATTATGTTATATGAGGATTATGGTGTTAAATTATGGAGCTAATTTATTTATATTGGGAATGCTTAGTCTTGTGGCGGTCATGGCCTAGTAATGCATTTCAGGGTGCATGTGATATATGTTGGGATTTTGGGTTATGGCATGATTATTTTGGGGTGGGTGTTGTTCGTTTTGGTGAAGCATGTTTAATTGGAATTTGAAGTATTTTATTGATTACATACTATAAAATATCATGTGAGGATATTTTAATACATCATGCTAAATACCGGGACCAAAACATAACACATCACATAACCCATCACCGAACCACCACCACCCCCCAACCCATGCTGCTACAGCTGCTCCATACCCTCACTTTTACCTCCCACCACTCAACCTCTATCACTTTTTTTCCCCAACTTTCTCCTCCACATTTTCGTCCAGCATATGCTAAGCAAGTAGGAGGAGGAGATCTGCCATTTTATTGCTTGGAACCTTGCCAAAAATTGGAGCAAAAGAGGGTGAGGAACCATATCTTGCTTTGGGTAAATTTTGGTTAAGTTTGGGTTTGGTTATGATGATATGATGCATGCTAGCTTAGGTTTTGTTGAACCTTCGATTTAAGTACTTACATGGTGTTGTTATGAAGCCCCAAGCATGTTTGTTTGAGCATGATTTACGTTTATAGGGGTATAATTGTTGGCTTGAAAATAGGTGCTCGAAAATGTCTTCTGTTCGCGATTTGCAGGTATTGGCGATCGATCGGCGCGTTTTCCCGATCGATCACGATCACTAGGTACGAGGCAGAACACTTCAGCGATCGATCGCGAGTTTGGCACGGTCGATCGGCGAAGCCGCGATCGATCGGCACAACATCAGCGATCGATCGCGGAAGGCAGAATTTTGAATGTTGAGGCAGTAGCATCTCGCGATCGATCGGGGCATATTGGCGATCGATCGCGAGAAGCCAAAACATGTGTTTTTAATTTTTTTTGTGAGATTTTTGGTATTGGGCTATTATTGGCATCTAATATTGTGTTGTACACTTGTGTAGAGCCATCACAGGTAGTCACACAACGCAGGGGATAGAGTCCTACAATATACCATATTTTGGAAAGGTACGTAAGCGACATACGGGCACCCAACGGTAACGTGTATTATATGTTTGTCGATTTGACATACGATAAATTCAAGTTTGTGCATTATGAGTATTATACATGTTGTTATGCATTGTTGTTGCATATGTATGTTGTGGAACATTTGGTGTGTATTCCACGAGTCACGGTTATCACATTGATGATTTTAATGCTTACCGCTATTATACCGCTAAAAATGTGGAGCGAGGGGTGTAGGTCCTCTTGCACATGGAGGCGAGGTTTACCATACGAAGCAAGGATAGAAATACCGCTTGTATGAAGAAGCGAGGGGGGGAAGTCCCCTTGTTCTAAAGTTATGAAGCGAGGGGCATAAAAATACACTGATGATAAACTGACTAAGGATTGAAGTAAAGATTTAAGAAGTGAAGTTATGTCATGACATTTATTTAAACAAACCTTAATATCATATATTGATTATGGTACAGGGAAAACCAAAATGGGCATTTTAAATGCATTGGAATTCAGGAAGTATCCTATGCCCATGATTTATGCATTTATGCTTTACATTCATTTTATGTTGAATATGAACTATGATGTGCTCATGTGTTGGGGGTTGTCTTTGTAGGTGCTTTTACTACGGAGAACCAGGGTCGGGGTTGATACATTGAGCTGTAGAGAGTGCTACAAGGATAGCGGAATAGAGAAATTCCTGTTGTATAGCTTCTACAAAGTATAGAATAAAGTTATAGTTTAGTAACCTTTTGTTAGGAATATGTATAATTCCTTTTTGAACTTTTGATACTGTAGTCTCTTAAGCTCAGGATTATCAACACGGCCAAATACTCTGATTTATGAATGATTATTTCTCTTAATTGCACCTTAGAATCTTGTATAGATAACGGGGTCTCACAGGGTAAGAGATTTATTAATCCAGATTTTATTTCAAATTTAATATTAGTTGCTAAAGCAGGGAAAATGATGCAGAGGGGCTGCTGATCCAAGGTAGGATTCGCTAGTTGTCTTAGACTTTGGTTCTCCGCCATTGTTATTTACTCGTCTTCCTCAAATTGAGAGTCAGTATCGGATTGAAATTCCTCCGTTGTGCCTCAATTTTCTCTTCTTCTTTGGTGCAAAGTCCTCTCGATCTCATGATCGTATGTGAATTCTTCATAATTAGACGACTGACCTGCACTCATCAACAAACCAGAATAGTAGTGTAAAAAGTAATAAAAAATTAACATGAAATAAACATTGCCTTTCCCGGCAACGGCGCCAAAATTTCGTAGCGTTTATCTTGTACACCCAATTATCCCTTCTCAAGTTAATATCAATAAATATATAGTAGCGTGAGTAGGGATCGTTCCCAAAAGGAAAGACGAATTATGTGTTAATTAAAGCAAACAAATAAAAGGGGTTTTGAAAATGAGTTAACTATGATGCAAAAAACTTAAGAAAATTATGAATTAACTAATATGCAAGATTAAAATAAGAGCGATTAGATTATGAGAGAAAATCGATTCTTGGATTTTGGTCGACTTTACAATTGGGTTTATTATCTTAATCATCAATTCTCACAAAGATTCAATTTACATATGATTATTCGCCTTGGAAAATTAATTCCTATCTGACCTTAATCGTAGTTAGGTAGCCCAGGCGTTCTATTCGAACCCTTATCAATCAATTAATCCAAATATACGCGATTAAGATTAAAAGATGATAGATTCATAAACTAGTGAGATAAACAAAGCTAGATAATGTAATTCATGCGTCTATATTTAATCTAGTTGAATGTTTTCCCTAAGGAGTTAACAATCTCACACACGCAAAATTATTAATCTTAGTTGCTTCATCTAACAAGCATTAGATTGCATGCACAATTACTAGGTGATCAATCCAATAATTAGACACAACAATCATATCAATCAAATATAGAAAAACAATCAATACTCATTCAAAAATTGATTAAAAAGCACAGAAAAATAAATCTCAATGTATTGTCTTTCTTAACCAAGAATCATTAAAATAGTTTAGCCACTCATGACTAATGCAAAAAAATCAATATTAAATAAAAACATAATAAACACAAACAAGGCTAACTATGTAGATCTTCACTTGTCGAGGTTGTCACGCCCTCCTTTGATTCGAGCTTCGTAGCTTGCCTTTGAATTATGATGAACTAGATGCTAATTATCTCTGAAAGCATGTAAAAGTATGTAAAAAGAGGTCCCGAAGGTCTAATGGTCGTGGGGTATTATAGGAGAAGGAGGAAGGGGCTAGAGTCCTTGTATGATGGAAAGTAACCAAGTCTTTTACTTTTGCTCGAACTCCTCTGGCGATCGATCGCGGCTGTCTGGCGATCGATCGCATGTTTTTATTTTTCATAATTTCTTCACTCGCGATCGAGCAGGAAAATATGGCGATTGATCGCCAATTGTTTCTGCCTCAAACCTTGTCTCGCGGCGATCGATCGCGGAAAAGTGCTGATCGATCGCCGAGACTTAACTTTTGTTGCTCGGATTTTCTAGTTTGGCGATCGATCGTGGATCTTTTGGTGATCAATCGCGGCTCCTTATTAAATTTTATGCATTTTTCTAAGTCTATTTTGATCCCGTGTCAACTCCAATGCATTTCTTGATCTTTATTTATCGTTATTAGCTCAATTTCTTTGATTCCAAACATTTACACAAATATACGATTAGGTAGCATATGTATCATTTTATCTATCAAAACATACCAAAACATAGATAATTAAGCGCAATAGTTGTGTCTATTTCTAGTCACGTCATCCTCCAAAGATGGCTTACCCTTATCCTTTTGGCTAGTGAAATCCGAAGGAGGTTGCAAGAGGTTCCTCGTATTGCCATATGAAGAGTTTCATGATTGCGAAGTCTCAGATGATAATGATTAGGCACATGATTACTTGCCTAGTTTTAAATTTTCTAGTTGTTCACAAACTGAGCCTGCTCATATTTGCTTCTCCTTGAGTTAGTGGCAATCCAGCAGCACTAGCAGCAGATTCAATGGTTGATTGGAGCCACCGATTCTTCATAGTTGTTATTTGTTTAGTGAGGGTTGACACTTGAGTAGAAAGTGCAGTAATGTAGGACCCCAACTCCTTAACTCGTCATTAGTGCATCTATGACGTCGTATGTAGATAAATTTTCATTCTTTAAAAGAATCATTACATGCTTCACATAATCCCCATGACTTTTCTAAAAAAATTTGAGCAGAGTCTCCCCATAATTTGGGCTATCCAAAAATATAACACATCACTAAAAATAACTCACAGCCAGGGAAAAACACAATACTAAAATAACATAAGTAAGTTCCCGGCCAGGGAAAACACAGGACTAAGGAGATATAAAAAGTGGACTTCAACATCGTTCAACGAGTTCGAGCTTACCATCCCAAAACGCCGTAGTACATGTCGTACATGTTCTACCTGTTTCAACAAAAACAGCCCCCACACAGGGTGAGCATACCAACATCACACTACCCATATCATAACAATGCATAAAGATCATGATATAACAATTTAAGAGTATCGAAAATCTATAAGATGTACTCCCTGTGAAGTTCTGAATCTGTATAGCTTCCACGCAATGTTCCTGCTTCAAGCTTACACGCTTTCATAATATCAAGTTTAGTATCGTCACTGAAAATATGATACTCAACCACACGATGAATTCAATACAACAAGAATCTATTATTTATGCTCAATCATAAATAATTTCATATCAATGCAGTTATGTCTATCAACCTATCACTCAACACTTTCTCATACTGGTCATGCCAAAGGCATCCATACCCAACTCCATGTCCGGACCACGCACATTTACTTGTCCACCATACCACATATAACAAACTCAATTCACATATTCGTTCCCTTATATTCAGTCATCACAATTATTCACATATTCGTTCCCTTATATTCAGTCATCACAATTCAACAATATATGAATACTGGAATATGAAATAATTCATATTATACCTGCTCGTACGTCACCACGTACCTTATAGTCGACGACATGAACAAGCCACATTTGACGTCCTGAGACCGTTGAGTATCTATATTGAATATCAATTCATCAACCAGTTCATTAATAATACAATTGATATCATTTATATGCATTTCAACTTCAATTCAATATAATTTCGCCATTATACTCAATCTCAATTATCATACCCCATATATCACACAAACAAGCCATTACCTTCCATTTATTCAAGTTATCACTAATCAAGTATGTAATATTTACATTACTAAGGTTCAAAATATATAACCTTAACTCATTGTTCAAGAATTCTTCAAAACAATCATCATATAAAATGAGCGTGCAAGTCATAAATATTCATCTAATTCAATTTTAACATCCATTATAAGGTTAGAACAAGATTCTCAATCTTTTATCTCATATATTCACACACAACTCACAAACATCTCATACCATTGCCCAATCACTCACCAGACACTATAATGCTTTTAAGTTGGAAAGTGTAGGATTTTCACCACCAAATGATCAAGGCTTTAGGCCAACACTTGGACACCATTTAGACATATTATCAAACACCTCATGAGCATGAAAATTGAACCAAGAACAACATCATAATTTTGAACAAAACAACAATAACTTTTAAACCCAACACCATATGATTTTCGAACCATTAATGTTGCAGGAACTTGAACCACGTAAAATCAGGGATTTACACACACACATCACAACAAACGCACGCACTCAGCACCACCACACACGAACGCATGCACACACTAACTCACGCCTCACACACCCACTAACACTTAGTAACAAATCTTCAACATATAGCACCAAAATAGTAGCAGAAATTCGAGTCTTGATTAGCAAATTTTCGAACCAACTTACAACAGAATAATCGAACCACTTACAACATGTTTTTAGACACAAAATGCAGCAAGATTCATCACACATCAGATTCTTTTAAACCCCAAAAAATCGAAACAAAACAGCAAGAAATCGAACCAGAAACAGCATAAATTTTGAACCAAAACATCATCAGAGTTTAGTCCAAAACAGACTATTTTTCGACCCTACAACATGATTTTCGAACTAAGAGAAGCAACCTAGCATTCATGTACTCACCTGTTCGAAAATGTCTGAAATGATGAGAAGAACTCGCCTCTTACGGCTGAGAGAGGAGGGCGACGCGAAGGGGGGAAAAGATTGAATGAGGCGGGTCGATGAGTGTGGGAGGAGAGAGAACAATGTGGGTTAAGTGTTAAACTATATCCCTAGTTTAGATTAAATTCCCCCTATACAAAATAATATTATTTCTTCTCAATTTGGTTTACAGAAATAATAATTTATTTATCATTCGCAAGACTCATTTCAACCCGGAGTTATTTGTTCATCTCTCGACCAAAATATTAACCCAAAGAATTTAAGAATCTCCTTGTGTTTAATTAACATTATAAATACAATCCCGTAATCATTTATCCCAACTCAGCTCCTAATAAAATTCCCGATAGTTGAATTCCGTAATTATCTTATAATTATCGCAATTATCATCAAATAAATAATTAATTTATTCCGGGCATTACAAGTAATGAGGTCCACCTCACAAATTCATGCTGCCTTTTTTATCATAGAAAGCTCACTCGGCCATTGAAAAATGTTAGGTGCCATCTGTTTGTTGGGATATGCCCTAAGACAACTCATTAGATTATTGATTTTGGCATACAATGTAATATGATTTTATTAAAGGCAATTCATTATTATAAATATTATTCCAATATCTGTGTAATATGAATATATATATATGTTAATGTCCTTAGAATAATATTGTATTATTCTTAAAGATTGTCCCTAGTCAAGTATTATCATGAATTATGATAATGATAATGCATTGAGACTAGTATGTGTTGATTGATGAATTGTTCATGGATATGAGATATCGAATCAACACATGGGTACATGTTAGAGAACTACGTACCGGACATACCCACCATGAGAATGCTACATGGATAGTTATATGAATGTCATAAGCAATTCTCATAGTGATAATAATGTATGTAATCCTTACGAGTTGAGATCACAAGAGATCCCAACATAAGAAGTTGTGTATTTTGTTATTGTCAAACGTTACCTGTAACATGGCAAACTATATAAAGACAATCATTGGATACACCACGAATTATGTAGAGGGATGTTGAGTGATCAAGATAGGATTTGTCCCTCCTTTATAACAGGAGAAGTGTTTGGGCCCTTGATCAAGTGAGACTAAAATGCATGGCCATGCTCGAATGAGTCGATATGTGATATCGAGCTTATTCGTTTATTCTAGTCTACTTGGGGATCAAGAAATAAAAGATTAAACTATACGAGTATGACTACTCAATGACTCGTGTTTAATCTAAACACATAGGACAAAGGGATTAAGTTACATGGTGAATATTATCAAAAGGCCATAGGTAATGTCAAGTCAATGACATTCTTGTAACTTGGGTAGCCTTGATGTGTTGCTAGGTACCGCTATTTGCTTGTGACATAAAATGAGATTTTATATCACTGCCAACGTTGCAAGAACCTAACAGGTCGCATAAAAGATTAAATCGATAAAGGGAGATAAATTTCATTGGATGAATTAAGTTGATTAGAAAGAGTTCTAATCACATAATTATATATATATATATAATGATATATATATAAGTCTGATAAATATATATATATGGATATAGAATGCGCATAAGCTAAGGGTTTTTTGGAAAAACCCTAATGATTATACGCCGCTTTATTAATATATATATATATATATATATATATATATATATATATATATAATATATATCAGAGTTTCAAGGTGTAATATCCACGAAATAATTAATTGTAATTTGAGCGTTAATTATATTTATGTAATTATTTATTGTGATAATTAAGTTATGTGCTGAAATTAATTATCAGGGTGAAATTGTAAGGACCCTGAACCTTAACAGTGAATTCAAGATATAAATAGGGTTAAATATGTATTAAAGACATCTTAGGGTTCTGGTTTGATGTGAGCTCATTTAGGTTACAGGCCAAAATAAAACTTCAACAACAATTATTCAGTTACATTCCCAATCATGAATGTTTAAGTGATAGCATTAGACTACTTCCAGAGTAGAGACTATCCAAAATTTCCTGTACTCTATCCTCATTTATGCTTTCAGAAGCTCACAGTTCCACCGACCCTCAGCCCCCTTGGTTCAAAAGCGTACCTACAGGAACAACTCACCGTGAGCATATATATATTTATTATCACTTAACACAATTCAACTTAATAAAGTAATTAAGCGTATGAAACGATTAATTGATATGCTCCTCGATTACCACCTTAGCACATTTCATTGTCGTTCCTGTTTCACAAGCTTATGCACAAAATCATTAGTTCACGATATAATGATCGATAACGCGTTTCCAATTATAACCACCATATTTCACTTTAACCACTAGAATTGTGACTGTTCCAATCATATGATATCCCTCGCTTCGACAATGACAGCGGCATGTTACCTCGCTTAGACATGACATCGGCAAATATCATATTACCATCGCTTCATATGACAGCGGCAAGTACCTCCCTCGCTCGGAGATAAAGGCTACCGGAACATTCATCAATTCCATCACATTAATCAAACACAATAGTTGATTCCATTATCACAGTAAATCACAGTCATTTCACATATACCATCACGTATAAGGATTCACTATCCACAATATACATAATCAAAGGTATGGCACGTTTTACCGTCCGATGCTCGTACGTATCACTACGTACCTTGGTTCCAAAAGTGGAGATATCGTGGACTTTATCTCCTAGGCTGTGTGGCTACCTGGGATGGTTCTACATAATCACATGAATCCATATTAGAAACCAATAAATGAACCATTATCAAAAACATCATCATATAGAACAAAATCCCAAAAATCCATAATTTAAGCCTTGCGATCGATCGGTCCTAAGCCCCGATCGATCGCCAAGTTAAGAAAAAATAAGCATCAAGGTACTGCCTCCAGCGATCGATCGGTAAAAATCGCCGATCGATCGGTAAGCTCATTTCACGCCTTGTTCAGGCTCTGCCTTGCTCGATCGATCGGACCCATTTCCCGATCGATCGAGAAGTCCTGTTCCAGCGAGAAACTTCCCTGAATGAACTTCCTTCAACACATACACTCATGAACAACCAAGAACAACTACTAAGCTCAACATATAACCACAAAACAACATGAAAATGCATCCCCCAAGTATAAATAACATGATGGAACAAGATCCACCCTTTTTAACCTCAAAAATAAGCCCCCAAAACTAACCACAACTCAACAAAACTCTACCAAAATGGAAGCTTACCACTTGAGCTCCAAGTTTTTAGCAAGAGGGCACAAAAAGGCTCATTTTTCAAAGCTTACTCCTCTCCTCTAGATGCAGAAACGAAAATGGAGTCTAAGATGAGGAAGAGGGATTTGGGGACATAAAGTTGATAGCAAGGGGGGTGATGGGATGTAAAGATGTGAGCAAGTGGCTCCTTATCAGCTTTGGAATAAAAAATGTGTATCATAATATAAGCATGATATGTAGAATACTCCAACATGATATTTTAAAAGTATTTCACCACAATGCACCACAACTGCCATTAAAATCATGCTTTACCAAAACTACAACCCAACACATTATCTAATTATCACCAATATCACATAAACATAATTAACGCCCAAAATGCAATTAATTATCTCGGGGATATCACAATACTCCCCTACTTATAAGATTTCGCCCTCGAAATCGCATGCACTTACCCCAAAAGAAACTAAACATAAACACATACCAAAGAATAGTTCCGGGTAGTGCTGCACCATATGCCGTTCCGTCTCCCACGTGGCCTCTTCGACACCCGACGATCCCACTGAACCTTGACCATCGGTATAACCTTTCTTCAAAGTCTGCGATCCTCTCGATCCAGAATTCTGACAGGCCGTTCAACATAGGACACATCTGAACTCAACTGAACCTCTGAAGGCTGCAACACATGAGACGGGTCCGGCTCATACTTCCTCAACATAGAAACATGGAAGACATCATATATACCAGACAATGACGGCGGTAGGGCTAGACGGTAAGCCAAAGTGCCTATGCGCTGCAATATCTCGTATGGCCCAACATACCTCGGAGATAACTTCCCCCGCATACCGAAACGAACTACACCTCTGAAAGGTGAGATTTTCAGAAAGACCTTGTCTCCTACTTGGAATTCCAATGGTCGCCGTCGTTTATTAGCATAGGCCGCTTGCCTATCTTGAGCCGCTTTCATTTTCTGACGGATCACTTTGATTTTTTCTTCCATTTCACGAATCAATTCCGGTCCTCCGACCGTCTTACTAGTCAAATCTTCCCAGTATTACGGTGATCTACAATGTCGACCGTAAAGGGCCTCAAATGGAGCCATCTGAATGCTCGCCTGATAACTGTTGTTGTAAGAGAACTCTACAAGTGGTACTGAATCTTGCCACGGAGTATCGAACTCCAACACACATGCCCTCAATATGTCCTCAAGCGTCTGTATGGTACGCTCTGTCTGACCATTTGTCTGAGGGTGGTAAGCTGTACTCAGTCTCAACTCTGTACCCAAAGCTGATTGAAGACCCTCCCAAAAGTGCGATGTGAACCGCGGGTCTCTATCAGACACAATCGAGACTGGGATGCCATGCAATCTTACTACGTCCCGAACATACAACTGAGCCATTTTTAAGTATGTGAAAGTCATACTATATGGGATGAAGTGAGCCACCTTCGTCAGTCGATCCACAATCACCCAGATCGCATCGAATCCCGAGGCAGTCCTTGGCAAGTGGGTCACGAAATCCATAGAGATGTGCTCCCACTTCCACTCTGGTATCATAAAACTCTCAACTCGCCTCCGGGTCTCTGCCTTTGCACTTTCACTTGTTGGCAAATTAGGCACTTCTTAACGAATGACATAACGTCTCTCTTCATCCGTCTCCACCAAAATTGATCACACAAGTCCTTGTACATCTTTCTCCCACCTGGATGGATGCTAAATCTGCTACACTGAGCACGATGCAAGATTCCTTGACGCAACTCTGGTGCCCTCGGCACTACCCAACGGTTATCAAGCCTCAAGGAACCATCTTCTGCTACTCTGAACTTTGATGATTGACCCAGACGTATACATGATAACCATCTCTGTACTTCAACGTCTGTCACCTGGGCTTTCCTGATAAATTCAAAGATGTCTGGTTCTGCCAATAGGGTTGATACAAACACCGGCGATACATCTAAATCAAAGTCATATCCTAGATGACAACAAGAGGTCATCAAGGACGATAGCTGAATCACATCATCTGCTGTATACTTCACCTTCCTACTCAAGGCATCAGCAGTCAGGTTCGCCTTCCCTGGATGGTACTCTATCTCGCAATCGTAGTCCTTGAGCAAGTCCATCCACCTCCTTTGCCTCATGTTCAGTTACGCTTGAGTAAATAGGAATTTCAAGCTCTTATGATCCGTGTAAATGGTAAAGGAAGTACCATAGAGATAATGCCGCCAAATTTTCAAAGCGAAAATAATGGCCGCCAGTTCCAAATCATGAACTGGGTACCTGGTCTCATGAGGCTTCAACTGCCTCGATGCATAAGCCAACACATGCTTATCCTGCATCAGTACACAGCCCAATCCCTGCAGTGATGCATCCGTGTACAAAGCAAACCTTTCGTTCTCCAAAGGGATCACCAGAACAGGTGCTGTAGTCAACCGGTGCTTCAACTCTTGGAAGCTTTGCTCACATGCCTCATACCAAGAAAACGGAACACCCTTCTGAGTCAACTGCATCAACGGCTTAGCGATCTTAGAGAATCCCTCGACGAAACGTCGGTAGTAACCTGCTAAACCGAGGAAGCTACGGATCTCGGGCACAGATGTAGGCGCAGACCAATCCATCACTGCTTCCACTTTCCTGGGATCCACAGAAATCCCATCACTAGAGATCACATGCCCCAAAAATACCACGCTGCTCAGCCAAAATTCACACTTGCTCAGCTTAGCATACAACTGATTGTCCCGCAGAATCTGGAGCACTGTCCTCAAATGATTCTTGTGATCTTCCTCACTCCGAGAATAGATAAGTATATCGTCAATAAATACGATGACGAATTGATCCAAATAGGGTTGGAACACTCGATTCATCAAGCTCATAAACACAGCCGGGGCGTTTGTCACTCCAAACGGCATGACCAAGAACTCATAGTGACCATAACGGGTCCGGAAGGCCGTCTTCTACACATCATCCTCTCTAACTCGGATCTGGTGGTACACCGATCTCAAATCAATCTTACTGTACAGTCTCGTGCCATGCAACTGATCAAACAAGTCGTCGATCCGCGGAAGAGGGTATTTATTCTTCACTGTGGCCTTATTCAATTGTCTGTAGTCGATGCACAATCTCATCGACCCATCCTTCTTTTTCACAAATAACACAGGCGCACCCCAAGGTGATACGCTGGGGCGTATGTAACCCTTATCAAGTAGTTCTTGTAGCTGCTCTTTCAGCTCTCTTAACTCCGCTGGTGCCATCCTGTAAGGGGCACGAGAAATAGCGGATGTCCCCGGTAATAATTCGATCCCGAACTCAACTTCCCTAACCGGCGGGAATCCGGGAATCTCCTCCGGAAATACATCGGCAAACTCGGCAACCACGGGTATATCTTCAACTCTTAACTCATCTTTGTTGCCAGTAATGTCAATGGCATAAATAAGGTAACCCTCGTGCCCACGTTCCAATAACTGAGTCATCTTTAAAGCCGATATCAACGGAATTCTTGAGCGGGAACCATCCCCGTAAAAAGTCCACTGAACCCCTAAATCAGATCTGAACCGTACTGTCCTCTAACTGCAGTCCACTACTGCCTGGTATTTGTTCAGCACATCAATACCCACAATGCAGTCGAAGTCCGACATTCCCAGAACAATCAAATCTGACTTCAACTCGTTGCCCTCAAAATAAATGAGGCCGTCATCAACAAACTGATCTGCAATCACACTCTTTCCAGCGGGTGTCGAAACCACAAGAGGCGTGGGTGACGGAGTCGTGCATATACGGTGCCTCTCTACAAAACTCATCGACACAAAGGAGTGTGACGCACCTGTATCTATCAAAATATAAGGAGGGTGCGTAAATAAATAACACGTACCCGCTATCACTTCCTCTTGAGCTGCTGTAGCCTGCTCCCTGGTAAGGGCATACACTTGTCCTTGAGGTGGCCCCAACGGCTGTCCTCCCAATGGTCTCGGTGCAAATGGTGGTCTCTGATGTGCTGGCCTGTCTGAAGGTCTCCCCATTGTATTCTGTGATCCTCCCCGGTTAGGACATTCCGGGCCAAGTGGCCATGTTTACCACATTCGTAACAAGCAAAGCATCCTTTCACTGAATGGGGTCCCCCGCACAGAAAACACTTAACCTTCTCAAAATTGCTAGCCTGAGACTGTCCCCGATGAGACGGAGCATTACTTCCACGACCACTCCTTCCACGAGCATCTTGCCATCTACCACTGAATCTGGAAGATGATGAGTTTCCCTTTGGCTTAAAATGGTCGCCCCTTGGTTTCAAGTTTTCAGGGGTCGGCCTCTGTAATGGTGCTGGAGGCGGTGCCACAGTCGGATATGCACCCACTCCTAACTCTGCCAGTTCAGCTCGTGCTAGGGCATCATCAAAACAAGTAGGGCCATAAGTGATCACCCTATCATACAACTCCGGCCTCAAGCCTTTCATAAAATTCCTCATCTTTGCTTGGGTGCTAGAGGCGATATGAGGCACATATCGAAGTAAGGAACAGTACTGGAGGGCATAGTCGGATACCGGCATAGCACCTTGCTTCAAGCTAGTGAATTCATCCTCTTTAGCCTGCCGTGCCGCTGCTGAGAAGTACCGGGTCAGAAATCGAGTTCTAAACAGGTTCCAGTTTATTTCCTGACCCTGAGCTTCTTGTTCAATCACTGTGGTCTTCCACCACATCAACGCCTTTTTGGCCAATTGAAATTCTGCTAGCCGTATCCAAGCTGTCTTTGCGCACGGGGCAGCTACAAATATCTGCTCCAACCTCTCTAGCCATTCCTCGGCCTTCTCCCCTGTTTCAGTCCCTTCAAAAGTCGGGGGTCGATATGCTAGAAATTGAGTCAAACTCAGTTCTCCAGGCAATAACTGTTGTTCCGACGGCTCTTCGCCCAAGGCTGGCGGCGGTAGGGGATTTGTGTGCCTAGCACTAGCATTTACACTTATTGCATCACCAACATCCACATTTGCTGCCATACTGCAACACAAGGATTAACAACAATATCCAAAAACAATTCACATAATACATCGTTAGAAAACCATAACATGTTAGCATAACAGTCACATACTTCATATGCGCACAACATGTTAAAAAAAATAGACGCCTAGCCAACTTATTGCTAAGGCTACCCTTCACTCATTCCCGGGTTCTCTAACCACTGCTCTGATACCACTAATGTAAGGACCCTGAACCTTAACAGTGAATTCAAGATATAAATAGGGCTAAATATGTATTAAAGACATCTTAGGGTTCTGGTTTGATGTGAGCTCATTTAGGTTACAGGCCAAAATAAAACTTCAACAACAATTATTCAGTTACATTCCCAATCATGAATGTTTAAGTGATAGCATTAGACTACTTCCAGAGTAGAGACTATCCAAAATTTCCTGTACTCTATCCTCATTTATGCTTTCAGCAGCTCACAGTTCCACCGACCCTCAGCCCCCTTGGTTCAAAAGCGTACCTACAGGAACAACTCACCATGAGCATATATATATTTATTATCACTTAACACAATTCAACTTAATAAAGTAATTAAGCGTATGAAACGATTAATTGATATGCTCCTCGATTACCACCTTAGCACATTTCATTGTCGTTCCTGTTTCACAAGCTTATGCACAAAATCATTAGTTCACGATATAATGATCGATAACGCGTTTCCAATTATAACCACCATATTTCACTTTAACCACTAGAATTGTGACTTTTCCGGTCCCAATACAACAGCGGAATTTTAGGACCCCTCGCTTCGACATATAGCGGCATCATATGATATCCCTCGCTTCGACAATGACAGCGGCATGTTACCTCGCTTAGACATGACAGCGGCAAATATCATATTACCATCGCTTCATATGACAGCGGCAAGTACCTCCCTCGCTCGGAGATAAAGGCTACCGGAACATTCATCAATTCCATCACATTAATCAAACACAATAGTTGATTCCATTATCACAGTAAATCACAGTCATTTCACATATACCATCACGTATAAGGATTCACTATCCACAATATACATAATCAAAGGTATGGCACGTTTTACCGTCTGATGCTCGTACGTCTCACTACGTACCTTGGTTCCAAAAGTGGAGATATCGTGGACTTTATCTCCTAGGCTGTGTGGCTACCTGGGATGGTTCTACTTAATCACATGAATCCATATTAGAAACCAATAAATGAACCATTATCAAAAACATCATCATATAGAACAAAATCCCAAAAATCCATAATTTAAGCCTTGCGATCGATCGGTCCTAAGCCCCGATCGATCGCCAAGTTAAGAAAAAATAAGCATCAAGGTACTGCCTCCACCGATCGATCGAGCAGTTTTACCGATCGATCGAGACATCACACCGATCGATCGGTAAAAATCGACGATCGATCGGTAAGCTCATTTCACGCCTTGTTCAGGCTCTGCCTTGCTCGATCGATTGGACCCATTTCCTGATCGATCGAGAAGTCATGTTCCAGCGAGAAACTTCCCTGAATGAGCTTCCTTCAACACATACACTCATGAACAACCAAGAACAACTACTAATGTGATGCCCCGAAATTAATTAATTGCAAGTAAGGCATTAATTATGTTTATATGATGTATCATGTGTTAATGAATTTATCTGTTGGGTATTAAGATATTAACATGATTTAATTGTGTTAATCATTAAATATGAGGAAGATGTGATTTTAGATGAAGTATAGAGCATTGTTGTAAAATGCTTTTAAAATACCAAGTAGAGTATTTTATACATCATGTTAAGTTTGGGGTACAATTTTTAATTAAGTTAAAGCAACCCCTTTTTAAATCCTCTACCCATCACTTTAACCCCCACTTTACCTTTCACCTTTTAAAAATCCCCAAAATCACTTCCCAACCCCAAACCCTACCCATTTTCGAGTTCCACCAAAGGAGGAGAAGGAAAGTTCCACAAAAACTTTGTTTGTGTGATCTTTGCTAGGATTTGGAGCCTACAAGAGGTATGGAACCATTCCTATAAGTTTTATGATGTTTGGTGTTGAAATGGGTTAAGTTTTTGATGTTTTATGTGGGTTTGTTTGGGTATGTGTTGTTTATGGTTGGGGTATGATTTTTGAAGTGTTTTATGTGGGTTTTAGTGGGTTATGATGTTATTGATGTTGTGAGGAAGTTTGGTTTTGGGTGGCATGAGGAGGAGCATGAAAAATGAGCATTAATGGCGAAATTTCGGAGTACAGCACTCGGCGATCGATCGCCCGTTCTTGGCGATCGATCGCGAGCCTCCAGTGTCCGCCAGTAGCATTTGGCGATCGATCGCCACTCTTGGGCGATCGATCGGCGAGGCTGGCGATCGATCGCGCCAAAAGTGGCGATCGATCGCCAAGAAGAGAATTTTTGCCCCTCGTCCAGTGTGATCTCGCGATCGATCGCGCCTGGGCAGCGATCGATCGCGAGCTGTAAAAAGGTGGATTTTTGATGTTTATGTGGGATTTTTGGATATTGGACTATGTTTAGCTTCTAATATCAATTTGTATGGTTATGTAGAACCATCCCAGGTGCCCACGACTTCAAGGAGATAAAGTCCCCCGACTTCTCCATTTTGGGAATTAAGGTACGTAAGAGACGTACGAGCATCGGACGGTAAACCATACCCTTACATATTATGATGATGTTTACGATGATGATGTTTATGATGATGCTTATGATGATGTTTATGATGAAGATGTTTATGATGGTGTTTACGATGATGATGGTTATGATGATATTTATGATGATGTTACGATGATGATGTTTATGATGATGCTTATGATGACGTTATGATGAAGATGTTTATGATGATGTTATGATGATGATGTTTATTATGACGTTTATGATGATGAAGTTTATGATAAGGTCATACGACGTGTATGATTGGGTAAGACGCCCGCGTGGTAAGATGCCACCCAAAGTATATGATTGGGTAAGATGCCCCGTGGTAAGAGGCCACGCAATGTTTATGACATGGTAAGATGCCATATGATTGGGTAAGATGCCCACGTGGTAAGATGCCACACGATGATTATGATATGGTAAGGTGCCATACAATGGGGTAAGACGCCCTAATATATGAATAAGAGTCAGGGATAACAAAGGAAGTCGAAGGACGACCAATAACCTTTACTTAACTAAGATGTTATGCATTATTGTATGCTTTTATATAATGTTAAGTAAATATGTGTATGCTCACGATGTTTTATCCCTGTAGGTACATTTTTGAACCAAGGGCCTAGGGTCGGGTTGAGGAGATGAGCTAAAAGGAGCAAGATGAACGTAGGATGCAGGATTTTGATAGTCTCTACTCTAGGAGTAGTGTAAACCTATAGCTTAACATTCATTATTGGGAATGTAATTAAATAGCTTTTGGAAATTTTATTTTGGCCTGTAATCTTCCTAGCTCAAACTACAACCGGAACCCTTAAGAGGTTTTAAATGCATGTTCTATCCAATTTATGTGTACTATATGAAGTTAAGGTAGGAAGACCCTACAACTAAGCTCAACATATAACCACAAAACAACATGAAAATGCATCCCCCAAGTATAAATAACATGATGGAACAAGATCCACCCTTTTTAACCTCAAAAATAGGCCCCCAAAACTAACCACAACTCAACAAAACTCTACCAAAATGGAAGCTTACCACTTGTGTGATGACCAGAAATTATGGATGTTAATCCCGGAGTGTTAATAACCCGTAAAGTTGTTTTACGTGGCAATTGGAGTTTAATCGCAGTGTTGGGCCTTCTGGGCTTGTCTATTTGAGTAGTTGGGATCGTTGGATCCCGAGGTTGAGATCGTATTCTCATTTCGGTGAAAACCTGTGAGTTGGGTTTTTAGTGTGACTCGGAATCTCGGGTGCTTGGTGTGGGCACCGGTAGGGGGTTTTTGAGTTAGAGAGAGAGTTTTTGAAAATAGATGATTTTTAATGAATCATGATGTATTTGTGGGGATATTAGTATTTCGGGGTATTTTTGCTATAAATACCAGTTAAACCCGAGATTTTAATTATCGGAGCCATTTTTCCCCACCAATCCCGTCACTTTCTCTCTCCCGCGTACACGCATTCCCGATCCCCTTTCGACCACCGCGCAGAAAAGTCGTGCGCCCGCCGCCGTCCGGCCGCCGTTCAGCGCGTGCCACCCGCCGTTGGAATCGTCTCTTTTCCGGGCGCTTCTATACATACCAACAATTCGAAGTTTCGTCGAGAATCGAGCTCGGATTTCTGCAGAAAGCGCTAGGGTTCGTCACTGGATTTCATCCGATTTTTGGGGCTCGATTTTGGTATGTTTTTGGCACGATTTTTCTGGTGTTTTTGGGGCGTTTGTGAGCTGTTATTGAGTCGATTATTTCAGACTTCTTGGTTCGAAAATATTGGTTGCATTTGGTTCGAATTTCAGCTCGATTTTTGTGAGTTAGGGTTCGAAAAATTGGGGCTTTTGACAAGGAGTGATGAGTCTTGTTAGTAATTGATTAATTCATGTTGTAGATGCATTATGATGCTTGATTGTGTTCGAATTTGAAGAATTATAAGGGTTCGAATTTAAGGGCTTGTTTGGGTTCGAATTTAAGGGTTTTGAGTTCGAAAATTGGGGATTTTTGGCAAGGGGTGTTGATTCTTGCTTGGATAGCTTAATTCATATTTTTAGATGAATTATGGTGTTTATATTGGGTTCAATTTGTGTTGTGAAGGTTCGAAAATTTGTGGGGAATTCTTGAGCAATTTTCGATATTGGTTTATTGTCTTGTGTTGACAATACTTTTGAGGGTTATGGGTGTGCTTGAGCATGGGTTGCATGTTCGTAATTAATTGTGAATTAATTTATCGTGTTAGCACATCGTTCCTCGGAGCATGGAACTCGAGCAAGGTTTGGCTCGGACTTCGGAAATTTGAGGTACGTGCGACGTACGAGCATTACTTTACGTGATAGCAATTGTGAAATGCATAATGTGTTGTAATTGCATTAGATGGTTGTGGGTATGGCTATATGCATACATGTGTTGATATATACGGGGTACTGAGTCTATATGACTATTGTACGGCATTTGAGATGCCTGAGAATGATCGTGGGATCATGTACTCATTATAAGACATGTGAGATGTCTAGGCATAATGGGAACTTGGTAAAATAAATGCTAGGCATTTGAGCTATCTGTGATTGATAGTGAAATTGAGAAATCATTACTAGATATTGAGATATCTATATTTGTATGTATAATGAACTTGGAAATCATTGATTTTTGATACATGAGAATCAGGCATGCTATGAGTTAAATCAATGTGTTGATTTACTGATTTATGAGATTTGATGAGTTTGATGATTGTGAGAACAGGGACAGTACACGGAATCCCGGATGATGATGTTGCCATCCAGGGAGTATCATTCAAAATTCATTAGTATTTACTTTTGTTGTAAATTATGAATTTCATTATTATGATTATGGGATTTGTGTATTGGTATGCTCACCCCGTTGGGGGCTGTCTCTGTTGGGGCAGGTGAACAGGTACATCGATGGCTTTGGAGTTGAGCTCGAGCTGTTGATTGGATGTACTCCCAGGATCGGGGTACCAGGGCTTGATGGAGCACGGTATCGTATAGAGTACATATATACACCCGAGGGTTATATACATATTTATGATGCTCGCATGTGAGCACAGTTATGCTTGTATATGGGTTGTATATAAAGGCATGAGCCTTTCTCTCTTTATTATATGTTGCATGCAATTGTGGTAGAATTGCTAATGATATGAGAGTCGTTAGTGTATTTTGTGGGTGTTGAAACCCACTTTTGTCGTCTTATGTGTGGTGTCTTCCCTGGCTGGGAATTTACTTGGTGTTCAGTATTCTGTTGAGTATTATGTTTTCCCTGGCCGGGAATTATGTTGTGATGTGCTTTTATTTCGGGATAGCTCAATTTACGGGGAGACTCTGCCCAAATTTTTATAAAAGTCCACAATGTGAAAAGTGGCAAAATGGGGATGGTATTGGGCAACTCTATGAGTCTATATGTTAGTAGAGATGATCTTATAACGTTGAATATTAAAGGAATTTTGTAAGCATCATCTGAGTTTCCCGATTGATTTGTATAGAAGCATGTACCACACATAGTGGTTAATACACTAATCAAGGGTTAAGGGCTTGGGGTCCTTACATTAGTGGTATCAGAGCAGTGGTTAGCTCTTTGGGGCTGTTGAGGGCCTGGAACATGCTGATACGGATGAGTAGCACATATTTATGCATGATAGTAGCTAGTGTTGTGTGACACAACTGTTTTGCTTATGTGCATTTGTGATATGTGATCATAGTGAAACGATTATATGTCATGACATCTATAGAATCATAATATAACCTGTTGATTATGATTGTGAGTTGTGACACAGGGACAACCAAATGGAGCATTTTGAAATGCATTGGAATATGGGAAGTACTTTGTACTCACGATTTATGCATTTACTCATTATAATCATATTGTGGAGAATATGGATTATCGTATGCTCATGGTTTGTGATTGTTCCTGTAGGAACACTATGATGCGAAAGGCTAAGGCCATGGTTGGAAGATACGAAACGGTAACCTGCATTTTATATACATCTTGGAATTATACATTGTGGATGTATGTGTACATGTAGTGATGATTTTAATGCTTTGCCGCCAAATGTCGAAGCGAGGGGTGGGAGCGCCGCATGTCGCATTTGAGCGAGGTGCATTAAAATACACTCATGATGATGTATGTTGGTATATGGATTATGCTTTGTGATGCAGGTATGGATGGAATACTTGGTGAATATCCCATGAGTCATTGTTATGGATGAGTGATGATTTTAAATGCTTGCCGCTATTTATTATTTTGTGCCGCTAAAATGTGAAGCGAGGGGTGGGAGCGCCGGATGTCACATTGAAGCGTGGTTAGCATATGAGGCGAGGAAAGAATATTTGCCGCTAAAATGTGAGGCGAGGGGTGGGAGTACCGCATGTCCATTTAAGCAAGGTTATTCTATGCCGCCTATATGTGAAGCGAGGGGTGGGAGTACCGCATGTTTTTACTTGAGCGAGGGGCATTAAAATACACTACCGTGACAACGACTAGGGATCAGCTATATTGACTGGCGATGATTCTTGCCGCCATGGATATTGATAGCGATGGTTCATGCCGCTATATTGACTGGCGATGATTCTTGCCGCCATGGATATTGATAGCGATGGTTCATGCCGCTATATTGACTGGCGATGATTCTTGCCGCCATGTATAATAGCGATGGTTCATGCCGCTATATTGACTGGCGATGATTCTTGCCGCCATGGATATTGATAGCGATGGTTCATGCCGCTATATTGACTGGCGATGATTCTTGCCGCCATGGATATTGATAGCGATGGTTCATGCCGCTATATTGACTGGCGATGATTCTTGCCGCTATGTATATTGATAGCGATGGTTCATGCCGCTATATTGACTGGCGATGATTCTTGCCGCCATGGATATTGATAGCGATGGTTCATGCCGCTATATTGACTGGCGATGGTTCTTGCCGCCATGGATATTGATAGCGATGGTTCATGCCGCTATATTGACTGGCGATGGTTCTTGCCGCCATGTATATTGATAGCGATGGTTCATGCCGCTATATTGACTGGCGATGGTTCTTGCCGCCGGATATATTGCTAGCGATGCCTCTTTCCGCTATTATGTGGACGATGATTCATGCTCAGGTGTATAGCGAGGTTTCATGCCACTTATTATATGACGAGGTATCATGCCGTCGATTCTATAGCGATGGATTGTGCCGCTATGTGCTCAGCACAGGATTTTGCTGCCTTCGAGCGATGGGTGCTGACTACGTACTATTATCGAGCGACGGAGACAGGTATGCCGCTATATTGATAGCGATGAGGTATGGCATATTACTTGTGTTAGCATTATTGTGGATACTATGTGTTGCTATATATATGCCATGTGTTTGACGATGAGATTATGGATGTCGTGTATTGCCATGTACCGTCGTATGTTTGACGATGTTAGTTGGATGCCATATGTTGACATATGCCGTCACGGGACGACGATGACATAGTTGATGTTCTATGTAGACGTGTGGCGTCGTTTTGATGATTAATACATTTATGTTATGTATTTAGTTGTTTGGTTTGAGTGCCGATGATGAGCACATGGTAGAGTCTGGGTCACTAGTTGACGAGACCTTTTGTCGAGCAATGATACCCTTGGGTATGCTCGTTGGTTTGGCTAGGGCCAAGTGTTTGGTGGTAAGAGTAGTCATTGAGGAAACTACTCGTTTGTTGTTGTGATCTACGGTAGGCGTGGTCACACCCACCCTGAAGGTGTGGGATATGTCCTAATGAATTAAGATGGCTCCGTGGTTGAGCAAGGACACCCGGAGGTCCATTATGCTTTGGTTTTAGAGAGATTTTGGGTGATGACCCACTACTCTAAATGGATGTTACGGTATGGTATACCGGGTGGAACGTTTGAGACATTGGTAGACTTTTGTAGTCTCTTTGTGGCTTGATAATTGAGGCAGGGAATACCTCGAGGAGATGTGTATACGTCAATGTTTTAGGGACTTGTCTGAGACAGCTCATGATGTTGGAGTACCAACGAGAGAGTCATCAGGTCGTTATTGACTCGATCTGAGGGAACCCGTGCACTTGGGATGCAATGGGTGTTATTGTATTCAGTTTTTCCGAACAGTGGTTCGAGACTTGTGGATCTCGAGTTCGATGGCACTTCCCTTGTGGGGAAGGAGGTAGTATTATACCTATTTGGGAATCTTTGAAAGATTCGGGGAGTTGGTACGTGTGGTGTTGATTTTGGGAATCACACCGTGTTGTTAATCGTCGATTATCGTTCTCCACTGGATAGGGAATGACTCAGAATTGACGGTTGTGTTTGGGGCTTAGGGGTAGGTTGTAGATACCCAAGCCGAGTGCATTGAGTATGCATGCGATGTCAGTGCTTAGGCAGGTATACTGGTGAGTATACAGATGCCAGTTATTGATTTTCTTTCTGTCAAGCATAGAGTTATGCTATTTTTGGATGGTTAAATCTCTGATGAGAGATATGGAACACCTTGAGATTGGGAATCTCTATGGCACGATATTTATGAGAAACAATCGTGGAGTTAGTTGACTCCCTTTGAGGAGGGGTTATCTTGTGTGGGTTAAGGTATTTCCTTATTGGTGTTTTCCTCCGAGTTATGTGATAGCCTTCCCAAGTTTGGATTGTTAAATCCTAGGATTATCAAGGGATGGCAGGAATTCGGATTTATTGGGTGTCGCTGTCGACACAAGCGTTGAGGATGCAATGTGTTTATTGCATGTCCTTACAGGATTTGAACTCTGTGGAGTCTCGATGGGTTATTTATGACCAGGATGTGATCCTTGGAATATCCGGAGGTGGACATATTGTGAGATGTCTTTTGTGTGAATCTGTAGCCGTGAGTTGCCAAATTGAGTTGCAATGATGCGACTGCTCATTTGATGGAGGAGGTTTGAAAGTGGAGACCAGGCTTGGTATGTGTACATCGTGGTATACTAGTGTTTTCCTCGTGATGATGTGTGTTAAACATCGTGAGTCATGATAGAGATGTCTTTGAATGATATCTACGATAGAATCGGGAGCGATTCGAATCCTTGCAGTTTCAGTTGACTAACTGCTTTTGGATTGTTAGCGTTGAGTTGTGCTGACGCTCTTTGACGTTATGTTGGATTTGGAAATCTATTCCACTCCAGAGATTGACACGAGGTCAACGTTCTCACGGTTGAGGTGTCATTCATGATGCGTTCTTACTAAGTGGTATTAGAACGAAGGATGACTGTCCGATCTACGGTCGTAAATATTGGTTGTTTTGCAGTCATGAGGGACTGACTTTTGGGATGATCCGCATCGAGGTACGTTTTGCCTCTTGGGTGATGAGTTGGTGTTGGTTTTGGCATGTCGCTCTGTTTCAGAGTTCGATGTGAGATAAGTATTCTCGAGGTTTTTAAGACGACTCTGATATGGTCAGGAATCGAGGTTATGGCTTCATGTTGTTGTGTAGCCTGGGTGTTACGTGATACACCGGTGCTAATTTCGAGGACGAAATTCTTTTAGTGGGGGATATTGTGATGACCAGAAATTATGGATGTTAATCCCGGAGTGTTAATAACCCGTAAAGTTGTTTTACGTGGCAATTGGAGTTTAATCGCAGTGTTGGGCCTTCTGGGCTCGTCTATTTGAGTAGTTGGGATCGTTGGATCCCGAGGTTGAGATCGTATTCTCATTTCGGTGAAAACCTGTGAGTTGGGTTTTTAGTGTGACTCGGAATCTCGGGTGCTTGGTGTGGGCACCGGTAGGGGGTTTTTGAGTTAGAGAGAGAGTTTTTGAAAACAGATGATTTTTAATGAATCATGATGTATTTGTGGGGATATTAGTATTTCGGGGTATTTTTGCTATAAATACCAGTTAAACCCGAGATTTTAATTATCGGAGCCATTTTTCCCCACCATTCCAGTCACTTTCTCTCTCCCGCGTACACGCATTCCCGATCCCCTTTCGACCACCGCGCAGAAAAGTCGTGCGCCCGCCGCCGTCCGGCCGCCGTTCAGCGCGTGCCACCCGCCGTTGGAATCGTCTCTTCCGGGCGCTTCTATACATACCAACAATTCGAAGTTTCGTCGAGAATCGAGCTCGGATTTCTGCAGAAAGCGCTAGGGTTCGTCACTGGATTTCATCCGATTTTTGGGGCTCGATTTTGGTATGTTTTTGGCACGATTTTTCTGGTGTTTTTGGGGCGTTTGTGAGCTGTTATTGAGTCGATTATTTCAGACTTCTTGGTTCGAAATTATTGGTTGCATTTGGTTCGAATTTCAGCTCGATTTTTGTGAGTTAGGGTTCGAAAAATTGGGGCTTTTGACAAGGAGTGATGATTCTTGTTAGTAATTGATTAATTCATGTTGTAGATGCATTATGATGCTTGATTGTGTTCGAATTTGAAGAATTATAAGGGTTCGAATTTAAGGGCTTGTTTGGGTTCGAATTTAAGGGTTTTGAGTTCGAAAATTGGGGATTTTTGGCAAGGGGTGTTGATTCTTGCTTGGATAGCTTAATTCATATTTTTAGATGAATTAGGTGTTTATATTGGGTTCAATTTGTGTTGTGAAGGTTCGAAAATTTGTGGGGAATTCTTGAGCAATTTTCGATATTGGTTTATTGTCTTGTGTTGACAATACTTTTGAGGGTTATGGGTGTGCTTGAGCATGGGTTGCATGTTCGTAATTAATTGTGAATTAATTTATCGTGTTAGCACATCGTTCCTCGGAGCATGGAACTCGAGCAAGGTTTGGCTCGGACTTCGGAAATTTGAGGTACGTGCGACGTACGAGCATTACTTTACGTGATAGCAATTGTGAAATGCATAATGTGTTGTAATTGCATTAGATGGTTGTGGGTATGGCTATATGCATACATGTGTTGATATATACGGGGTACTGAGTCTATATGACTATTGTACGGCATTTGAGATGCCTGAGAATGATCGTGGGATCATGTACTCATTATAAGACATGTGAGATGTCTAGGCATAATGGGAACTTGGTAAAATAAATGCTAGGCATTTGAGCTATCTGTGATTGATAACGAAATTGAGAAATCATTACTAGATATTGAGATATCTATATTTGTATGTATAATGAACTTGGAAATCATTGATTTTTGATACTTGAGAATCAGGCATGCTATGAGTTAAATCAATGTGTTGATTTACTGATTTATGAGATTTGATGAGTTTGATGATTGTGAGAACAGGGACAGTACGGAATCCCGGATGATGATGTTGCCATCCAGGGAGTATCATTCAAAATTCATTAGTATTTACTTTTGTTGTAAATTATGAATTTCATTATTATGATTATGGGATTTGTGTATTGGGCTCACCCCGTTGGGGGCTGTCTCTGTTGGGGCAGGTGAACAGGTACATCGATGGCTTTGGAGTTGAGCTCGAGCTGTTGATTGGATGTACTCCCAGGATCGGGGTACCAGGGCTTGATGGAGCACGGTATCGTATAGAGTACATATATACACCCGAGGGTTATATACATATTTATGATGCTCGCATGTGAGCATAGTTATGCTTGTATATGGGTTGTATATAAAGGCATGAGCCTTTCTCTCTTTCATTATATGTTGCATGCAATTGTGGTAGAATTGCTAATGATATGAGAGTCGTTAGTGTATTTTGTGGGTGTTGAAACCCACTTTTGTCGTCTTATGTGTGGTGTCTTCCCTGGCTGGGAATTTACTTGGTGTTCAGTATTCTGTTGAGTATTATGTTTTCCCTGGCCGGGAATTATGTTGTGATGTGCTTTTATTTCGGGATACCTCAATTTACGGGGAGACTCTGCCCAAATTTTTATAAAAGTCCACAATGTGAAAAGTGGCAAAATGGGGATGGTATTGGGCAACTCTATGAGTCTATATGTTAGTAGAGATGATCTTATAACGTTGAATATTAAAGGAATTTTGTAAGCATCATCTGAGTTTCCCGATTGATTTGTATAGAAGCATGTACCACACATAGTGGTTAATACACTAATCAAGGGTTAAGGGCTTGGGGTCCTTACAACTTGAGCTCCAAGTTTTTAGCAAGAGGGCACAAAAAGGCTCATTTTTCAAAGCTTACTCCTCTCCTCTAGATGCAGAAACGAAAATGGAGTTCTAAGATGAGGGAGAGGGATTTGGGGACATAAAGTTGATAGCAAGGGGGGTGATGGGATGTAAAGATGTGAGCAAGTGGCTCCTTATCAGCTTTGGAATAAAAAATGTGTATCATAATATAAGCATGATATGTAGAATACTCCAACATGATATTTTAAAAGTATTTCACCACAATGCACCACAATTGCCATTAAAATCATGCTTTACCAAAACTACAACCCAACACATTATCTAATTATCACCAATATCACATAAACATAATTAACTCCCAAAATGCAATTAATTATCTCGGGGATATCACAGAAATGCTTAGTCACATGATAGGCGTGACCTGAGGGTTGCATTTCTGGGTGTATGTTAATGATAGGCTTAGATTTTGAGTGATTTTAACTGTAATTTCTTCCCATTTTCCGTACTTTTTCCTGGATGATATTATGTTTTTTGGTGTTTATTCGTTTGTTTCAGGAAATTAGACCGGATGTGGAAGAAATGAGCTTACATGAAGATAACGGGCGAAATCGAGGCGTAAAAGAAGAGAAAATGAAAGAAGATGGATTTCCCAAATCTCGATCGATCGAGATTTATTCTCGATCGATCGAGCCAGCCAGAAGCGAGAATCAGATTTTTTGAAGGCTCGATCGATCGGTGGAAATCTCGATCGATCGAGCGAGGCAGTAACTTCAGCAACAAATTTTGAGAAATCTCGATCGATCGGTGGAAATTCTCGATCGATCGAGCGAGGCAGTGAGTGCAAAAAGGCTGACGTGAACAGTGCACCGATCGATCGGTGAAAATCTCGATCGATCGAGACGCGAAATCTGAAGATTTTATTTTCCTTTTTTATCGTGATTTTGGAGGGCTTTTAAGGGAGATCTCTGCCACAAAAAAAAAAAAGACAATTTTTGACACACCATATCAGACGTTTTAAGGTCAAGAGCAGCCGCCCAACGCCGGAAGAAGGAGATCCAATCTCCGTTCTTCGTCCAAAGTCGAGCCAATCTCTTCCGGAGTGCAAGGAAGGAACAAGAGAAGAAATTACGGTGCAACGCACGGATTCATCCATCGTTTATCGTATTTCTGAACCTTAATTTATTTGATTTTCATTTTCATTTGATGTTTTTGAGGTCGAGAGACAATTAAACTCATCTGTATTTGATTTGAATTGAATTTGGTTTATATTATTGAAGTTTTAGTTCGTTGTGTTTGATGTATTGATTCATTGGTATTTGAGCGCATTGATATTTATTGTTCATAGATTGATTGCATGTGTAGATCAAAGTCTAGCTAGCTTTGATTGAATTTGAGAGTTACAACCGAGATCGAGAGATAACGTTGTAACACGCTCCATTAATTTATGATGTATGTCACGATTGAGATCGAGAGATGATATCGCATACGTGAGAACTTGAAATCGAAAGATTTAGAGTTATAAGGTTTTGATAATTTAAGCAACTTTGAATTAGTAAATAGGTGCACGAGAGTGACTTGTTCTAATTTATTGTTAGTTTCTTTACAGCTCGAGAGAGTGTATCGAATAAGAGTGAAAACCTTTCACCTTTAAAATCAATTGAGTGATAATTTGAGAATTCCGTTGAATCAGTAGAGATAATATAATTGAACGACGAGCTTGGTAATTTTCTCGAGTGACTTACCTTCGCATTTCCGGAACCATTCTTTTCATTATTTCTAGTTTAGTCTTTATTCTTTAGTTTAATTTAGATCTAGTTAATCAAACTTCTTTTATCGTAGGCTAAATATAATTTTATTAATCTTATTTGGTACTTATACGTTAGTCCCTGTGGATTCGACAACCTGTACTTAATTTTCACTATACTAAAACTTGACAACCGTGCACTTGCGGTAGAATCGCTTCAAACCATTCTTTGAAATATCTTTTGTTTAAAAATAAAGCGGTCAAGTTTTTGGCGCCGTTGCCGGGGACTAATCTGTATAATATCATACGAGATTAGTTAATTGTAATTTAGCCAATTTTTAGTATTGCATTTTTGTTTTCTTTTTCTTTTTGCTATTTTCGAAAAAAAAAAAAAATATTTTGTTTTATTTAAGTATGTTATTTGTTTTTCTTGCGAGGTACTTGTGATGCTTCATCAACAAGTCTTCACAAGATTTGCCCAACAATTTTCAGAGCCGTTTTATTCGGCGTGGGAGAGATTCAATGAATTGGCTGACACATTCAGGTATCACAACTTCGAATTTACTCTTCTGCAACATTTCTTCAAAGGTTTGGATGCACAGACACGAGGATGGGTTTTCAGAGGAGCACTGGTGACTGGGAGTCCCCTGGTTGATAGAGTTGAGGACAGTGTATTACACCTGTTCAATGATATGGCGGACTTCGATTACCACTGGCATTTTGATCCTTCCTTGCAAGGTTGGAGTCACCAATACCCACCAGAACCTCACTACCCTAATGATATGCACCAAACCTTTGAGCATCACGGCGAAAAGAAAGATAGTGTTGTAGAAGGAACGGCTCAATCAGAGAATATGTTATTTAGATTCATGGCATCAACTGAGCAACGTTTAGAGAACCAGGCCAATTATATACGTCATCTAGAGCAGCAATTAGCAATCCTAGTGGAAACCATCTCAATGAGCTGCCAAGAGGAGGAGACGAGATCTACAAATCAGGCCTGGTTACATGATGATGATCACTCAACCAATCAAGTTTGGGGGAGTGATCCCACTCATGTGGAAGAATCAAGGGAAGTTGAGCCTATGGAAGTGTTTGAGCCTACAGTGGAAAATTCATCTGAGGAGATCCTATGGGAAAACAAGCCAAGAGTGATGTTGGAGGATGAGAATTTCGAGAACCTTGATATGCATCCATCGATGGAGACATGTTATATGCCATATGTTGATACGTATTTCCCATCGATGCCACCAACTTCACCGCACTACGCCCCATATGAGATGAAGTCAAGTAAAGAATCATTATCCCATGCTCACTATGTCATGACGAAAGTTGTTGGAGCGACGAGTTTACACTGGAGACATCTTGCCAATCTTGAGGGCATACTGAATGAAGACCCATTAGTGGTATCATACGATACTTACTATGGGCGGCAACCGCTCTTTGATGGTTGCTTCTGATGGTCAAGCCGACGACTAGAAATCAGCGCTTCTTGGGAGGCAACCCAAGCGTATCCTTTTGCATTTAGCTTTGTTTTATTTTTCAATTTTGCATTTAGTTTGTTTTTCTCTCTTGTCGATTTTTTTAGCATCCTTCTTTTGCGAGGTACTCAAGTGGAGCGATGAACCCCTACAGCAGTGGAGCTTTCAAAAGCCAAACTTCCTAAATCCTCATGCAAGCGTCTTGATCAGGGGAGTTTACTTTTTCCCTTTTGATTTTTTTTAAACATTGAGGACAATGTTTCAGTTAAGTTTGGGGGAGTGGCTTGCGTGTTTAATTTGTTTTATCCACATGTCGTGTGCTTAATTGTCACTTGAATCATCCTTGAGCAATACCAACAATTTTTTTTTTAGAAAATGAGTTATTCTTGAGAAATGATGAGTTGGAGGAGTCATGGAAATGTTTAACTTGTTTGTATATATCCTTTGTTAACTATATGTCAAAACTGAGGAATAATTTGAGCACTTATTTAGTCATGATTGAGTGAAGTATGTATTGATTAAATTGAAAATTTGTGTTAACTGTGATGAGTCTTGAGTATCTTAGATAACTCTACAGTTTAGTTGAAAGCACTTTGAGGCGAAATTTATAATTAGGAACTAGACTTGGAGATGATTTAGGCGATCTTTGGACCGTTTGTGCCTTTCAAGCCTACCTGGTATACATTATTCATTAGTGTCCCCTTTTGAGCCTTATTGAAAAAGAATGGTATATGCATTGCATATGATTAGACCCCCATTCGACATTCTTGGCAACTCTTATACCCACCTTGGTTTGAGCCTAAAAGAAAATTTTTACCTACCCCTAGGAGAGTATAATGAATCTCATTCATTGCACAGAATTGTTATATGCAAATGAGTTCAAAAGGAACAAAAGAATGAGCAAAGAAAATGAAAAGATGTAGAGAAAAGCCTTGAAAAGAAAAATTCAAAATAAGACCCAAAGTGGCCAAGGCTAGAAAAAAGTTGAAGAGAAGCTCAAAAATAGTTGAACTGATTTTGTTATACTCTCTTCTTTGAATTCATCCTACCTTTTCTTTGAAGCCGACACCAAAAGGCCTAACGTTATAAGCTTTCAAGACCTTTTGATCCAAGTCTAGGGAACAATTACATTAGTGGAGAAGTGCTGGATAGTAAACTTGTAGAGTAATTTAAAGTAATCTTGACTAGGAGTTAATATGGCACATGTTGATGTTAAAGATATATATGTAACTCATGTTTGACAATAGCACACACGCACGTTCCGATGTTGCGATGTATTGTTTAACTTAGGAGAAATTGCTTCTTGTTAAATGTTGATTGACTTCTATTGATGTGTAAGTAGGATTTCTGAGTTGTTACGTATGTTGTAAAGATGATTCATGCTTAGTATCGAGTTTAACTTTTCTTTTTGAGTTTATTGCTTGCTCGAGGACGATCAAGTCTAAGTTTGGGGGAGTTGATAGACTTAGATTTTGAGTGATTTTAACTGTAATTTCTTCCCATTTTCCGTACTTTTTCCTGGATGATATTATGCTTTTTGGTGTTTATTCGTTTGTTTCATGAAATTAGACCGGATGTGGAAGAAATGAGCTTACATGAAGATAACGGGCGAAATCGAGGCGTAAAAGAAGAGAAAATGAAAGAAGATGGATTTCCCAAATCTCGATCGATCGAGATTTATTCTCGATCGATCGAGCCAGCCAGAAGCGAGAATCAGATTTTTTGAAGGCTCGATCGATCGGTGGAAATCTCGATCGATCGAGCGAGGCAGTAACTTCAGCAACAAATTTTGAGAAATCTCGATCGATCGGTGGAAATTCTCGATCGATCGAGCGAGGCAGTGAGTGCAAAAAGGCTGACGTGAACAGTGCACCGATCGATCGGTGAAAATCTCGATCGATCGAGACGCGAAATCTGAAGATTTTATTTTCCTTTTTTATCGTGATTTTGGAGGGCTTTTAAGGGAGATCTCTGCCACAAAAAAAAAAAGACAATTTTTGACACACCATATCAGACGTTTTTAGGTCAAGAGCAGCCGCCCAACGCCGGAAGAAGGAGATCCAATCTCCGTTCTTCGTCCAAAGTCGAGCCAATCTCTTCCGGAGTGCAAGGAAGGAACAAGAGAAGAAATTACGGTGCAACGCACGGATTCATCCATCGTTTATCGTATTTCTGAACTTTAATTTATTTGATTTTCATTTTCATTTGATGTTTTTGAGGTCGAGAGACAATTAAACTCATCTGTATTTGATTTGAATTGAATTTGGTTTATATTATTGAAGTTTTAGTTCGTTGTGTTTGATGTATTGATTCATTGGTATTTGAGCGCATTGATATTTATTGTTCATAGATTGATTGCATGTGTAGATCAAAGTCTAGCTAGCTTTGATTGAATTTGAGAGTTACAACCGAGATCGAGAGATAACGTTGTAACACGCTCCATTAATTTATGATGTATGTCACGATTGAGATCGAGAGATGATATCGCATACGTGAGAACTTGAAATCGAAAGATTTAGAGTTATAAGGTTTTGATAATTTAAGCAACTTTGAATTAGTAAATAGGTGCACGAGAGTGACTTGTTCTAATTTATTGTTAGTTTCTTTACAGCTCGAGAGAGTGTATCGAATAAGAGTGAAAACCTTTCACCTTTAAAATCAATTGAGTGATAATTTGAGAATTCCGTTGAATCAGTAGAGATAATATAATTGAACGACGAGCTTGGTAATTTCCTCGAGTGACTTACCTTCGCATTTCCGGAACCATTCTTTTCATTATTTCTAGTTTAGTCTTTATTCTTTAGTTTAATTTAGATCTAGTTAATCAAACTTCTTTATCGTAGGCTAAATATAATTTTATTAATCTTATTTGGTACTTATACGTTAGTCCCTGTGGATTCGACAACCTGTACTTAATTTTCACTATACTAAAACTTGACAACCGTGCACTTGCGGTAGAATCGCTTCAAACCATTCTTTGAAATATCTTTTGTTTAAAAATAAAGCGGTCAGTTAAGCATGTGGGAAATGAAGTGTTATCATGAATTATTTGTATTGGTGGTTAATTATAAGAAAAGTATGGATTTAATGAAGTTTAGAGTTTTTTTTTTGTAAAATTCTTTTAAAATACCATGCTGAGGTATTTTATACATCATGCTCATTGTTGGATACATGTTTAAAAAATAGACTATGCCCACCACCTCTCTTTTCACTTCACATCACTCCTTATCACCTTTTTGAAAACTCTCCCAAACCCTCTCTTCCTTCCATTTTCGTTTTTATCACAAGGTGGAACAAGAAAACATTGGCTAAAGCCTATTGTGGTGATTTCTTGTCAAAATTTGAAGCCAAAAAGGGTAAGGATCCACCCTTGTTAAGTTTTCTTTGATGTTAGTAAGATTTTGAGTATGGTTAGGGAAAAATGGGTTGGGTTTGTATGCTATCATGTTTTATTTTGTTGGTTGTGGTCATTGTTGGGTGGTAACGTGGTCTTACATGATGATATGGTGGTTTAATGATGTGTTGGGTGGTTGATCTTTGAACAATATGAGTTTATTTGTTGGTTGAAGCTCTTACATGGAGTTTCTCGATGGAACAGAGCTGCTCGATCGATCGAAAATATGTCTCGATCGATCGAGCAGGGCAGAGCCTAACCAAGGCATGAAATGAGCTTACCGATCGATCGGGGAAAAGTTTCGATCGTTCGGTGTGAAGTCTCGATCGATCGAGACAAAAATCTCGATCGATCGGAAGAGGCAGAACTTGGATGCCACTTTTACTTAACTTAGAGATCGATCGGGACTTGGAGGCCGATCGATCGCAAGGCATAAAAATGAGGTTTTGTGATTTTGTCCTATATGATGATATATTTGGTAATGGTTCATTTATTGGCTTCTAATATGGATTCATATGATTGTGTAGAACCATCCCAGGTACCAACGACATCAAGGAGATAAAGTTCTTCAACTTCTCCACTTTTGAAAAGGTACGTAGTGAGACGTACGGGAATCGGACGGTAAAACGTATTTATTACGCTTTGAATTGGTTATGCACTATGGTTGCACACATGGAATTTATTATGCATTTTGGTTGCATATGTGGTCTTGTTTATGCATCATGGATTGCATACATGGTTTGGTCATGCATTTCGGTTGCATGTGTATATGGGATGCATTTGTGCATGTGATTGTGAGTCGGGATTATATTCCAGTGATGGAGAATACTTGCCGCCAGTGGCGTAGCGATGTGAATACTTGCCGCTGTCATACCGTAGCGATGAGAGAATATTTGTCGCTAATATGAAGCGAAGAACACGACCGCTGTCATATTCATAGCGAGGGATATTAGTGCCGCTGGTATTGTCTAAGCGAGGGGTATTTCCGCTGTCATGTTAACGAGTGGGGTATTATGCCACTGATATAATGAGACTCGGGAATTGAACACGATATACATGGAAATCGGTGCATGTCATGACATACATTATTGGTATTATAATCTATTGATTATGATTGTGGTACAGGAACAACCAATGAAACTTTTAAATGTATTAAATACAGGGAGTAAATTTTATTTTCGGTCTATGCATTTAAATTACAATCATATTATTGTGAATATGTTTTTTATACATGCTCATGGTTTTGGGGTTGTGTCCTGTAGGTACTTTTGGGCGGACGGGCTAAGGCGAGTTGATGCGGTGAGCTAGTGAGGAGTTCTAGTGGTAGCAGGCATTCTTTTGTATAGTATCTACTCTAGGAGTAGTGTAAGGCTATAGGATTAACATTCATTGGTTGGGAATGTAACTAATCCCTTTTGGAACTTTATTTTGGCACTGTAATCTAATAGCTCAAGGCATCAACACGAATTTATACTCTGTTTATGCATGAAAATTTTATTTATGCCTTTAATCCGCATTTAAGGAATTAGGGTCCTTACATTATTGGTATCAGAGCAGTGGTTAGAGAACCCGGGAATGAGTGAAGGGTAGCCTTAGCATGGTTGGCTAGGTGTTTACATTTGGGCATGTTTATGCATATGGTGCATATTGGTATGTAAATTGTTATATTAACATGCTTATTATTGTCCATGTTATCTAACGGTATAACATATATATTGTGTGGAATTGTTGTTAACCTTTGTATTACAGCATGGCGGATATGAATGTGGAGAACCTCAATGAAGGGGTGGGTGATGTTGGAAGCGTGAACGCTAGCATTGGTCAGACAAATCCTTTACCTCCACCTGTTGTGGGCGTGGAGCCGGTAGCTCAGATGTTATTACCAGGGGAGCTTAGTCTGAGTCAGTTCCTAACTTTCCACCCGCCCATGTTTGAGGGGACGGAGACAGGAGAAAAAGCTGAGGAGTGGCTTGAGAGACTAGCGCAGATATTTGTGTCCGCTCCTTGTGCTAGGACAGCATGGCTGAGGTTTGCGGAGTTCCAACTGGCGAAGAAGTCTTCTATGTGGTAGAAGACGACGGTGATGGAACTGAGAGCTCAGGGTATGGTGATTGACTGGACTTTATTTCGGACTCGGTTTCTAAACAGATACTTTTCTGCGGCGGCTAGGCAATCAAAGGAGGATGAATTCACGAGCTTGAAACATGGGAGCATGTCAGTCTCGGACTATGCCATGCATTACTCATCCTTGTTGAGGTATGTTCCCCACATTGCAACAAACGGGCATGCCAAGATGAGGCACTTTCTAAAGGGACTACGACCGGAACTTTTTGATCGGGTTATCTCCAACAATCCCACTTTTTTTGATGATGCTCTCACTAGAGCGGAACTAGCGAAGATCGGAGTCAGTGCTTACCCGGATGTTGCACCCCCACAAGTCCCACCGCCGAGGCCAATATCTAATAATCTGAGGCCACGAGGAGAATCATTTAAACCTCGTGGGGCTTCTTCCTCATCTTCTTGGTTTGGTGGGAGACGAATGGATAACCGGAGGGGCGGTGCGCCTAACAACAGAGGGCAGACTCAAGTGAGTAGGAGTGGAGTGGTGAAGTGTCACTTTTGTGGAGGACCACATCATATGCGAGACTGTACGGCTTGTTATAAATGTGGCAAGATGGGCCACATATCTCGGTTCTGTCAGAGTGGTGAGGTCAGGTGGATCTCAGAGGAGGCAGAGGGAGGTTTTCTACCGGGACAGTACAGCAGAGGCCGCCGTTGGTGCCTCGACTGTAAGGACCCCAAGCCCTTAAACCTTGATTAGTGTATTAACCACTATGTGTGGTACATGCTTTCTATAAAATGTCAATCGGGAAGCTCTGATGATACTTAATCATTGCCTGTCAATGAAAGACTCATATGTTTGCCCTTTACCAACCCCTTGGTGCCACTTTTCACATTGTAAACTTTTATAAAAATTTGGGCAGAGTCTCCCCATAAATAGAGCTATCCAAAAAAAAAAGAGTACAACACATAACAAAATTCCCGGCCAGGGAAAGCATAATACTCAACAGAAAGCAGTAATACAAGTAGATTCCCAGCCAGGGAAGACACCACACATATGTCAACAAAAGTGGGTTCCAACACCCACATAATACACCAATGACTCTCATATCATTCTAGCAATTCAACCTAATTGCATGCAACCTTAAATGAAAGAGAGAAAGGCTCATGCCTTTATATACAATCCATATACAAGTATAATCGTGCTCACATGCGAGCATCATGAATATGTATAAATCCTCAGGTGTATATATAAGTACTCTATACGATACCGTGCTCCATCAAGCCCTGGTACCACGATCCTGGGAGTACCTCAAATCAACAGCTCGAGCTCAGCTCCATAGCCATCGATGTACCTGTCCACCTGTCCCAACAGAGACAGCCCCCAACGGGGTGAGCATACCAATACACAAAATCCCATAATCATAATAATGAAATTCATAATTTACAACACAAGTAAATACTAATGAATTTAAATGATACTCCCTGGATGGCAACATCCTCATCCGGGATTCCGTGTACTGTCCCTGTTCTCACAACATCAAACTCATCAAATCTCATAAATCAGTAAATCAACGCATTGATTAACTCATCGCATGCCTAATCCTCGAATATCAACATATAGTGATTACAAATTCATTAAACATGCAATTACAGATATCACAATATCTAATACTGATTTCACAACCTTGCTATCAATCACAGATAGCTCAAATGCCTTAGCATTTATTTTACCAATCCTTCATTATACTTAGACATCTCAAGTGTCTTATAATGAATACATGAGTCTACAAACCTAGACATCTCAAATGTCTTATAAAGAATACACGATTCTACGAACTTAGACATCTCAAATGTCTTACGAAGAATACATGATTTTACGATCATTCCCAGGCATCTCGTATGCCCTAATATAGTCAAATAAACCCAGTACCCCATATATCATGCAAGAGTCATCCTACTCTAGTGTCACGCACGCTACAAGCGGCGATATCAAGATTTGGGTCATTCCTTGGCTATATCAACATATATATATATAATCCTCATGCGCGATTATTCAATGAAATCAAATTTTCATTATGCATTCACATATGCCTTAAAATATAGAAATGCTCGTACGTCGCACGTACCTTAAATCTCCGAAGTCCGAGCCAAGCCTTGCTCGAGTTCCATGCCCCGAGGAATGAAGTGCTAACACGATAAATAATTCACAATTATTTACGAACATGTAACCTATGCTCAAGCACACCCATATCCCTCACAACATTGTCAATACACGACAATTATCCTCTTAAAAGACCCGGGGCAGGGTACATGCAGGGAAGGAATAAATGAGACAATCGAAATTTGTTCAAGAATGCCCTACAAAAATCGAACCTTAATCTCACAATTTCGAACCCAATTAAATACCATAATTCATCTAAAATGTCAATTAATCAATCCATAGCATGAATAATCATCCCACATGCCAAACCCCCAAATTTTCGAACTCAAAACCATTAAATTCGAACCCAAACAAGCCTTTAAATCCCAACTCTTAAAATTCTTCAAATTTGAACCAAAGCTTCTCAATTCGATCTCAATCAAGCATCATAATACTCTTAAAACATGCAATAATCGATCAATTGCACGAAATAATACCCCTGCCAAAAACCCCCAAATTTTCGAAATCAAACCCTACAATTTCGAAAATAATTTCGAACCAAAATCACCAAAATAAGCAGGGAAATGCACGAAAAAGAAGAACAAGGGGTAAGGGAGATTACCCAACGAAAATCGGAAGCAAAATCGTTCAAAATCGATGAACCCTAACATTTGGGGATCGACGCCTTTCTGAAAAATCCGACTTCAAATCGCGATGAAACTTCGAATTGATGGAGGGGAAAGCTGCGTCTCGTCGGGACGAAGACGGTGATAGGTCGCACGCGGCGAGCGGCGGCCGGACGGCGGCGGGCGCACCGCTTTTGCGCGCGGAGGCAGGGGAGATCGGGAAAGGGGTCGCGCGCGGGAGAGAGAGGAGGAGTTGGGGCTGAAATGAAATTTTCATAAAATTTCGGGTTCAACTCCTATTTATAGCAAAAATACTCCGAAAAAATAATAGCCCCACAAATACATCATGATTCCTTAAAAATCATCTGTTTTCAAAAACTCTCTCTCTAACTCCAAAATCCCCTACCGGTGCTCACATAGCACCCGAGATTCCGAGACACATCAAAAACCCAACTCTTAGGTTTTACACCGTAATGTGAATACAATCTCAACCTCTGGGTCCAACGATCCCAACTGCCCAAATAAACGAGCCCAGAAGGCCCAACACCTCTCTTAAATTTCAAATCGCCACGTAAAACCACTTTAGAGATTATTAACACTCCGGGATTAACACCTATAATCCCTGGTCATCACAATATCCCCCACTAAAAGAATTTCGTCCTCGAAATTAGCACTGGTGTATCACGTAACACCCAGGCTACACAACAACATGAAGCCATAACCTCGATTCCTGACCATATCAGAATCGTATTAATAAACGCGAGGATACTTACCTCTCATCTAACTCTGAAACAGAGCGACATACCAAAACCAACATATCACCCAAGAGGTAAAACGTACCTCGATGCGGGTCATCCCAAAAGTCAGCCTCTCATGACTGCAAATCAACCAATACTTACGACTGTAGATCGGACAGTCCTCCTTCGATCTAATATAACAGTACGAACACGTCCTGAATGACACCTCAACCGTAAGAACGTTGTCCTCGTGTCAAACTCTGGAGTGGAGTAGACTTCCAAATCCATCATAACGTCAAAGAGCGTCAGTACAACTCAACGCTAACAGTCCAAAAGCAGTTAGTCAACTGAAACTGCAAGGATTCGAATCGCTCTTGATTCTATCGTAGATATCATCCAATGACATCTCTATCAAGACTCACGATGTCTAACATACATCGTTACGAGGGAAACACTAGTACAACCACGGTGTACCCATATCAAACCTGGTTTCCACTTTCAAACTTCCTCCATCGAAGGTGTAGTCGCCTCATTGCAACTTAATTTGGGCAACTCACGGCCACAAATTCAAACAAAAGACATCTCACAAGATGTCCACCTCCGGATGTTCCAAGAATCACGTCCTAATCATAAATAACAACCGAGACTCCGCAGAGTTTAAAATTCTTAAGGGGCATGCAATAAACCCATTGCATCCTCAACGCTTGTGTCGTCAGCGACACTCAACCAATCCGAAATCCTGCCATCCCTTGAAAATCCTCGGATTTAACAATCCAAACTTGGGAAGGCTGTCGCATAACTCGAAGGAAAACACCAACAAGGGAAATACCTTAACCCTCACAAGAAAATCCCTCTTCAAGGGAGTCAACTAACTTCACGATTATCCCTCATAATCATCGTGCCATGGAGATTCCCAATCTCAAGGTGTTCCATATCTCTCATCAGAGATTTAACCATCCAAAAATAGCATAACTCTATGCTTAACAGAGAGGAAATCAATAACTGGCATCCGTATACTCACCGGTATACCTGCCTAAGCACTGATGTCGCATGCATACTCAATGCACTCGGCTCGGGTATCTACCACAGATCCCTAAGCCCCAAACACAACCGTCAATTCTGAGTCATTCCTTACTCAGTGGAGGATGATAATCGACGATTAATAATACACGGTGTGATTCCCAAAATCAACACCACTTGCACCAACTTACCGAATCTTTCCAGATTCCCAAATAGGTATAATACTACCTCCTTCCTCGCAAGGGAACTGCCATCGAACTCGAGATCCACAAGTCTCGAACCATCGTTCGGAAAAACTGGATACAATAACACCCATTGTATCCCAATACACGGGTTCCTTTAGATTGAGTCAATAACAACCTGATGACTCTCTTGTTGGTACTCCAACATCCTGAGCTGTCCCAGACAAGTCTCCAAGATTAAACATAAACGTATACACGTTTCAGCGAGGCATGAACAACCTTAACCTCAATGACATGGTGACTACTAGAGTCCACCACAATCCACATCGTATCACCTTACGATTTGCCAAACTTGGTTCCAACGAGCAGTATAACGGCTCTAGCAAGACCATCATGGTACTACACACACGTGGCAGACAACCTAGTCTCTGCCTCTTTAGGTTTACCTCAAACCTACCAATAAGACGGACGTTTCCACATGGTATAACATACTATGGGAAGAAAACTCAATAGAGTAGTGGGTCTTTATCCAACACTCCTCAATGCCGATACACCCTGGACACTCCAATGTCCCTATGTACTTAACATAATCTGATCCTACTCCCTTAGGACACATCCTACACCCTCAAGGGTGGTGTGACCATGTCTACCACATGTCACATCGACAGAAAGCGAGTAATTTCCTCCATGATTACTCCTGTCGTCAAATCACATGGCCAAAAGCCATTCCAACGAGCATACCTCAAGGGTATCACCACTCGTAAAATGATCCCCCAATCGTAAGCTGCGGTACAATCACATGTACAGCGCATCCAACCATTCCTCGAGCAACCCGCTCGGTATAAGGGTCACGTCCATCGGTGTTGCACACACCACCTTGTGCTCGGTACTGGCACCCAAGGCATACCACAGAATACGTATACTCAACGCATCGATCATCGTAACGATGATGCATGTCTAATAAGACATCTCCTACACCATCTTCATCGTCATCCCGTGACGACACATGCCAACTCATGGCATCTAAAACATTGCCCACTAGTGACGATACATGTACATCAGCGTATGTCAATCCACTATCATGCTAGTAAAAATAGGCATAATAAAACATGTATATCAATGCATGCCAGCTACAATAAAGCTAATAAAATAGCAATATCTCATACCTCATCGCTAGTGATATAGCGTCATACCTGTCTCCGTCGCTCAATAATAGTGCGTAATCAGCACCCATCGCTCGAAGGCGGCAAAAATCCTGTGCTGAGTACATAGCGGCAAGATCCCTCGCTATAGAATCGACGGTATGACACCTCATCAGATAATAAGTGGCATGAAACCTCGCTATACCCTGAGCATGAATCATCGTCCACATAGTAGCGGAAAGAGGCATCGCTATCAATACACCTGGCGGAATGAACCATCGCCAATAGATATAGCGGAATGAACCATCGCTATAAATACACCTGGCGGAATGAACCATCGCCAATAAATATAGCGGAATGAACCGTCGCTATAAATACACCTGGCGGAATGAACCATCGCCAATAGATATAGCGGAATGAACCATCGCTATAAATACACCTGGCATTGAGTCACTTATCAGTAGTGTATTTCAATGCTTCTCACTACTCCATATAAGCGGAATCCTTCCTCGCTTCATATGGACCTTAGTGCAAGCATTGAAATCCTCACTAGGATAACCTGGACTCGTGAAATATCAATAGTGCATTTCAATGCTTCTCACCACTCCATATAAGCGGAATCCTTCCTCGCTTCATATGGACTTTAGTGTAAGCATTGAAATCCTCACTTTATATTTCACAATATACATATGCAAAACGATGCGTATCAACATGTATCATATCATAATGCACTATCTTATGCATACCTTGATTTACCTTGTGTTAAATGACTAACCACATAATACATGTTGCCCTTGGGATGCCCATACATATGTATAATCATCATTCCTTTTCGTATTCCTTATTTCCTGTAACCTGCAACCATCAGGGTTAACAACAATAGCCATATACGCTATGCATCAACATTCAATACATAATAAAGACGCATTATATGAATGTATGGATATGCAATGTCATGACATTCTTTTTCCTTAAATCCTTATTTCATCCTGAGCCCTTATCATTAGTACACTTTAATGCTTCTTGCTACTCCAGGAAAGCGGAATTCTTCCTCGCTTCCACTGGACTTTAGCGTTGCTACTCCATGTAAGCGGGACTCTTCATCGCTTCCAATGGACTTTAGCGTTGCTACTCCATGTAAGCGGGACTCTTCATCGCTTCCAATGGACTTTAGCGTTGCTACTCCATATAAGCGGGACTCTTCATCGCTTCATATGGACTTTAGCATAAGCCATTAAAATCCTTACTAAGATAACTTTGACTCAAGAAATACACCTCTTATATTTCATAACATGCATATGCAAAAACAATGCACAATAACATATATCATAACCTCAATGCACCACTTTGCATTCATCATGTGTCAACAAGACAACGTAAAATACATGTTACCTCGGAAATATCCCTTTATCTGATTTTCTTAAAACCAGCTTCCTTGGCACATAATACACGGAGTGCCAGACATCCCTATAAATGTCATCCTATCGTGTTCCACACGATTCCTGCAACCACAATGGTTAGCAATACCACTTTTCATATCATAAGAGCACATAAACAATTTGCTATGTCATACAACATTAATGCCATCATGCATAAATATGTGCTATCAATAACTTCCTAGGCCCTTAACAGCCCCAATGAGCAACCACTGCTCTGATACCACTAATGTAAGGACCCCAAGCCCTTAAACCTTGATTAGTGTATTAACCACTATGTGTGGTACATGCTTTCTATAAAATGTCAATCGGGAAGCTCTGATGATACTTAATCATTGCCTGTCAATGAAAGACTCATATGTTTGCCCTTTACCAACCCCTTGGTGCCACTTTTCACATTGTAAACTTTTATAAAAATTTGGGCAGAGTCTCCCCATAAATAGAGCTATCCAAAAAAAAAAGAGTACAACACATAACAAAATTCCCGGCCAGGGAAAGCATAATACTCAACAGAAAGCAGTAATACAAGTAGATTCCCAGCCAGGGAAGACACCACACATATGTCAACAAAAGTGGGTTCCAACACCCACATAATACACCAATGACTCTCATATCATTCTAGCAATTCAACCTAATTGCATGCAACCTTAAATGAAAGAGAGAAAGGCTCATGCCTTTATATACAATCCATATACAAGTATAATCGTGCTCACATGCGAGCATCATGAATATGTATAAATCCTCAGGTGTATATATAAGTACTCTATACGATACCGTGCTCCATCAAGCCCTGGTACCACGATCCTGGGAGTACCTCAAATCAACAGCTCGAGCTCAGCTCCATAGCCATCGATGTACCTGTCCACCTGTCCCAACAGAGACAGCCCCCAACGGGGTGAGCATACCAATACACAAAATCCCATAATCATAATAATGAAATTCATAATTTACAACACAAGTAAATACTAATGAATTTAAATGATACTCCCTGGATGGCAACATCCTCATCCGGGATTCCGTGTACTGTCCCTGTTCTCACAACATCAAACTCATCAAATCTCATAAATCAGTAAATCAACGCATTGATTAACTCATCGCATGCCTAATCCTCGAATATCAACATATAGTGATTACAAATTCATTAAACATGCAATTACAGATATCACAATATCTAATACTGATTTCACAACCTTGCTATCAATCACAGATAGCTCAAATGCCTTAGCATTTATTTTACCAATCCTTCATTATACTTAGACATCTCAAGTGTCTTATAATGAATACATGAGTCTACAAACCTAGACATCTCAAATGTCTTATAAAGAATACACGATTCTACGAACTTAGACATCTCAAATGTCTTACGAAGAATACATGATTTTACGATCATTCCCAGGCATCTCGTATGCCCTAATATAGTCAAATAAACCCAGTACCCCATATATCATGCAAGAGTCATCCTACTCTAGTGTCACGCACGCTACAAGCGGCGATATCAAGATTTGGGTCATTCCTTGGCTATATCAACATATATATATATAATCCTCATGCGCGATTATTCAATGAAATCAAATTTTCATTATGCATTCACATATGCCTTAAAATATAGAAATGCTCGTACGTCGCACGTACCTTAAATCTCCGAAGTCCGAGCCAAGCCTTGCTCGAGTTCCATGCCCCGAGGAATGAAGTGCTAACACGATAAATAATTCACAATTATTTACGAACATGTAACCTATGCTCAAGCACACCCATATCCCTCACAACATTGTCAATACACGACAATTATCCTCTTAAAAGACCCGGGGCAGGGTACATGCAGGGAAGGAATAAATGAGACAATCGAAATTTGTTCAAGAATGCCCTACAAAAATCGAACCTTAATCTCACAATTTCGAACCCAATTAAATACCATAATTCATCTAAAATGTCAATTAATCAATCCATAGCATGAATAATCATCCCACATGCCAAACCCCCAAATTTTCGAACTCAAAACCATTAAATTCGAACCCAAACAAGCCTTTAAATCCCAACTCTTAAAATTCTTCAAATTTGAACCAAAGCTTCTCAATTCGATCTCAATCAAGCATCATAATACTCTTAAAACATGCAATAATCGATCAATTGCACGAAATAATACCCCTGCCAAAAACCCCCAAATTTTCGAAATCAAACCCTACAATTTCGAAAATAATTTCGAACCAAAATCACCAAAATAAGCAGGGAAATGCACGAAAAAGAAGAACAAGGGGTAAGGGAGATTACCCAACGAAAATCGGAAGCAAAATCGTTCAAAATCGATGAACCCTAACATTTGGGGATCGACGCCTTTCTGAAAAATCCGACTTCAAATCGCGATGAAACTTCGAATTGATGGAGGGGAAAGCTGCGTCTCGTCGGGACGAAGACGGTGATAGGTCGCACGCGGCGAGCGGCGGCCGGACGGCGGCGGGCGCACCGCTTTTGCGCGCGGAGGCAGGGGAGATCGGGAAAGGGGTCGCGCGCGGGAGAGAGAGGAGGAGTTGGGGCTGAAATGAAATTTTCATAAAATTTCGGGTTCAACTCCTATTTATAGCAAAAATACTCCGAAAAAATAATAGCCCCACAAATACATCATGATTCCTTAAAAATCATCTGTTTTCAAAAACTCTCTCTCTAACTCCAAAATCCCCTACCGGTGCTCACATAGCACCCGAGATTCCGAGACACATCAAAAACCCAACTCTTAGGTTTTACACCGTAATGTGAATACAATCTCAACCTCTGGGTCCAACGATCCCAACTGCCCAAATAAACGAGCCCAGAAGGCCCAACACCTCTCTTAAATTTCAAATCGCCACGTAAAACCACTTTAGAGATTATTAACACTCCGGGATTAACACCTATAATCCCTGGTCATCACATCGACAGATGGGAGGACAGGCGATGGGGCCACCTCAGGGACAGCTCTATGCATTGACCAGGGAGCAGGCCGATGCAGCTCAAGAGGAGGTGATAGCTGGTACGTGCCTTCTATTTACATATTCCGCCTTTATTTTGATAGACACAGGTGCTTTGCACTCCTTTGTGTCTGCGGACTTTGTGACGAGACATAATATGTGCACGTCTCTGTTACCCACGTCTCTATTGGTTTTGACACCCACCGGAAAGAAAGTTGTTGCTGATCAGTTTCTGATGGACTGCCTCATTTATTTTGAGGGCAATGAGATAAAGGCAGATTTGATTGTATTGGGTATGTCAGACTTTGACTGCATTGTGGGCATTGACATTCTGAACAGATATCAGGCAGTGGTAGATTGTCGTCAGAGGACAGTTCGGTTCAAGTCTCATTTGGGAGTTCAGTGGACTTTCTATGGCAATGGGTCTCGTGCAAAGATTCCGTTGATTTCGGCAATCAAAATGTCCCAATTGTTGGAACGTGGACACACGGGCTACCTCATCTATGCCGTGGACACGTCGGGAAAGGGTAAAGAGTTGAGGATTGAGGATGTACAGTGGTGGCGGAGTTTGCTGATGTATTCCCGGAGGAGATTCCCGGATTTCCACCGGCAAGGGAAGTCGAGTTTGGGATTGAGCTATTACCGGGGACATCGGCTATTTCTCGTACCCCATACCGGATGGCACCGGCAGAGTTAAGAGAACTGAAGGAGCAGTTGCAGGAACTCCTTGATAAAAGATATATACACCCTAGCGTATCGCCTTGGGGCGCACCGGTTCTCTTTGTTAAGAAGAAAGACGGTTCAATGCATTTGTGCATCGATTACTGGCAACTGAACAAGGCCACGATAAAGAACAAGTATCCTCTCCTGAGGATTGATGATTTATTTGATCAGTTGCGAGGCACGAAGCTATATAGCAAAATTGACTTGAGATCCGGGTACCACCAGATACGGGTCAGGGAAGAGGATGTACAAAAGACAGCGTTTCGGACTCGGTATGGGCACTACGAGTTCTTAGTGATGCCGTTCTGTGTGACGAATGCCCCGACTGTCTTTATGAGCTTGATGAACCGGGTGCTCCAACCCTATCTGGATCAGTTCATCATTGTGTTTATTGACGACATAGAGGAAGATCACGTGAGACACTTGAGGACAGTGCTCCAGATTCTCAGAGATCACCAGTTGTATGCCAAGCTCAGTAAGTGTGAGTTTTGGTTGAGCAGTGTAGTATTTCTGGGGCATGTCGTATCTAGCAGTGGGATTTCAGTGGACCCCAGGAAGATTGAAGCTGTGATGGAGTGGGCTGCACCCACTTTTGTGCCCGAGATACAGAGTTTTCTTGGTTTGGCTGGTTATTACCGACGCTTCATCGAGGGATTTTCTAAGATTGCTAAGCCACTGACGCAGTTGACCCAAAAGGGAGTACCCTTCTTTTGGTCAGAGGCTTGCGAGGAGAGCTTCCAAGAGTTGAAGCACCGATTGACGACGGCGCCGGTATTGGTGATTCCCTCAGAGAATAAGAGGTTTGTCCTTTATACTGACGCATCACTGCAGGGCTTGGGTTGTGTACTGATGCAAGATAAGCATGTAGTAGCTTATGCATCGAGGCAGTTGAAGCCGCATGAGACTAGATACCCAGTCCACGATTTGGAATTGGCGGCTATTATCTTTGCCATGATGATTTGGAGGCATTATCTGTACGATACATCTTTCACTATATATACGGATCATAAGAGCCTGAAGTTCTTGTTCACTCAGGCGGAGTTGAATATGCGTCAGAGGAGATGGATGGACCTACTCAAGGATTATGACTGTGAGATTGAGTACCATCCGGGAAAAGCAAACTTGACAGTAGATGCCTTGAGTCGGAAGGTGAAGAGTACTGCTGAGGATGTCATGCATTTGTCAGCTATGATGACTTCTTGTTGCCATCTGGGCTATGACTTCGATGTGGACGCATCGCCGGTTTGGGTATCGACCCTATTGGCTGAGCCGGATATCTATGAGGATATCAGGAGAGCTCAGAGGGCAGATGATGAGGTTCAGAGATGGTCATCATTGGCACTTCAGGGACATCCATCAAAGTTCAGAGTGGCTAAGGATGGTTCTTTGAGACTTGGTAAACGATGGGTAGTTCCATGTACGCCAGAGTTGAGTAGAGGAATCTTGGAACGAGCTCATAGTAGCCGATTCAGTATCCACCCAGGAGGGAGGAAGATGTATAAGGACTTATGTGATCAGTTCTGGTGGAAGCGGATGAAGCGTGATGTGATCGCTTTTGTTAAGAGATGTTTGATCTGTCAGCAGGTTAAGGCAGAGAGGCAGAGACCCGGTGGCAAACTAAGGAGTTTAGAGATACCAGAGTGGAAGTGGGAACACGTATCTATGGATTTTGTGACCCACCTGCCGAGGACTACTTCGGGTTGTGATGCCATTTGGGTGATCATTGACAGGCTGATGAAGGTAGCTCACTTCATCCCCTACAGTATGACGTACACATACTTGAGGATGGCTCAGCTGTATGTCTAGGACATAGTGAGACTACATGGGATTCCAGTATCTATTGTGTCGGACAGAGACCCGCGGTTCACATCTCATTTCTGGGGAGGTCTGCAGGCTGCATTGGGTACTGAGGTGAGATTGAGTACGGCATATCATCCCCAGATGGACGGGCAGACTGAGCGTACTATACAGACGCTCGAGGACATGCTACTAGCTTGTGTGTTGGAGTTTGATGCCTCATGGTGTGATGACCAGGGATTATAGGTGTTAATCCCGTAGTGTTAATAATCCCTAAAGTGGTTTTACGTGGCGATTTGGAGTTTAACCGAGGTGTTGGGCCTTCTGGGCTCGTTTATTTGGGTAGTTGGGATCGTTGGATCCAGAGGTTGAGATTGTATTCTCATTTGGGTGAAAAACCTAAGAGTTGGGTTTTTGATGTGTCTCGGGATCTCGGGTGCTGTGTGAGCACCGGTAGGGGGTTTTGGAGTTAGAGAGAGAGTTTTTGAAAACAGATGATTTTTAATGAATCATGATGTATTTGTGGGGCTATTAATTTTTCGGGGTATTTTTGCTATAAATACCAATTGAACCCAAAATTTTACATAAAATTCCATTTCAGCCCCAATTTCTCTTCTCTCTCTCTCCCGCGCGCGAGTTCCCGTCTGGACCAGCACCGGCGGCTTCAGGCCGTGCGCCCGCCGCCGTCCCGCCGCCGTTCGGCGCGTGCGACCCGCCGCCGGCTTCGTCTCGTCGAGGCGCAGCTAACCCCTCCGTCAATTCGAAGTTTCGTCGCGTTTTGAAGTCGGATTTGGCAGGAAGGCGTCGATCCCCAATTTCTAGGGTTCATCGGATTTCGTCCGATTTCTTCCGATTTTCGATTGGGTAACCTCCCTTACCCCTTTTTCATCATTTTCGTGTTTTTCCCTGCCATTATTGTGTTCGAATTTGATGAATTTTAAGGGTTCGAATTTAAGGGCTTGTTTGGGTTCGAATTTAAGGGGTTTGAATTCGAAAGTTGGGGGTTTTGTCTAGGGGTGTTGATTCTTGCTTGGATAGCTTAATTCACATTTTAGATGAATTATGGTATTTAATTGGGTTCGAAATTGTGAGATTAGGGTTCGATTTTTGTAGGGTGTTCTTGAACAAATTTCGATATTGTCTCATTCGTTCCCCTCCCTGCATGTACCCTGCCCCGGGTCTTTTTAAAGGTTAATTGTCGTGTGTTGACAATTTTTTGAGGGATATGGGTGTGCTTGAGCATAGGTTTCATGTTCGTAAATAATTGTGAATTATTTATCGTGTTAGCACATCGTTCCTCGGGGCATGGAACTCGAGCAAGGTTTGGCTCGGACTTCGGAGATTTAAGGTACGTGCGACGTACGAGCATTTCTATATATTAGGGCATTTGTGAATGCATAATGAAATTTGATTTCATTGAATAATCGCGCATGAGGATTATATATATATATATGTTGATATAGCCAAGGAATGACCAAATCTTGATATCGCCGCTTGTAGCGTGCGTGGCACTAGAGTAGGATGACTCTTACATGATATAAGGGGTACTGGGTTTATATGTATCTATTATAAGACATTTGAGATGTCTAGGGTTGTAGAATCATGTATCTATTATAAGACATTTGAGATGTCTAGGTTCGTAGAATCATGTATTCATTATGAGACATTTGAGATGTCTAGGTTCGTAGAATCATGTATTCATTATAAGACATTTGAGATGTCTAGGTATAATGAAGGATTGGTAAAACAAATGCTCGGCATTTGAGCTATCTGTGATTGATAGCGAGGTTGTGAAATCAGTATTAGATATTGAGATATCTATAATTGCATGTTTAATGAATTTACAATCACTATCTGTTGATATTCGAGGATTAGGCATGCGATGAGTTAATCAATGTGTTGATTTACTGATTTTTGAGATTTGATGAGTTTGATGATTGTGAGGACAGGGACAGTACACGGAATCCCGGATGAGGTTGCCATCCAGGGAGTATCATTTAAATTCATTTGTATTTACCTTTGTTGTAAATTATGAATTTCATTATTGTGATTATGGGATTTTGTGTATTGGTATGCTCACCCCGTTGGGGGCTGTCTCTGTTGGGGCAGGTGAACAGGTACATCGATGGCTTTGGAGATGAGCTCGAACTGTTGATTGGAGGTACTCCCAGGATCGTGGTACCAGGGCTTGATGGAGCACGGTATCGTATAGAGTACCTGTATATACACCTGAGGATTTTATACATATTCATGATGCTCGCATGTGAGCACGATTTTACTTGTATATGGATTGTATATAAAGGCATGAGCCTTTCTCTCTTTCATTTGAGGTTGCATGCAATTAGAGGTTAAATTGCTAAATGATATGAGAGTCATTGGTGTATTATGTGGGTGTTGAAACCCACTGTTGTCCCCATATGTGTGGTGTCTTCCCTGGCTGGGAATTTACTTGTATTACTGCATTATGATGAGTATTATGTGTTCCCTGGCCGGGAATTATGTTATGTGTTGTGCTTTTTTTTTGGGATAGCTCTATTTATGGGGAGACTCTGCCCAAATTTTTATAAAAGTTCACAATGTGAAAAGTGGCACCAAGGGGTTGGTAAAAGGGCAAACATATGAGTCTTTTATTGTTAGGATGATGATCTTATAACATTGAGTATTAAAGGAAATTTTGTAATTGACATTCAATGGTAAAGTATCATCTGAGCTTCCCGATTGACTTTTTATTGAAAGCATGTGCCACACATAGTGGTTAATACACTAATTAGGGGTTAAGGGCTAAGGGGGGTCCTTACACATGGCAAGATTCTTTGGCCTTGGTAGAGTTTTCATACAACAACAGCTATCAGGCGAGTATTCAGATGGCACCGTTTGAGGCTTTGTATGGTAGGCGTTGTAGGTCGCCATTATACTGGGATGACTTGACCAGTAAAGCAGTAGGAGGACCCGAACTGATTCGGGAGATGGAGGATAAAGTAAAGGTTATCCGGCAGAAAATGAAGGCAGCCCAGGACAGACAGGCAGCCTATGCGAACAAACGGCGGAGACCGTTGGAGTTTCAGTTGGGAGACATGGTCTTTTTGAAGATCTCACCTTTCAGGGGTGTGGTTCGTTTTGGTATGCGTGGTAAATTGTCTCCGAGGTATGTGGGACCGTATGAGATTTTACAGCGCATCGGTACCTTGGCTTGCCGTTTGGCACTGCCACCGTCGTTATCTGGTATTCACAACGTGTTTCATGTATCCATGCTGCGGAAGTATGAGCCGAATCCGTCGCATGTATTGCAGTCTTCGGAGGTTCAGTTGGATTCTGATGTATCGTATGAGGAACGGCCAGTCGGGATTTTGGATAGGGCTGATCGCAGACTTCGGAACAAAGTGATACCGATGGTAAAGGTTCAGTGGGACCGCAAGGGTGTTGAGGAGGCCACGTGGGAGACAGAGCGGCATATGATGCAGCACAACCCGGAGTTATTTTCTGGTATGTGATTATGTTTGGTTTCGTTTTTGGGTAAGTGCATGCGATTTCGAGGGCGAAATCTTATAAGTAGGAGAGTATTGTAATATCCCCGAAATAATTAATTGCAATTTGGGCGTTGATTATATTTATGTAATTATTTATGGTGATAATTAAGTTATGTGCTGAAATTAATTATCAAGGTGGAATGCTTAGTCACATGATAGGCGTGACCTGAGGGTTGCATTTCAGGGTGTATGTTAAGCATGTGGTAAATGAAGTGTTATCATGATTTATTTGTATTGGTGGTTAATTATAAGAAAAGTATGGATTTAATGAAGTTTAGAGTTTTTTTTTTGTAAAATGCTTTTAAAATACCATGCTGGGGTATTTTATACATCATGCTCATTGTTGGATACATGTTTAAAAAATAGACTATGCCCACCACCTCTCTTTTCACTTCACATCACTCCTTATCACCTTTTTGAAATCTCTCCCAAACCCTCTCTTCCTTCCATTTTCGTTTTTATCACAAGGTGGAGCAAGAAAACCTTGGCTGAAGCCTATTGTGGTGATTTCTTGTCAAACTTTGAAGCCAAAAAGGGTAAGGATCCACCCTTGTTAAGTTTTCTTTGATGTTAGTAAGATTTTGAGTATGGTTAGGGAAAAATGGGTTGGGTTTGTATGCTATCATGTTTTATTTTGTTGGTTGTGGTCATTGTTGGGTGGTAAGGTGGTCTTACATGATGATATGGTGGTTTAATGATGTGTTGGGTAGTTGATCTTTGAACAATATGAGTTTAGGTGTTGGTTGAAGCTCTTACATGGAGTTTCTCGATGGAACAGAGCTGCTCGATCGATCGAGCAGGGTAGAGCCTAACCAAGGCACGAAATGAGCTTACCGATCGATCAGGGAAAAGTTTCGATCGATCGGTGTGAAGTCTCGATCGATCGAGACAAAAATCTCGATCGATCGGAAGAGGCAGAACTTGGATGCCACTTTTGCTTAACTTAGCGATCGATCGGGACTTGGAGGCCGATCGATCGCAAGGCATAAAAATGAGGTTTTGTGATTTTGTCCTATATGATGATATTTTTGGTAATGGTTCATTTATTGGCTTCTAATATGGATTCATATGATTGTGTAGAACCATCCCAGGTACCAACAACATCAAGGAGATAAAGTTCTTCAACTTCTCCACTTTTGAAAAGGTACGTAGTGAGACGTACGGGCATCGGACGGTAAAATGTACTTATTACGCTTTGAATTGGTTGTGCACTATGGTTGCACACATGGAATTTATTATGCATTTTGGTTGCATATGTGGTCTTGTTTATGCATCATGGATTGCATACATGGTTTGGTCATGCATTTCGGTTGCATGTGTATATGGGATGCATTTGTGCATGTGATTGTGAGTCGGGATTATGATGGAGAATACTTGCCGCCAGTGGCGTAGCGATGTGAATACTTGCCGCTGTCATACCGTAGCGATGAGAGAATATTTGCCGCTAATATGAAGCGAAGAACACGACCGCTGTCATACTCATAGCGAGGGATATTAGTGCCGCTGGTATTGTCTAAGCGATGGGTATTTCCGCTGTCATGTTAACGCGAGGGGTATTATGCCACTGATATAATGAGACTAAGGAATTGAACACGGTATACATGGAAATCGGTGCATGTCATGACATACATTATTGGTATTATAATCTATTGATTATGATTGTGGTACAGGAACAACCAATGGAGCTTTTAAATGTATTAAATACAGGGAGTAAATTGTATTTTTTGTCTATGCATTTAAATTACAATCATATTATTGTGAATATGATTTTTATATATGCTCATGGTTTTGGGGTTGTGTCATGTAGGTACTTTTGGGCGGACGGGCTAAGGCGAGTTGATGCGGTGAGCTAGTGAGGAGTGCTATTGGTAGCAGGCATTCTTTTGTATAGTATCTACTCTAGGAGTAGTGTAAAGATAGGATTAACATTCATTGGTTGGGAATGTAACTAATCCCTTTTGGAACTTTATTTTGGCACTGTAAACTAATAGCTCAAGGCATCAACACGAATTTATACTCCGTTTAAGCATGAAAATTTTATTTACGCCTTTAATCCGCATTTAAGGAACTAGGGTCCTTACACAATGTAAGGACCCCAAGCCCTTAACCCTTGATTAGTGTATTAATCATTATGTGTGGCATATGCTTTCAATAAAATCAATCGGGAAACACAGATGATACTTTACCATTGAATGGCAATTACAAAATTTCTTTAATATTCAACATTAAGATCATCTCTACCAACAAATAGACTCATAGATTCCGCCCATTTCCATCCCCATTACACCACTTTTTACATGGTGGACTTTTATAAAAATTTGGGCAGAGTCTCCCCATAAATAGAGCCATCCCGAAATAAAAGCGCATCACAATATATAGTTCCCGGCCAGGGAAAACACATACTCAACAGAATACAGCAACGCTAAGTAAATTCCCAGCCAGGGAAGACACCACACATAAGACAACATAAATGGGTTTCAACACCCACATAATACACTCATGACTCTCATATCATTAGCAATTCTACTCTTAATTGCATGCAACATAGAATGAAAGAGAGAAAGGCTCATGCCTTTATATACAACCCATATACAAGCATAACCGTGCTCACATGCGAGCATCATAAATATGTATATAACCTTCGGGTGTATATAAGTACTCTCTACGATACCGTGCTCCATCAAGCCCTGGTACCACGATCCTAGGAGTACATCCAATCAACAGCTCGAGCTCAGCTCCACAGCCATCGACGTACCTGTTCACCTGCCCCAACAGAGACAGCCCCCAACGGGGTGAGCATACCAATACACAAAATCCCATAATCACAATAATGAAATTCATAATTTACAACAAAAGTAAATACTAATGAATTTTAAATGATACTCCCTGGATGGCAACGTCCTCATCCGGGATTCCGTGTACTGTCCCTGTTCTCACAATCATCAAACTCATCAAATCTCAAAAATCAGTAAATCAACACATTGATTTAACTCATAGCATGCCTGATTCTCAAGTATCAATAATTAATGATTCCAAATTCATTATACATACAAATTGTGATGACCAGGGATTATAGGTGTTAATCCCGGAGTATTAATAATCCCTAAAGTGGTTTTACGTGGCGATTTGGGATTTAATCGAGGTATTGGGCCTTCTGGGCTCGTTTATTTGGGCAGTTGGGATCGTTGGATCCAGAGGTTGAGATTGTATTCACATTACGGTGTAAAACCTAAGAGTTGGGTTTTTGATGTGTCTCGGAATCTCGGGTGCTATGTGAGCACCGGTAGAGGGTTTTGGAGTTAGAGAGAGAGTTTTTGAAAACAGATGATTTTTAAGGAATCATGATGTATTTGTGGGGCTATTAATTTTTCGGGGTATTTTTGCTATAAATACCATTTGAACCCAAATTTTAGACATAATTTCCATTTCAGCCCCAATTCCTCCCCCTCTCTCTCCCGCGTACGATTCCCGTCACCCCCTGCACCCCCGCCGTTTCAGGCGCTCCGCCAGCCGCCGTCCGGCCGCCGATCGGCGCGTGCGACCTACCGCCGGCTTCGTCTCGACGAGGCGCTTCTTTCCCCTCTGCCAATTGAAGGTTTCGTCGCGTGTGGAAGTCGAATTTGGCAGAAAGGCGTCGATCCCCAAAAGTTAGGGTTCATCGATTTTGAACGATTTTGCTTCCGATTTTCGTTGGGTAATCTCCCTTACCCCTTGTTCGTTATTTTCGTGCAATTCCCTGCCTTTTTTGTGTTCGATTTGTTCGGATTATTGTTGTTGGTGGGATTGGTTCGAAATTTTGGGTTGTATGCTTGAAGTGGGTTCGAATTTTGGGGGTTTGGCATGTGGGATGATTATTCATGCTATGGGTTGATTAATTCACATTTTAGATGAATTATGGAATTATTTGGGTTCGAAATTGTGAGATTAAGGTTCGATTTTTGTAGGGCATTCTTGAACAAATTTCGATTGTCTCATTTATTTCCTTCCCTGCATGTACCCTGCCCCGGGTCTTTTAAGAGGATAATTGTCGTGTATTGACAATGTTGTGAGGGATATGGGTGTGCTTGAGCATAGGTTACATGTTCGTAAATAATGGTGAATTGTTTATCGTGTTAGCACATCATTCCTCGGGGCATGGAACTCGAGCAAGGTTTGGCTCGGACTTCGGTAATTTAAGGTACGTGCGACGTACGAGCATTTCTATATATATGTGAAATGCATAAGGTGTTTTTGATTGCATTGAATGTTTTGCGTATGGTTATACATACATGTTGATATAGCCAAGGAATGACCCAAATCTTGATATCGCCGCTTGTAGCGTGCGTGACACTAGAGTAGGATGACTCTTGCATGATATATGGGGTACTGGATTTATATGACTATATTATGAGACATTTGAGATGTCTAGGTTTGTAGAATCATGCATTCTTCGTAAGACATTTGAGATGTCTAGGTTCGTAGAATCATGTATTCATTATGAGACATTTGAGATGTCTAGGTTTGTAGACTCATGTATTCATTATAAGACACTTGAGATGTCTAAGTATAATGAAGGAATGGTAAAATAAATGCTAAGGCATTTGAGCTATCTGTGATTGATAGCAAGGTTGTGAAATCAGTATTAGATATTGTGATATCTGTAATTGCATGTTTAATGAATTTGTAATCACTATATGTTGATATTCGAGGATCAGGCATGCGATGTGTAAATCAATGTGTTGATTTACTGATTTATGAGATTTGATGAGTTTGATGTTGTGAGAACAGGGACAGTACACGGAATCCCGGATGAGGATGTTGCCATCCAGGGAGTATCATTTAAATTCATTAGCATTTACCTTTGTTGTAAATTATGAATTTCATTATTATGATTATGGGATTTTGTGTATTGGTATGCTCACCCCGTTGGGGGCTGTCTCTGTTGGGACAGGTGGACAGGTACATCGATGGCTATGGAGCTGAGCTCGAGCTGTTGATTTGAGGTACTCCCAGGATCGTGGTACCAGGGCTTGATGGAGCACGGTATCGTATAGAGTACCTATATATACACCTGAGGATTTATACATATTCATATTCATGATGCTCGCATGTGAGCACGATTATACTTGTATATGGATTGTATATAAAGGCATGAGCCTTTCTCTCTTTCATTTAAGGTTGCATGCAATTAGGTTGAATTGCTAGAATGATATGAGAGTCATTGGTGTATTATGTGGGTGTTGGAACCCACTTTTGTTGACGTATGTGTGGTGTCTTCCCTGGCTGGGAATCTACTTGTATTACTGCTTTCTGTTGAGTATTATGTGTTCCCTGGCCGGGAATTTTGTTATGTGTTGTACTCTGTTTTGGGATAGCTCTATATATGGGGAGACTCTGCCCAAATTTTTGTAAAAGTTTACAATGTGAAAAGCGGCACCAAGGGGTTGGTAAAGGGCAAACATATGAGTCTTTTATTGACAGGCAATGATTAAGTATCATCAGAGCTTCCCGATTGACATTTTATAGAAAGCATGTACCACACATAGTGGTTAATACACTAATCAAGGTTTTAAGGGCTTGGGGTCCTTACATTAGTGGTATCAGAGCAGTGGTTGCTCATTGGGGCTGTTAAGGGCCTAGGAAGTTATTGATAGCACATATTTATGCATGATGGCATTAATGTTGTATGACATAACACATTGTTTATGTGCTCTTATGATATGAAAAGTGGTATTGCTAACCATTGTGGTTGCAGGAATCGTGTGGAACACGATAGGATGACATTTATGGGGATGTCTGGCACTCCGTGTGTTATGTGCCAAGGAAGCTGGTTTTAAGAAAATCAGATAAAGGGATATTTCCGAGGTAACATGTATTTTACGTTGTCTTGTTGACACATGATGAATGCAAAGTGGTGCATTGAGGTTATGATATATGTTATTGTGCATTGTTTTTGCATATGCATGTCTTGAGTCAAAGTTATCTTAGTAAGGATTTTAATGGCTTATGCTAAAGTCCATATGAAGCGATGAAGAGTCCCGCTTATATGGAGTAGCAATGCTAAAGTCCATATGAAGCGATGAAGAGTCCCGCTTATATGGAGTAGCAACGCTAAAGTCCATTGGAAGCGATGAAGAGTTCCGCTTACATGGAGTAGCAACGCTAAAGTCCAGTGGAAGCGAGGAAGAATTCCGCTTTCCTGGAGTAGCAAGAAGCATTAAAATGTACTAATGATAAGGGCTCAGGATGAAATAAGGATTTAAAGAAGGATATCATGACATTTATTTGTGAAACCATACATTCTCATAATGTGTTTTTATTATGTATTGAATGTTGATGCATAGCGTATATGGCTATTGTTGTTAACCCTGATGGTTGCAGGTTACAGGAAATATGGAGTATAAAAAGGAATGATGATTATACATTCCAGGAGTCCTGCTTATGACAGTGAGAATTTTTATACTTATGCTTGACCGCTAAAAATGTGGAGCGGGCGGGGATGCTCGCTTGCACATGGAGGCGGGGTATGCCATACGAAGCGAGGATGAGATACCGCTTGTATGAAGAAGCGAGGATGAGATGCCGCTTGTTAGGATGATGATTCATTCCTATGTGATGACACGGATGATAGCGGTGATGTGTCCCGCTGTGTCGATTTATATTCATTTCTCTATGAGGACACGGTTTATAGCGACGGTTCATTCCGCTATATTTATTGGCGATGGTTTATTCCGCCAGGCGTATTTATAGCGACGGTTCATTCCGCTATATCTATTGGCGATGGTTCATTCCGCCAGGTGTATTGATAGCGATGGTTCATTCCGCTATATCTATTGGCGATGGTTCATTCCGCCAGGTGTATTTATAGCGACGGTTCATTCCGCTATATCTATTGGCGATGGTTCATTCCGCCAGGTGTATTTATAGCGACGGTTCATTCCGCTATATCTATTGGCGATGGTTCATTCCGCCAGGTGTATTGATAGCGATGCCTCTTTCCGCTACTATGTGGACGATGATTCATACTCAGGTGTATAGCGAGGTTTCATGCCACTTATTATATGACGAGGTGTCATGCCGTCGATTCTATAGCGAGGGATTTTGCCGCTATGTACTCAGCACAGGATTTTGCCGCCTTCGAGCGATGGGTGCTGATTACGCACTATTATTGAGCGACGGAGACAGGTATGATGCTATATCACTAGCGATGAGGTATGAGATATTGCTATTTTATTAGCTTTATTGTAGCTGGCATGCATTGATATACATGTTTATTATGCCTATTTTACTAGCATGTTAGTGGATGACATACGCTGATGTACATGTATCGTCACTAGTGGGCAATGTTTTAGATGCCATGAGTTGGCATGTGTCGTCACGGGATGACGATGACGATAGTGTAGGAGATGTCTTATTAGACATGCATCATCGTTACGATGATCGATGCGTTGAGTATACGTATTCAGTGGTATGCCTTGGGTGCCAGTACCGAGCACAAGGTGGTGTGTGCGACACCGATGGACGTGACCCTTATACCGAGCGGGTTGCTCGAGGAATGGTTGGATGCGCTGTACATGTGATTGTACCGCAGCTTATGTTTGGGGGTAATCATTTTACGAGTGGTGATACCCTAGAAGTATGCTCGTTGGAATGGCTTTTGGCCATGTGATTTGACGACAGGAGTAATCATGGAGGAAAGTACTCGCTTTCTGTCGATGTGACATGTGGTAGACATGATCACACCACCCTTGAGGGTGTAGGATGGGTCCTAAGGGAGTAGGATCAGGTTATGTTAAGTACATAGGGACATTGGGTTGTCCAGGGTGTATCGGCATTGAGGAATGTTGGATAAAGACCCACTACTCTATTGAGTTTTTCTCCCATAGTATGTTATACCATGTGGAAACGTCCGTCTTATTGGTAGGTTTGAGGTAAACCTAAAGAGGCAGAGACTAGGTTGTCTGCCGCGTGTGTGTAGCACCATGATGGGCTTGCTAGAGCCGTTACACTGCTCGTTGGAACCAAGTTTGGCAAATCGTAAGGTGATACGATGAGGATTGTGGTGGACTCTAGTAGTCACCATGTCATTGAGGTTAAGGTTGTTCATGCCTCACTGAAACGTGTATACGTTTATGTTTAATCTTGGAGACTTGTCTGGGACAGCTCAGGATGTTGGAGTACCAACAAGAGAGTCATCAGGTTGTTATTGACTCAATCTAAAGGAACCCGTGTATTGGGATACAATGGGTGTTATTGTATCCAGTTTTTCCGAACGATGGTTCGAGACTTGTGGATCTCGAGTTCGATGGCATTTCCCTTGCGAGGAAGGAGGTAGTATTATACCTATTTGGGAATCTTTGAAAGATTCATTAAGTTGGTGCAAGTGGTGTTGATCTTGGGAATCACACCGTGTATTGTTAATCGTCGATTTTCATCCTCCACTGAGTAAGGAATGACTCAGAATTGACGGTTGTGTTTGGGGCTTAGGGATATGTGGTAGATACCCGAGCCGAGTGCATTGAGTATGCATGCGACATCAGTGCTTAGGCAGGTATACCGGTGAGTATACGGATGCCAGTTATTGATTTCCTCTCTGTTAAGCATAGAGTTATGCTATTTTTGGATGGTTAAATCTCTGATGTGAGATATGGAACACCTTGAGATTGGGAATCTCCATGGCACGATGATTATGAGGAATAATCGTGAAGTTAGTTGACTCCCTTGAGGAGGGATTTTCTTGTGAGGGTTAAGGTATTTCCCTTGCTAGTGTTTTCCTTCGAGTTATGCGACAGCCTTCCCAAGTTTGGATTGTTAAATCCGAGGATTTTCAAGGGATGGCAGGATTTCGGATTGGTTGAGTGTCGCTGACGACACAAGCGTTGAGGATGCAATGGGTTTATTGCATGCCCCTTAAGAAATTTAAACTCTGCGGAGTCTCGGTTGTTATTTATGATCAGGACGTGATTCTTGGAACATCCGGAGGTGGACATCTTGTGAGATGTCTTTTGTTTGAATTTGTGGCCGTGAGTTGCCCAAATTAAGTTGCAATGAGGCGACTACTCCTTCGATGGAGGAAGTTTGAAGTGGAAACCAGGTTTGGTATGTGTACACCGTGGTTGTACTAGTGTTTCCTTCGTAACGATGTATGTTAGACATCGTGAGTCTTGATAGAGATGTCATGGAATGATATCTACGATAGAATCAGGAGTGATTCGAATCCTTGCAGTTTCAGTTGACTAACTGCTTTTGGACTGTTAGCGTTGAGTTGTGCTGACGCTCTTCGACGTGATGATGGATTTGGAAGTCTATTCCACTCCAGAGTTTGACACGAGGTCAACGTTCTTACGGTTGAGGTGTCATTCAGGATGTGTTCGTACTGTTGTATTAGATCGAAGGATGACTGTCTGATCTACAGTCGTAAGTATCAGTTGTTTCGCAGTCATGAGGGACTGACTTTTGGGATGACCCGCATCGAGGTACGTTTACCTCTTGGGTGATATGTTGGTTTTGGTATGTCGCTCTGTTTCAGAGTTAGATGAGAGGTAAGTATCCTCGCGTTTATTAATACGATTCTGATATGGTCAAGAATCGATGTTATGGCTTCATGTTGTTGTGCAGCCTGGGTGTTACGTGATACACCAGTGCTAATTTCGAGGACGAAATTCTTTTAGTGGGGGATATTGTGATGACCAGGGATTATAGGTGTTAATCCCGGAGTATTAATAATCCCTAAAGTGGTTTTACGTGGCGATTTGGGATTTAATCGAGGTATTGGGCCTTCTGGGCTCGTTTATTTGGGCAGTTGGGATCGTTGGATCCAGAGGTTGAGATTGTATTCACATTACGGTGTAAAACCTAAGAGTTGGGTTTTTGATGTGTCTCGGAATCTCGGGTGCTATGTGAGCACCGGTAGAGGGTTTTGGAGTTAGAGAGAGAGTTTTTGAAAACAGATGATTTTTAAGGAATCATGATGTATTTGTGGGGCTATTAATTTTTCGGGGTATTTTTGCTATAAATACCATTTGAACCCAAATTTTAGACATAATTTCCATTTCAGCCCCAATTCCTCCCCCTCTCTCTCCCGCGTACGATTCCCGTCACCCCCTGCACCCCCGCCGTTTCAGGCGCTCCGCCAGCCGCCGTCCGGCCGCCGATCGGCGCGTGCGACCTACCGCCGGCTTCGTCTCGACGAGGCGCTTCTTTCCCCTCTGCCAATTGAAGGTTTCGTCGCGTGTGGAAGTCGAATTTGGCAGAAAGGCGTCGATCCCCAAAAGTTAGGGTTCATCGATTTTGAACGATTTTGCTTCCGATTTTCGTTGGGTAATCTCCCTTACCCCTTGTTCGTTATTTTCGTGCAATTCCCTGCCTTTTTTGTGTTCGATTTGTTCGGATTATTGTTGTTGGTGGGATTGGTTCGAAATTTTGGGTTGTATGCTTGAAGTGGGTTCGAATTTTGGGGGTTTGGCATGTGGGATGATTATTCATGCTATGGGTTGATTAATTCACATTTTAGATGAATTATGGAATTATTTGGGTTCGAAATTGTGAGATTAAGGTTCGATTTTTGTAGGGCATTCTTGAACAAATTTCGATTGTCTCATTTATTTCCTTCCCTGCATGTACCCTGCCCCGGGTCTTTTAAGAGGATAATTGTCGTGTATTGACAATGTTGTGAGGGATATGGGTGTGCTTGAGCATAGGTTACATGTTCGTAAATAATGGTGAATTGTTTATCGTGTTAGCACATCATTCCTCGGGGCATGGAACTCGAGCAAGGTTTGGCTCGGACTTCGGTAATTTAAGGTACGTGCGACGTACGAGCATTTCTATATATATGTGAAATGCATAAGGTGTTTTTGATTGCATTGAATGTTTTGCGTATGGTTATACATACATGTTGATATAGCCAAGGAATGACCCAAATCTTGATATCGCCGCTTGTAGCGTGCGTGACACTAGAGTAGGATGACTCTTGCATGATATATGGGGTACTGGATTTATATGACTATATTATGAGACATTTGAGATGTCTAGGTTTGTAGAATCATGCATTCTTCGTAAGACATTTGAGATGTCTAGGTTCGTAGAATCATGTATTCATTATGAGACATTTGAGATGTCTAGGTTTGTAGACTCATGTATTCATTATAAGACACTTGAGATGTCTAAGTATAATGAAGGAATGGTAAAATAAATGCTAAGGCATTTGAGCTATCTGTGATTGATAGCAAGGTTGTGAAATCAGTATTAGATATTGTGATATCTGTAATTGCATGTTTAATGAATTTGTAATCACTATATGTTGATATTCGAGGATCAGGCATGCGATGTGTAAATCAATGTGTTGATTTACTGATTTATGAGATTTGATGAGTTTGATGTTGTGAGAACAGGGACAGTACACGGAATCCCGGATGAGGATGTTGCCATCCAGGGAGTATCATTTAAATTCATTAGCATTTACCTTTGTTGTAAATTATGAATTTCATTATTATGATTATGGGATTTTGTGTATTGGTATGCTCACCCCGTTGGGGGCTGTCTCTGTTGGGACAGGTGGACAGGTACATCGATGGCTATGGAGCTGAGCTCGAGCTGTTGATTTGAGGTACTCCCAGGATCGTGGTACCAGGGCTTGATGGAGCACGGTATCGTATAGAGTACCTATATATACACCTGAGGATTTATACATATTCATATTCATGATGCTCGCATGTGAGCACGATTATACTTGTATATGGATTGTATATAAAGGCATGAGCCTTTCTCTCTTTCATTTAAGGTTGCATGCAATTAGGTTGAATTGCTAGAATGATATGAGAGTCATTGGTGTATTATGTGGGTGTTGGAACCCACTTTTGTTGACGTATGTGTGGTGTCTTCCCTGGCTGGGAATCTACTTGTATTACTGCTTTCTGTTGAGTATTATGTGTTCCCTGGCCGGGAATTTTGTTATGTGTTGTACTCTGTTTTGGGATAGCTCTATATATGGGGAGACTCTGCCCAAATTTTTGTAAAAGTTTACAATGTGAAAAGCGGCACCAAGGGGTTGGTAAAGGGCAAACATATGAGTCTTTTATTGACAGGCAATGATTAAGTATCATCAGAGCTTCCCGATTGACATTTTATAGAAAGCATGTACCACACATAGTGGTTAATACACTAATCAAGGTTTTAAGGGCTTGGGGTCCTTACATTAGTGGTATCAGAGCAGTGGTTGCTCATTGGGGCTGTTAAGGGCCTAGGAAGTTATTGATAGCACATATTTATGCATGATGGCATTAATGTTGTATGACATAACACATTGTTTATGTGCTCTTATGATATGAAAAGTGGTATTGCTAACCATTGTGGTTGCAGGAATCGTGTGGAACACGATAGGATGACATTTATGGGGATGTCTGGCACTCCGTGTGTTATGTGCCAAGGAAGCTGGTTTTAAGAAAATCAGATAAAGGGATATTTCCGAGGTAACATGTATTTTACGTTGTCTTGTTGACACATGATGAATGCAAAGTGGTGCATTGAGGTTATGATATATGTTATTGTGCATTGTTTTTGCATATGCATGTCTTGAGTCAAAGTTATCTTAGTAAGGATTTTAATGGCTTATGCTAAAGTCCATATGAAGCGATGAAGAGTCCCGCTTATATGGAGTAGCAATGCTAAAGTCCATATGAAGCGATGAAGAGTCCCGCTTATATGGAGTAGCAACGCTAAAGTCCATTGGAAGCGATGAAGAGTTCCGCTTACATGGAGTAGCAACGCTAAAGTCCAGTGGAAGCGAGGAAGAATTCCGCTTTCCTGGAGTAGCAAGAAGCATTAAAATGTACTAATGATAAGGGCTCAGGATGAAATAAGGATTTAAAGAAGGATATCATGACATTTATTTGTGAAACCATACATTCTCATAATGTGTTTTTATTATGTATTGAATGTTGATGCATAGCGTATATGGCTATTGTTGTTAACCCTGATGGTTGCAGGTTACAGGAAATATGGAGTATAAAAAGGAATGATGATTATACATTCCAGGAGTCCTGCTTATGACAGTGAGAATTTTTATACTTATGCTTGACCGCTAAAAATGTGGAGCGGGCGGGGATGCTCGCTTGCACATGGAGGCGGGGTATGCCATACGAAGCGAGGATGAGATACCGCTTGTATGAAGAAGCGAGGATGAGATGCCGCTTGTTAGGATGATGATTCATTCCTATGTGATGACACGGATGATAGCGGTGATGTGTCCCGCTGTGTCGATTTATATTCATTTCTCTATGAGGACACGGTTTATAGCGACGGTTCATTCCGCTATATTTATTGGCGATGGTTTATTCCGCCAGGCGTATTTATAGCGACGGTTCATTCCGCTATATCTATTGGCGATGGTTCATTCCGCCAGGTGTATTGATAGCGATGGTTCATTCCGCTATATCTATTGGCGATGGTTCATTCCGCCAGGTGTATTTATAGCGACGGTTCATTCCGCTATATCTATTGGCGATGGTTCATTCCGCCAGGTGTATTTATAGCGACGGTTCATTCCGCTATATCTATTGGCGATGGTTCAACGCTAATACTCCAAAAGCAGTTAGTCAACTGAAACTGCAAGGGTTCGAATCGCTCCCGATTCCATCGTAGATATCATTCAAAGACATCTCTATCATGACTCACGATGTCTAACATACATCGTTACGAGGGAAACACTAGTATACCACGGTGTACACATACGAAACCTGGTTTCCACTTTCAAACCTCCTCCATCGAATGAGCATTCGCATCATTGCAACTCAATTTGGGCAACTCACGGCCACAGATTCACACAAAAGACATCTCACAAGATGTCCACCTCCGGATATCCTAAGAATCACATCCTGATCATAAATAAACCATCGAGACTCCACAGAGTTCAAATTCTGAAAGGACATGCAATAAACCCATTGCATCCTCAACGCTTGTGTCGACAGCGACACCCAACCAATCCGAATTCCTGCCATCCCTTGATAATCCAAGGATTTAACAATCCAAACTTGGGAAGGTCATCGCATAACTCGGAGGAAAACACCAACAAGGAAACACCTCAACCCACACAAGATAATCCCTCCTCAAAGGGAGTCAACTAACTTCACGATTGTTTCTCATAATTTATCGTGCCATGGAGATTCTCAATCTCAAGGTGTTCAATATTTCTCATCAGAGATTTAACCATCCAAAAAAAAAATAGTATAACTCTATGCTTGACAAAAGGAAATCAATAACTGGCATCCGTATACTCACCGGTATACCTGCCTAGGCATGGACATCATATGCATACTCAATGCACTTGGCTCGGGTATCTACAACATACCCCTAAGCCCCAAACACAACTGTCAATTCTGAGTCATTCCCATGCAGTGGAGAATGATAATCGACGATCAACAACACGGCGTGATTCCCAAAATCAACACCACACGTACCAACTTACCGAATCCTTCAAAGATTCCCAAATAGGTATAATACTACCTCCTTCCCCACAAGGGAAGTGTTATCGAACTCGAGATCCACTAGTCTCGAACCACCGTTCGGAAAAACTGGATACAATAACACCCATTGCATCCCAAGTGCACGGATTCCCCAGATCGAGTCAACGACGACTTGATGACTCTCTTTGTAAGGACCCCAAGCCCTTAAACCTTGATTAGTGTATTAACCACTATGTGTGGTACATGCTTTCTATAGAATGTCAATCGGGAAGCTCTGATGATACTTAATCATTGCCTGTCAATGAAAGACTCATATGTTTGCCCTTTACCAACCCCTTGGTGCCACTTTTCACATTGTTAACTTTTATAAAAATTTGGGCAGAGTCTCCCCATAAATAGAGCTATCCCAAAAAAAGAGTACAACACATAACAAAATTCCCGGCCAGGGAACACATAATACTCAACAGAAAGCAGTAATACAAGTAGATTCCCAGCCAGGGAAGACACCACACATATGTCAACAAAAGTGGGTTCCAACACCCACATAATACACCAATGACTCTCATATCATTCTAGCAATTCAACCTAATTGCATGCAACCTTAAATGAAAGAGAGAAAGGCTCATGCCTTTATATACAATCCATATACAAGTATAATCGTGCTCACATGCGAGCATCATGAATATGTATAAATCCTCAGGTGTATATATAGGTACTCTATACGATACCGTGCTCCATCAAGCCCTGGTACCACGATCCTGGGAGTACCTCAAATCAACAGCTCGAGCTCAGCTCCATAGCCATCGATGTACCTGTCCACCTGTCCCAACAGAGACAGCCCCCAACGGGGTGAGCATACCAATACACAAAATCCCATAATCATAATAATGAAATTCATAATTTACAACACAAGTAAATACTAATGAATTTAAATGATACTCCCTGGATGGCAACATCCTCATCCGGGATTCCGTGTACTGTCCCTGTTCTCACAACATCAAACTCATCAAATCTCATAAATCAGTAAATCAACGCATTGATTAACTCATCGCATGCCTAATCCTCGAATATCAACATATAGTGATTACAAATTCATTAAACATGCAATTACAGATATCACAATATCTAATACTGATTTCACAACCTTGCTATCAATCACAGATAGCTCAAATGCCTTAGCATTTATTTTACCAATCCTTCATTATACTTAGACATCTCAAGTGTCTTATAATGAATACATGAGTCTACAAACCTAGACATCTCAAGTGTCTTATAATGAATACACGATTCTACGAACTTAGACATCTCAAATGTCTTACGAAGAATACATGATTTTACGATCATTCCCAGGCATCTCAAATGCCCTAATATAGTCAAATAAACCCAGTACCCCATATATCATGCAAGAGTCATCCTACTCTAGTGTCACGCACGCTACAAGCGGCGATATCAAGATTTGGGTCATTCCTTGGCTATATCAACATATATATATATAATCCTCATGCGCGATTATTCAATGAAATCAATTTTCATTATGCATTCACATATGCCTTAAAATATAGAAATGCTCGTACGTCGCACGTACCTTAAATCACCGAAGTCCGAGCCAAACCTTGCTCGAGTTCCATGCCCCGAGGAATGATGTGCTAACACGATAAATAATTCACAATTATTTACGAACATGTAACCTATGCTCAAGCACACCCATATCCCTCACAACATTGTCAATACACGACAATTATCCTCTTAAAAGACCCGGGGCAGGGTACATGCAGGGAAGGAAATAAATGAGACAATATCGAAATTTGTTCAAGAATGCCCTACAAAAATCGAACCTTAATCTCACAATTTCGAACCCAAAAAAAATACCATAATTCATCTAAAATGTCAATTAAGCTATCCAAGCAAGAATCAACATCCCTTGACAAAAACTCCCCATTTTCGAACTCAACCCCCTTAAAATCGAACCCAAACAAGCCTTTAAATCCCAACTCTTAAAATTCTTCAAATTTGAACCAAAGCTTCTCAATTCGATCTCAATCAAGCATCATAATACTCTTAAAACATGCAATAATCGATCAATTGCACGAAATAATACCCCTGCCAAAAACCCCCAAATTTTCGAAATCAAACCCTACAATTTTCGAAAATTATTTCGAACCAAAATCACCAAAAAGCAGGGAAAAGCACGAAAAAGAAGAACAAGGGGTAAGGGAGATTACCCAACGAAAATCGGAAGCAAAATCGTTCAAAATCGATGAACCCTAACTTTTGGGGATCGACGCCTTTCTGTAAAATCCGACGCCAGGACGCGACGAAACCTTCAATTGACAGAGGGGAAAGGAGCGCCTCGTCGAGACGAAGCCGTGGGTAGGTCGCACGCGCCGATCGGCGGCCGGACGGCGGCTGGCGGAGCGCCTGAAACGGCGGGGCAGGGGAGGTGACGGGAATCGCATGCGGGGAGAGAGAGAGAGGAATTTGGGGCTGAAATTGATATTATGTCTAAAATTTTGGGTTTAAATGGTATTTAGCAAAAATACCCCGAAAAATTAATAGCCCCACAAATACATCATGATTCCTTAAAAATCATCTGTTTTCAAAAACTCTCTCTCTAACTCTAAAATCCCCTACCGGTGCTCACACAGCACCCGAGATTCCGAGACACATCAAAAACCCAACTCTTAGGTTTTACACCGTAATGTGAATACAATCTCAACCTCTGGATCCAACGATCCCAACTGCCCAAATAAACGAGCCCAGAAGGCCCAACACCTCGATTAAATTCCAAATCGCCACGTAAAACCACTTTAGGGATTATTAACACTACGGGATTAACACCTATAATCCCTGGTCATCACAATATCCCCCACTAAAAGAATTTCGTCCTCGAAATTAGCACTGGTGTATCACGTAACACCCAGGCTACACAACAACATGAAGCCATAACCTCGATTCCTGACCATATCAGAATCGTATTAATAAACGCGAGGATACTTACCTCTCATCTAACTCTGAAACAGAGCGACATACCAAAACCAACATATCACCCAAGAGGTAAAACGTACCTCGATGCGGGTCATCCCAAAAGTCAGTCCCTCATGACTGCGAAACAACTGATACTTACGACTGTAGATCAGACAGTCATCCTTCGTTCTAATACAACAGTACGAACACATCCTGAATGACACCTCAACCGTAAGAACGTTGACCTCGTGTCAAACTCTGGAGTGGAATAGACTTCCAAATCCATCATAACGTCAAAGAGCGTCAGCACAACTCAACGCTAACAGTCCAAAAGCAGTTAGTCAACTGAAACTGCAAGGATTCGAATCGCTCTTGATTCTATCGTAGATATCATCCAATGATATTTTACTATGACTTACGATGTCTAACATACATCGTTACGAGGGAAACACTAGTACAACCACGGTGTACACATATCAAACCTGGTTTCCACTTTCAAACTTCCTCCATCGAAGGAGTAGTCGCCTCATTGCAACTTAATTTGGGCAACTCACGGCCACAAATTAAAACAAAAGACATCTCACAAGATGTCCACCTACGGATGTTCCAAGAATCACGTCCTGATCATAAATAACAACCGAGACTCCGCAGAGTTTAAAATTCTTAAGGGGCATGCAATAAACCCATTGCATCCTCAACGCTTGTGTCGTCAGCGACACTCAACCAATCCGAAATCCTGCCATCCCTTGAAAATCCTCGGATTTAACAATCCAAACTTGGGAAGGCTGTCGCATAACTCGAAGGAAAACACCAACAAGGGAAATACCTTAACCCTCACAAGAAAATCCCTCCTCAAGGGAGTCAACTAACTTCACGATCATTCCTCATAATCATCGTGCCATGGAGATTCCCAATCTCAAGGTGTTCCATATCTCACATCAGAGATTTAACCATCCAAAAATAGCATAACTCTATGCTTAACAGAGAGGAAATCAATAACTGGCATCCGTATACTCACCGGTATACCTGCCTAAGCACTGATATCGCATGCATACTCAATGCACTCGGCTCAGGTATCTACCACATATCCCTAAGCCCCAAACACAACCGTCAATTCTGAGTCATTCCTTACTCAGTGGAGGATGATAATCGACGATTAACAATACACGGTGTGATTCCCAAAATCAACACCACTTGTACCAACTTACCGAATCTTTCAAAGATTCCCAAATAGGTATAATACTACCTCCTTCCTCGCAAGGGAAGCGCCATTGAACTCGAGATCCACAAGTCTCGAACCATCGTTCGGAAAAACTGGATATAATAACACCCATTGTATCCCTAATACACGGGTTCCCTTAGATTGAGTCAATAACGACCTGATGACTCTCTTGTTGGTACTCCAACATCCTGAGCTGTCCCAGACAAGTCTCCAAGATTAAACATAAACGTATACACGTTTCAGTGAGGCATGAACAACCTTAACCTCAATGACATGGTGACTACTAGAGTCCACCACAATCCACATCGTATCACCTTACGATTTGCCAAACTTGGTTCCAACGAGCAGTGTAACGGCTCTAGCAAGCCCATCATGGTGCTACACACACGCGGCAGACAACCTAGTCTCTGCCTCTTTAGGTTTACCTCAAACCTACCAACAAGACGGACGTTTCCACATGGTATAACATACTATGGGAGGAAAACTCAATAGAGTAGTGGGTCTTTATCCAACACTCCTCAATGCCGATACACCCTGGACACTCCAATGTCCCTATGTACTTAACATAACCTGATCCTACTCCCTTAGGACCCATCCTACACCCTCAAGGGTGGTGTGACCATGTCCACCACATGTCACATCGACAGAAAGCGAGTACTTTCCTCCATGATTACTCCTGTCGTCAAATCACATGGCCAAAAGCCATTCCAACGAGCATACCTCAAGGCTATCACCACTCGTAATATGATCACCCCAATCGTAAGCTGCGGTACAATCACATGTACAGCGCATCCATTCATTCCTCGAGCAACCCGCTCGGTATAAGGGTCACGTCAATCGGTGCCGCACACACCACCTTGTGCTCGGTACTGGCACCCAAGGCATACCACAGAATACGTATACTCAACGCATCGATCATCGTAACGATGATGCATGTCTAATAAGACATCTCCTACACCATCGTCATCGTCATCCTGTGACGACACATGCCAACTCATGGCATCTAAAACATTGTCAACTAGTGACGATACATGTACATCAGCGTATGTCAATCCACTATCATGCTAGTAAAATAGGCATAATAAAACATGTATATCAATGCATGCCAGCTAAAATAAAGCTAATAAAATAGCAATATCTCATACCTCATCGCTAGCAATATAGCGTCATACCTGTCTCCGTCGCTCAATAATAGTGCGTAATCAGCACCCATCGCTCGAAGGCGGCAAAATCCTGTGCTGAGTACATAGCGGCAAAATCCCTCGCTATAGAATCGACGGCATGACACCTCGTCATATAATAAGTGGCATGAAACCTCGCTATACACCTGAGTATGAATCATCGTCCACATAGTAGCGGAAAGAGGCATCGCTATCAATACACCTGGCGGAATGAACCATCGCCAATCAATATAGCGGAATGAACCGTCGCTATAAATACACCTGGCGGAATGAACCATCGCCAATAGATATAGCGGAATGAACCATCGCTATAAATACACCTGGCGGAATGAACCATCGCCAATAGATATAGCGGAATGAACCATCACTATAAATACACCTGGCGGAATGAACCATCGCCAATAGATATAGCGGAATGAACCATCGCTATAAATACACCTCGAATTGAGTCACTTATCAGTGGTGTATTTCAATGCTTCTCACTACTCCATATAAGCGGAATCCTTCCTCGCTTCATATGGACCTTAGTGCAAGCATTGAAATCCTCACTAGGATAACCTGGACTCGTGAAATATCAGTGCATTTCAATGCTTCTCACTACTCCATATAAGCGGAATCCTTCCTCGCTTCATATGGACCTTAGTGTAAGCATTGAAATCCTCACTTTATATTTCACAATATACATATGCAAAACGATGCGTATCAACATGTATCATATCATAATGCACTATCTTATGCATACCTTGATTTACCTTGTGTTAAATGACTAACCACATAATACATGTTGCCCTTGGGATGCCCGTGCATATGTATAATCATCATTCCTTTTCGTATTCCTTATTTCCTGTAACCTGCAACCATCAGGGTTAACAACAATAGCCATATACGCTATGAATCAACATTCAATACATAATAAAAACGCATTATAAGAATGTATGGTTTCATAAATAAATGTCATGACATCCTTCCTCTTTAAATCCATATTTCATCTTGAGCCCTTATCATTAGTACATTTTAATGCTTCTTGCTACTCCATGTAAGCGGGACTCTTCATCGCTTCCAATGGACTTTAGCGTTGCTACTCCATGTAAGCGGGACTCTTCATCGCTTCCAATGGACTTTAGCGTTGCTACTCCATATAAGCGGGATTCTTCATCGCTTCATATGGACTTTAGCGTTGCTACTCCATGCAATGGACTTTAGCGTTGCTACTCCATGTAAGCGGGATTCTTCATCGCTTCCAATGGACTTTAGCATAAGCCATAAAAATCCTTACTAAGATAACTTTGACTCAAGAAATACACCTCTTATATTTCACAACATGCATATGCAAAAACAATGCACAATAACATATATCATAACCTTAATGCACCACTTTGCATTCATCATGTGTCAACAAGACAACATAAAGTACATGTTACCTCGGAAATATCCCTATTAATGCCATCCTATCGTGTTCCACACGATTCCTGCAACCACAATGGTTAGCAATACCACTTTTCATATCATAATAGCACATAAACAATTTGTTATGTCATACAACATTGATGCCATCATGCATAAATATGTGCTATCAATAACTTCCTAGGCCCTTAACAGCCCCAATGAGCAACCACTGCTCTGATACCACTAATGTAAGGACCCCAAGCCCTTAAACCTTGATTAGTGTATTAACCACTATGTGTGGTACATGCTTTCTATAGAATGTCAATCGGGAAGCTCTGATGATACTTAATCATTGCCTGTCAATGAAAGACTCATATGTTTGCCCTTTACCAACCCCTTGGTGCCACTTTTCACATTGTAAACTTTTATAAAAATTTGGGCAGAGTCTCCCCATAAATAGAGCTATCCCAAAAAAAGAGTACAACACATAACAAAATTCCCGGCCAGGGAACACATAATACTCAACAGAAAGCAGTAATACAAGTAGATTCCCAGCCAGGGAAGACACCACACATATGTCAACAAAAGTGGGTTCCAACACCCACATAATACACCAATGACTCTCATATCATTCTAGCAATTCAACCTAATTGCATGCAACCTTAAATGAAAGAGAGAAAGGCTCATGCCTTTATATACAATCCATATACAAGTATAATCGTGCTCACATGCGAGCATCATGAATATGTATAAATCCTCAGGTGTATATATAGGTACTCTATACGATACCGTGCTCCATCAAGCCCTGGTACCACGATCCTGGGAGTACCTCAAATCAACAGCTCGAGCTCAGCTCCATAGCCATCGATGTACCTGTCCACCTGTCCCAACAGAGACAGCCCCCAACGGGGTGAGCATACCAATACACAAAATCCCATAATCATAATAATGAAATTCATAATTTACAACACAAGTAAATACTAATGAATTTAAATGATACTCCCTGGATGGCAACATCCTCATCCGGGATTCCGTGTACTGTCCCTGTTCTCACAACATCAAACTCATCAAATCTCATAAATCAGTAAATCAACGCATTGATTAACTCATCGCATGCCTAATCCTCGAATATCAACATATAGTGATTACAAATTCATTAAACATGCAATTACAGATATCACAATATCTAATACTGATTTCACAACCTTGCTATCAATCACAGATAGCTCAAATGCCTTAGCATTTATTTTACCAATCCTTCATTATACTTAGACATCTCAAGTGTCTTATAATGAATACATGAGTCTACAAACCTAGACATCTCAAATGTCTTATAATGAATACACGATTCTACGAACTTAGACATCTCAAATGTCTTACGAAGAATACATGATTTTACGATCATTCCCAGGCATCTCAAATGCCCTAATATAGTCAAATAAACCCAGTACCCCATATATCATGCAAGAGTCATCCTACTCTAGTGTCACGCACGCTACAAGCGGCGATATCAAGATTTGGGTCATTCCTTGGCTATATCAACATATATATATATAATCCTCATGCGCGATTATTCAATGAAATCAATTTTCATTATGCATTCACATATGCCTTAAAATATAGAAATGCTCGTACGTCGCACGTACCTTAAATCACCGAAGTCCGAGCCAAACCTTGCTCGAGTTCCATGCCCCGAGGAATGATGTGCTAACACGATAAATAATTCACAATTATTTACGAACATGTAACCTATGCTCAAGCACACCCATATCCCTCACAACATTGTCAATACACGACAATTATCCTCTTAAAAGACCCGGGGCAGGGTACATGCAGGGAAGGAAATAAATGAGACAATATCGAAATTTGTTCAAGAATGCCCTACAAAAATCGAACCTTAATCTCACAATTTCGAACCCAAAAAAAAATACCATAATTCATCTAAAATGTCAATTAAGCTATCCAAGCAAGAATCAACATCCCTTGACAAAAACTCCCCATTTTCGAACTCAACCCCCTTAAAATCGAACCCAAACAAGCCTTTAAATCCCAACTCTTAAAATTCTTCAAATTTGAACCAAAGCTTCTCAATTCGATCTCAATCAAGCATCATAATACTCTTAAAACATGCAATAATCGATCAATTGCACGAAATAATACCCCTGCCAAAAACCCCCAAATTTTCGAAATCAAACCCTACAATTTTCGAAAATTATTTCGAACCAAAATCACCAAAAAGCAGGGAAAAGCACGAAAAAGAAGAACAAGGGGTAAGGGAGATTACCCAACGAAAATCGGAAGCAAAATCGTTCAAAATCGATGAACCCTAACTTTTGGGGATCGACGCCTTTCTGTAAAATCCGACGCCAGGACGCGACGAAACCTTCAATTGACAGAGGGGAAAGGAGCGCCTCGTCGAGACGAAGCCGTGGGTAGGTCGCACGCGCCGATCGGCGGCCGGACGGCGGCTGGCGGAGCGCCTGAAACGGCGGGGCAGGGGAGGTGACGGGAATCGCATGCGGGGAGAGAGAGAGAGGAATTTGGGGCTGAAATTGATATTATGTCTAAAATTTTGGGTTTAAATGGTATTTATAGCAAAAATACCCCGAAAAATTAATAGCCCCACAAATACATCATGATTCCTTAAAAATCATCTGTTTTCAAAAACTCTCTCTCTAACTCTAAAATCCCCTACCGGTGCTCACACAGCACCCGAGATTCCGAGACACATCAAAAACCCAACTCTTAGGTTTTACACCGTAATGTGAATACAATCTCAACCTCTGGATCCAACGATCCCAACTGCCCAAATAAACGAGCCCAGAAGGCCCAACACCTCGATTAAATTCCAAATCGCCACGTAAAACCACTTTAGGGATTATTAACACTACGGGATTAACACCTATAATCCCTGGTCATCACACTCTTGTTGGTACTCCAACATTATGAGCTGTCCCAGACAAGTCCCTCAAAACAATAGACGTATAAACGTTCTCATGAGGTGTTACATGCCTCAAACATCATGCTACAAAGGGGCAATCAAAAGCCTGCCAAAAGTCTTCATCGTATCATCATACGATTCACCAAACTCGGTTCCAACGTGTAGTATCATGGCTCCAACAAGCACACTATATCATTCCCCCAATATCTGCTAGCAAAGCGCTGTCTCCATAGGCTCATATCAAGCCCACCAACAAACCATATCTTCCATCTCGGTATGCCATACCGTACAAACCGTTAGAGTAATGGGTCATCGCCCAACATATCTCTAAAATACACAACCCGGTGTCCTTGCTCACTTATGATGCGATCATAATCCGTTAAGACTTATCCCACACCCTCAGGGTGGGTGTAACCATGTCTACCCTACATCACAACACAAGCTAGTAGTTTCCTCAATGACTACTGTTACCACCAATCACTTGGCCCTAGCCAAACCAACGAGCATACCCAAGGGTATCATCGCTCGACAAATATTTAACTCTATAACATGATGTGGTACATTTACCGGTACAATACATCCAACACTCCACCGAGCAAACCTGCTCGGCAAAAGGTCTCGTCAACTAGTGACCCAGACTCTACCATGTGCTCATCATCGGCACTCAAACCATACAACCTAATACATAACATAAATGTATTAATCATCAAAACGACGCTACACGTCTACATAGAACATCCACTATGTCATGGTCATCCCGTGACAGTACCTGTCAACATACGACTTTGAAATAATATTGTCGACTCGTGACGGTATATGTCGATACACGACGTCTATAGTCTCATCGTCAAACACATGACAACATAAGTAAATTAACACATGATATCCACAATAGTGCTAAATAAACAGTAATATGCCATACCTCATTGCTAACAATATAGCGGCATACCTGTCTCCGTCATCCAACAGTGGTACGCAATCAGCACCCATCGCTCGTAGGTGGCGTAATCCAGCGTCATGTACATAGCGGCATAACCTGTCGCTATAGAATCAGTGGCATAATTCCTCGTCATAGAGTCAGCGGCATAACACATCGCTATAGACATCTGGCGGCATGAACCATCGCCATAGATGTAGCGGAATGTACCATCGCTATGAACACCCGGCGGCATAAGTCATCGCCAATCGATATAGCGGAATGAGACATCGCTATCAATACCCGGCGGCATAAACCATCGCCAATAGAATAGCGGAATGAGACATCGCTATCAATACCCGGCGGAATAAACCATCGCCAATAGAATAGCGGAATGAGACATCGCTATCAATATATCCGGCGGCAAGAATCGTCGCCAATCAATATAGCGGAATGAACCATCGCTATCAATATATCCGGCGGCAAGAACCATCGCCAATCAATATAGCGGAATGAACCATCGCTATCAATACATCTGGCGGCAAGAACCATCGCCAATCTATACCTGGCGGCAAGAACCATCGCCAATCAATATAGCGGAATGAACCATCGCTATCAATATACCTGGCGGCAAGAACCATCGCCAATCAATATAGCCGATCCCTAGTCATTGTCACGGTAGTGTATTTTAATGCCCCTCGCTCAAATAAAACATGCGATACTCCCACCCCTCGCTTAACATATAGGCGGCATAGAATAACCTCGCTTAAATGGACATGCGGCGCTCCCACCCCTCGCTTCACATTTTAGCGGCAAATATTCTTTCCTCGCCTCATATGATAACCACGCTTCAATGTGACATGCGGCGCTCCCACCCCTCGCTTCACATTTTAGCGGCACAAAACAATAAATAGCGGTAAGCATGTAAAATCATCACTCATCCATAACAATGACTCATGGGATATTCACCAAGTATTTCATCCATACCTGCATCACAAAGCATAATCCATATTCCAACATACATCATCATGAGTGTATTTTAATGCACCTGGCTCAAATGCGACATGCGGCACTCCCACCCCTCGCTTCAACATTTGGCGGCAAAGCATTAAAATCATCACTACATGTACACATGTAACCACAATGCATAATTCCATGATGTATATAAAACGCAGGTTACCGTTTCGTGTCTTTCAACCATGGCCTTAGCCTTTCCACGTCATAGTGTCCCTACAGGAACAATCCCAAACCATGAGCATACGATAATCCATATTCCCCACAATATGATTATAATGAGTAAATGCATAAACTATGAGTACAAAGTACTTCCTGTATCCCAATGCATTTCAAGATGCTCCACTTGGTTGTCCCTGTGTCACAACTCACAATCATAATCAACAGGTTATATTATGATTCTATAGATGTCATGACATATAATCGTTTCACTATGATCACATATCACAAATGCACATAAGCAAAATAGTTGTGTCACACAACACTAACTACTATCATGTATAAATATGTGCTACTCATCCCTATCAGCATGTTCCAGACCTTCAACAGTCCAAAAGAGCTAACCACTGCTCTGATACCACTAATGTAAGGACCCCAAGCCCTTAACCCTTGATTAGTGTATTAATCATTATGTGTGGCACATGCTTTCAATAAAATCAATCGGGAAACACAGATGATACTTTACCATTGAATGGCAATTACAAAATTTCTTTAATATTCAACATTAAGATCATCTCTACCAACAAATAGATTCATAGATTCCGCCCATTTCCATCCCCATTACACCACTTTTTACATGGTGGACTTTTATAAAAATTTGGGCAGAGTCTCCCCATAAATAGAGCCATCCCGAAGTAAAAGCGCATCACAATATATAGTTCCCGGCCAGGGAAAACACATACTCAACAGAATACAGCAACGCTAAGTAAATTCCCAGCCAGGGAAGACACCACACATAAGACAACATAAATGGGTTTCAACACCCACATAATACACTCATGACTCTCATATCATTAGCAATTCTACTCTTAATTGCATGCAACATAGAATGAAAGAGAGAAAGGCTCATGCCTTTATATACAACCCATATACAAGCATAACCGTTCTCACATTCGAGCATCATAAATATGTATATAACCTTCGGGTGTATATAAGTACTCTCTACGATACCGTGCTCCATCAATGTGATGACCAGGGATTATAGGTGTTAATCCCGTAGTGTTAATAATCCCTAAATTGGTTTTACGTGGCGATTTGGAATTTAATCGAGGTGTTGGGCCTTCTGGGCTCGTTTAATTGAGTAGTTAGGATCGTTGGATCCAGAGGTTGAGATTGTATTCACATTTCGGTGAAAAACCTAAGAGTTGGGTTTTTGATGTGTCTCGGGATCTCAGGTGCTGTGTGAGCACCGGTAGGGGGTTTTGGAGTTAGAGAGAGAGTTTTTTAAAACAGATGATTTTTAAGGAATCATGATGTATTTGTGGGACTATTAATATTTCGGGGTATTTTTGCTATAAATACCAGATGAACCCGAGATTTTAAGAGAAAATTTCATTTCAGCTTTTTTTTCCTCTCTCTTTCCCGTCGGCGCCCCTTTCCCGTCTACCCTGCACCCCCGCGGCTTCAAACGCTTCGCCCGCCGCCGTTCGGCGCGTGCGACCCGCCACCGGCTTCGTCTCGTCGAGGCGCAGCTTTCCCCTCTGTCAATTCGAAGTTTCGTCGCGTTTTGAAGTCGGATTTTGGCTGGAGGCGTCGATCCCCAGTTTCTAGGGTTCATCGATTTTCGTCCGATTTCTTCCAATTTTCGATTGGGTAACCTCCCTTACCCCTTTTTCGTCATTTTCGTGTATTTCCCTGCCATTATTGTGTTCGAATTTGATGAATTATTAGGGTTCGAATTTAAGGGCTTGTTTGGGTTCGAATTTAAGGGGGTTGAGTTCGAAAATTTGAGGTTTTTGGCAAGGGTGATGATTCTTGCTATTGATAGCTTAATTCTCAGTTTAGATGAATTATGGTATTTATTTGGGTTCGAAATTGTGAGATTCGGGTTCGATTTTTGTAGGGTATTCTTGAACAAATTTCGATATTGTCTCATTTATTTCCCTCCCTGCATGTACCCTGCCCCGGGTCTTTTAAGAGGTTAATTGTCGTGTGTTGACAATATTTTGAGGGTTATAGGTGTGCTTGAGCATGGGTTACATGTTCGTAAATAATTGTGAATTATTTATCGTGTTAGCACATCATTCCTCGGGGCATGGAACTCGAGCAAGGTTTGGCTCGGACTTCGGAGATTTAAGGTACGTGCGACGTACGAGCATTTCTATATATTAGGGCATTTGTGAATGCATAATGAAATTTGATTTCATTGAATAATCGCGCATGAGGATTATATATATATGTTGATATAGCCAAGGAATGACCAAAATCTTGATATCGCCGCTTGTAGCGTGCGTGACACTAGAGTAGGATGACTCTTACATGATATATGGGGTACTGGGTGTATATGACCATTGTAGGGTATTTGAGATGCCTGAGAATGATCGTGGGATCATGTATTCATTATAAGACATTTGAGATGTCTAGGTATAATGAAGAATTGGTAAAATAAATGCTAGGCATTTGAGCTATCTGTGATTGATAGCGAGGTTGTGAAATCAGTATTAGATATTGAGATATCTATATTTGCATGTTTAATGAGTTTGCAACCACTATCTGTTGATATTCGAGTATTAAGCATGCGATGAGTTAATCAATGCGTTGATTTACTGATTTTTGAGATTTGATGAGTTTGATGATTGTGAGAACAGGGACAGTACACGGAATCCCGGATGAGGATGTTGCCATCCAGGGAGTATCATTTAAAATTCATTAATATTTGCTTGTGTTGTAAATTATGAATTTCATTATTGTGATTATGAGATTTTGTGTATTGGTATGCTCACCCCGTTGGGGGCTGTCTCTGTTGGGGCAGGTGAACAGGTGCATCGATGGCTGTGGAGCTGAGCTCGAGCTGTTGATTGGATGTACTCACAGGATCGTGGTACCAGGGCTTGATGGAGCACGGTATCGTATATAGTACTTATATACACCTGAGGTTTATATACACATTTATGATGCTCGCATGTGAGCACGGACATTCTTGTATATGGGTTGTATATAAAGGCATGAGCCTTCCTCTCTTTCATTATATGTTGCATGCAATTGTGTAGAATTGCTAATGATATGAGAGTCGTTAGTGTATTATGTGGGTGTTGAGACCCATTTATGTCGTTATATGTGTGGTGTCTTCCCTGGCTGGGAATTTACTTGGTATTACTGCTTTCTGATGAGTATTATGTTTTCCCTGGCCGGGAATTATGTTATGTGTTGTGCTTTTACTTCGGGATAGCTATATTTATGGGGAGACTCTGCCCAAATTTTTATAAAAGTCCACAATGTAAAAAGTGGCAAAAAGGGTTGGTATTGGGCGAACTTTGTGAGTCTATTTCGTTGTTAGGCTGATGACCTTATAACATTGAGTGTTAAAAGAATTATTTTTTAATTGCCATGCAATGATAAAGTATCATCTGAGCTTCCCGATTGGCTTTTTTTTGAAAGCATGTGCGACACATAGTGGTTAATACACTAATTAAGGGTTAAGGGCTTGGGTCCTTACATTAGTGGTATCAGAGCAGTGGTTGCTCATTGGGGCTGTTAAGGGCCTAGGAAGTTATTGATAGCACATACTTATGCATGATGGCATTAATGTTGTATGACACAACTAGTTGTTTATGTGCTTTTTCTGATATGAAAAGTGGTGTTGCTAATCAGTGTGATTGCAGGAATCGTGTGGAACACGATAGGATGGCATTAATAGTGATGTCTGGCACTCCGTGTGTTATGTGCCAAGGAATCTGATTTTGTAAGAGAATCAGGTAAAGGGATATTTCTGAGGTAACATGTCTTGGTATACGTATTGACTTGCAAGTGGTTGCATTTATGCATTGGATGATTGCTGCATAGCGTATATGGCTATTGTTGATAACCATGATGGTTGCAGGTTACAGGAAATATGGAGTACGTAAGCGACGTACGGGTATCCCAACGGTAACATGTATTCATGTTTGTCTGTGTGACACATGATGAATGCAATGTGATGCATTACGGTTATGATACATGTTATTATGCATTGTTGTTGCATATTATGCATTGTTGTTGCATATTGTGATGTGGAATAAAGAGGTGTATTCCACGAGTCAGGGCGATCACAGTTAAGGTTTTAATGCTTACGCTTTATCGCTGCGCATGTGGAGCGGGAGGGGGGAGGCTCGCTGGCACATGGAGGCGAGGTATACCATACTGAGCGAGGAAGAGATACCGCTAGTATGAAGAAGCGAGTATGCGATACCGCTTGTTTTGAGATTATGAAAGCGAGGAAGCATTAAAATAACTGATGATGACTGACTCAAGAAAGGATGATGATGCATTCCTTTGTGATGACACGGATGATAGCGGTGATGTGTCCCGCTGTGTCGATTTATATTCATTCCATTGTGATGACACGGATGATAGCGGTGATGTGTCCCGCTGTGTCGATTTATATTCATTCCATTGTGATGACACGGATGATAGCGGTGATGTGTCCCGCTGTGTCGATTTATATTCATTCCATTGTGATGACACGGATGGTAGCGGTGATGTGTTCCGCTGTGTCGATTTGTATTTATAGCGACGGTTCATTCCGCTATATTGATTGGCGAGGGTTCATTCCGCCAGGTGTATTTATAGCGACGGTTCATTCCGCTATATTGATTGGCGATGGTTTATACCGCCGGACACGGATGATAGCGGTGATGTGTCCCGCTGTGTCGATGATGATGATTCACCTCTTTGTGATTATTGGTGATGATTCGTGCCGCCGTATATATAGATAGCGATGCCTCTTTCCGCTATTAGGTGGATGATGATTCATGCTCAGGTGTATAGCGAGGTTTCATGCCACTTATTATATGACGAGGTTTCATGCCGTCGATTCTATAGCGAGGGATTGTGCCGCTATGTACTCAGCACAGGATTTTGCCGCCTTCGAGCGATGGGTGCTGATTACGCACTATTATTGAGCGACGGAGACAGGTATGCCGCTATATTGTTAGCGATGAGGTATGAGATATTGCTATTCTATTAGCTTTATTGTATCTGGCATGCGTTGATATACATGTTTTATTATGCCTATTTTACTAGCATGATGGTGGATGACATGTATCGTCACTAGTTGACAATGCCTTAGATGCCATGAGTTGGCATGTATCGTCACAGGATGACGATGACGATGGTGTAGGAGATGTCTTATTAGACATGCATCATCGTTACGATGATCGATGCGTTGAGTATACGTATTCAGTGGTATGCCTTGGGTGCCAGTACCGAGCACAAGGTGGTGTGTGCGGCACCGATTGACGTGACCCTTATACCGAGCGGGTTGCTCGAGGAATGGTTGGATGCGCTGTACATGTGATTGTACCGCAGCTTACGTTTGGGGTGATCATTTTACGAGTGGTGATACCCTTGAGGTATGCTCGTTGGAATGGCTCTTGGCCATGTGATTTGACGACAGGAGTAATCATGAGGAAATTACTCGCTTTCTGTCGATGTGACATGTGGTAGACATGGTCACACCACCCATGAGGGTGTAGGATGAGTCCTAAGGGAGTAGGATCAGGTTATGTTAAGTACATAGGGACATTGGAGTGTCCAGGGTGTATTGGCATTAGAGAAATGTTGGATAAAGACCCACTACTCTATTGAGTTTTCTTCCCACAGTATGGTATGCCGTGCGGAAACATCCATCTTATTGGTAGGATTGAGGTGAACCTAGAGAGGCAGCGACTAGTTTGTCTGCCGTGTGTGTGCAGCACCATGAGGGGCTTGCTAGAGCCGTTATACTGCTCGTTGGAACCAAGTTTAGCAAATCGTAAGGTGATACGATGTGGATTGTGGTGGACTCTAGTAGTCACCACGTCATTTGAGACTGAGGTTGTGCATGCCTCACTGAAACGTGTATACGTTTGTGTTTAATCTTGGTGAGACTTGTCTGGGACAGCTCAGGATGTTGGAGTACCAACAAGAGAGTCATCAGGTCGTTATTGACTCAATCTAAGGGAATCCGTGTATTTGGGATGCAATGGGTGTTATTGTATCCAGTTTTTCCGAACAGTGGTTCGAGACTAGTGGATCTCGAGTTCGATGGCACTTGCCTTGTGAGGAAGGGGGGTAGTACTATACCTATTTGGGGAATCTTTGAAAGATTCGGTAAGTTGGTGCATGTGGTGTTGATTTTGAGAATCACGCCGTGTTGTTGATCGTCGATTTTCATTCTCCACTGGATGGGAATGACTCAGGATTGACGGTTGTGTTTGCGGCTTAAGGGTATGTTGTAGATACCTGAGCCAAGTGCATCGAGTATGCATGTGGTGTTCGTGCTGAGGCAGGTATACCGATGAGTATACGGATGCCAGTTGTTGATTTCCTTCCTGTCAAGCATAGAGTTATGCTATTTTTAGGATGGTTAAATCTCTGATGAGAGATATGGAACACCTTGAGATTGGGAATCTCCATTGCACGATGATCATGAGGGATAATCGTGAAGTTAGTTGACTTCCCTTGAGGAGGGATTATCTTGTGAGGGTTAAGGTATTTCATTATTGGTGTTTCCCTCCGACTTATGCGATATCCTTCCCAAGTTTGGATTGTTAAATCCTAGGATTATCAAGGGATGGCAGGAATTCGGATTGGTTGGGTGTCACTGTCGACACAAGCGTTGAGGATGCAATAGGTTTATTGCATGTCCTTTCAAATTTTGAAACTCTGTGGAGTCTCGATTGTTTATTACGACCAGGATGTGGTTCTTGGGATATCCGGAGGTGGACATCTTGTGAGATGTCTTTTGTGTGGATCGGTGGCCGTGAGTTGCCCGATCCGAGTTGCAGAGGGTGCAACTGCTCCTTGGATGGAGGTGGTCTGTATAGCGGGAAACCAGGTTTGGTATGTGTACACCGTGGTGTACTAATGTTTCCCTCGTAACGATGTATGTTAGACATCGTGAGTCTTGGTAAAGATGTCATTGGATGATATCTACGATGGAATCGGGAGTGATTCGAATCCTTACAGTTCAGTTGACTAACTGCTTTTTGGATTATTAGCGTTGAGCTGTGCTGACGCTCTTTGACGTTATGATGGATTTGGAAGTTTATTCCACTCCAGAGTTTGACACGAGGTCAACGTTCTCACGGTTGAGGTGTCATTCAGGATGCGTTCTTACTAGTTGTATTAGAGCTAAGGATGACTGTCCGATCTACAGTCGTAAGTATTGGTTGTTTTGCAGTCATGAGAGACTGCCTTTTGGGATGACCCGCATCGAAGTTATGGCTTCATATTGTGGTGTAGCCCGGGTGTTACGTGATACACCGGTGCTAATTTCGAGGACGAAATTCTTTTAGTGGGGGATATTGTGATGACCAGGGATTATAGGTGTTAATCCCGTAGTGTTAATAATCCCTAAAGTGGTTTTACGTGGCGATTTGGAATTTAATCGAGGTGTTGGGCCTTCTGGGCTCGTTTAATTGGGTAGTTGGGATCGTTGGATCCAGAGGTTGAGATTGTATTCACATTTCGGTGAAAAACCTAAGAGTTGGGTTTTTGATGTGTCTCGGGATCTCGGGTGCTGTGTGAGCACCGGTAGGGGGTTTTGGAGTTAGAGAGAGAGTTTTTGAAAACAGATGATTTTTAAGGAATCATGATGTATTTGTGGGACTATTAATATTTCGGGGTATTTTTGCTATAAATACCAGATGAACCCGAGATTTTAAGAGAAAATTTCATTTCAGCTTTTTTTTCCTCTCTCTTTCCCGTCGGCGCCCCTTTCCCGTCTACCCTGCACCCCCGCGGCTCTAACGCTTCGCCCGCCGCCGTTCGGCGCGTGCGACCAGCCGCCGGCTTCGTCTCGTCGAGGCGCAGCTTTCCCCTCTGTCAATTCGAAGTTTCGTCGCGTTTTGAAGTCGGATTTTGGCTGGAGGCGTCGATCCCAATTTCTAGGGTTCATCGATTTTCGTCCGATTTCTTCCAATTTTCGATTGGGTAACCTCCCTTACCCCTTTTTCGTCATTTTCGTGTATTTCCCTGCCATTATTGTGTTCGAATTTGATGAATTATTAGGGTTCGAATTTAAGGGCTTGTTTGGGTTCGAATTTAAGGGGGTTGAGTTCGAAAATCTGAGGTTTTTGGCAAGGGTGATGATTCTTGCTATTGATAGCTTAATTCTCATTTTAGATGAATTATGGTATTTATTTGGGTTCGAAATTGTGAGATTCGGGTTAGATTTTTGTAGGGTATTCTTGAACAAATTTCGATATTGTCTCATTTATTTCCCTCCCTGCATGTACCCTGCCCCGGGTCTTTTAAGAGGTTAATTGTCGTGTGTTGACAATATTTTGAGGGTTATAGGTGTGCTTGAGCATGGGTTACATGTTCGTAAATAATTGTGAATTATTTATCGTGTTAGCACATCATTCCTCGGGGCATGGAACTCGAGCAAGGTTTGGCTCGGACTTCGGAGATTTAAGGTACGTGCGACGTACGAGCATTTCTATATATTAGGGCATTTGTGAATGCATAATGAAATTTGATTTCATTGAATAATCGCGCATGAGGATTATATATATATATGTTGATATAGCCAAGGAATGACCAAAATCTTGATATCGCCGCTTGTAGCGTGCGTGACACTAGAGTATGATGACTCTTACATGATATATGGGGTACTGGGTTTATATGACCATTGTAGGGTATTTGAGATGCCTGAGAATGATCGTGGGATCATGTATTCATTATAAGACATTTGAGATGTCTAGGTATAATGAAGAATTGGTAAAATAAATGCTAGGCATTTGAGCTATCTGTGATTGATAGCGAGGTTGTGAAATCAGTATTAGATATTGAGATATCTATATTTGCATGTTTAATGAGTTTGCAACCACTATCTGTTGATATTCGAGTATTAAGCATGCGATGAGTTAATCAATGCGTTGATTTACTGATTTTTGAGATTTGATGAGTTTGATGATTGTGAGAACAGGGACAGTACACGGAATCCCGGATGAGGATGTTGCCATCCAGGGAGTATCATTTAAAATTCATTAATATTTACTTGTGTTGTAAATTATGAATTTCATTATTGTGATTATGAGATTTTGTGTATTGGTATGCTCACCCCGTTGGGGGCTGTCTCTGTTGGGGCAGGTGAACAGGTGCATCGATGGCTGTGGAGCTGAGCTCGAGCTGTTGATTGGATGTACTCACAGGATCGTGGTACCAGGGCTTGATGGAGCACGGTATCGTATAGAGTACTTATATACACCCGAGGTTTATATACACATTTATGATGCTCGCATGTGAGCACGGACATTCTTGTATATGGGTTGTATATAAAGGCATGAGCCTTCCTCTCTTTCATTATATGTTGCATGCAATTGTGTAGAATTGCTAATGATATGAGAGTCGTTAGTGTATTATGTGGGTGTTGAGACCCATTTATGTCGTTATATGTGTGGTGTCTTCCCTGGCTGGGAATTTACTTGGTATTACTGCTTTCTGATGAGTATTATGTTTTCCCTGGCCGGGAATTATGTTATGTGTTGTGCTTTTACTTCGGGATAGCTATATTTATGGGGAGACTCTGCCCAAATTTTTATAAAAGTCCACAATGTGAAAAGTGGCAAAAAGGGTTGGTATTGGGCGAACTTTGTGAGTCTATTTCGTTGTTAGGCTGATTACCTTATAACATTGAGTGTTAAAGGAATTATTTTTTAATTGCCATGCAATGATAAAGTATCATCTGAGCTTCCCGATTGGCTTTTTTTTGAAAGCATGTGCCACACATAGTGGTTAATACACTAATTAAGGGTTAAGGGCTTGGGGTCCTTACAATCAAGCCCTGGTACCACGATCCTGGGAGTACATCCAATCAACAGCTCGAGCTCAGCTCCACAGCCATCGACGTACCTGTTCACCTGCCCCAACAGAGACAGCCCCCAACGGGGTGAGCATACCAATACACAAAATCCCATAATCACAATAATGAAATTCATAATTTAAAACGAAAGTAAATACTAATGAATTTTAAATGATACTCCCTGGATGGCAACGTCCTCATCCGGGATTCCGTGTACTGTCCCTGTTCTCACAATCATCAAACTCATCAAATCTCAAAAATCAGTAAATCAACACATTGATTTAACTCATAGCATGCCTGATTCTCAAGTATCAATAATTAATGATTCCAAATTCATTATACATACAAATATAGATATCTCGATATCTAATACTGATTTTTAACTTTGCTACCAATCACAGATAGCTCAAATGCCTAGCATTTATTTTACCGATTCTCCATTTCACTTAGACATCTCACATGTCTTATAATGAATACATGATTCGACGATCATTCTCAGGCATCTCAAATGCCTTACAGTAGTCATATAAACCCAGTACCCCTTATCTCTTATAAGGTCATACTACTCTAGTATCACACGCGCTTGTGGCGGCGATGTCAAGGTTGGGTCGTTCCATAACAATATCAACACATATATATAACCATACGCACAACCATCAATGCAATCAAAATACATTATGTATTTCACAAATGCTCTCATATAAAGTAATGCTCGTACGTCGCACGTACCTTAAATTTCCGAAGTCCGAGCCAAACCTTGCTCGAGTTCCATGCCCCGAGGAACGATGTGCTAACACGATAAATTAATTGACAATTATTTACGAACATGCAACCCATGCTCAAGCACACTCATAACCCTCAAAATATTGTCAAAACACGACAATTTACCATTTAAAAGACCCGGGGCAGGGCACATGCAGGGAGGGAAAACAAATGAGACAAAATCGAAAATTGTTCAAGAACACCCTCTAAAATTCGAACCCTATCACCTCAATTTCGAACTCAACTAAGCACCACAAATCATCTAAAACATGAATTAATCGATCACTAACAAGAATCACCGTCCCCTAGCCAAAACCCCCAAAAATTCGAACCCTAACTCACGTAAACAGCGCTGAAATTCGAATCAATTGGCAACCAATTTCTTTGAACCACAAAGCATAAAATTTTCGACACAAAATTTTCCCCTGTTGGGACACCGCCGAGCAAAGTAGCCTCTGTCGCCACAGACATAACATCCTACGCAGTCCTTTGCAAAATGTGGTTGCCCACAAAGAGTGCACTGAACTCTTCCAGATCTGTCTCCCTGAGACTGTCCTCTCCCAGATGGAGCATCATTCCTACCTTTCCCTTTCCATCGATTCTCGGGCCTCTTGCCACCGAATCTCGATGCTGAAGTGTTCCCCCTAGGCTTAAACTGATCACCCCTGGGCTTCAAATTGTCAGAAGTGGATCTCTGAGGGGGTGCTGGAGGTGGCACTGCATCGGGATATGCGCCAACTCCCAGCTCAGCTAGCTCAGCTCGTGAGAGTGCATCATCAAAACAGGCAGGGCCATAAGTGATCACCCTGTCATACAGTTCAGGCCTCAAGCCCTTCATGAAATTCCGCATCTTCGCTTGAGTGCTTGCAGCTATGTGTGGCACATATCGTAGTAAGGAACAGTAATGTAGAGCATAGTCAGATACAGGCATGGTACCTTGTCTTAAACTGGTAAACTCATCCTCCTTGGCCTGTCTTGCCGCGGCTGAGAAATAGCGGTTCAGAAACCGCGTTCGGAACATCTTCCAATTCACCTCTTGTCCCTGAGCCTCTTGCTCAATCACTGTGGTTTTCCACCACATCAGTGCCTTCTTGGACAGCTGAAATTCTGCTAATCTGATCCAGGCCGTCTTTGAACAAGGCGCTGCCACAAATATCTGTTCGATCCTCTCTAACCATTCCTCAGCTTTCTCTCCTGATTCAGTTCCCTCGAACATCGGAGGTCGATACATCATAAACTGAGCCAAGCTCAATTCCCCAGGTAGCAACTGCTGTTCAGAGGGTTCTTCGCCCAAGGCTGGTGGTGGCAATGGATTCGTACGCCCAGCACTTGCATTTACACTAATGGCGTCACCCACTTCTATGTTTGCTGCCATGCTGCAACGCAAGGGTTAATAACAACACCAAAAGCAGTTCATAAAACTCATCGTTAGATAATTGAACATGTTAGCATAACATTTTCTTCTTTATGAAATAACATACATATAAACATGTTCAAAAGTAAGCACTAATGTGGGGTCTTCCCACGTTAACAGTGATTAAGAGACATAAGAAGGACTAATTATGCATTAAAGTAACATCTTAAGGTTTTTGGTTGTTACACGAGCTAACAGGATTACAGGCCAAAATACAAAACTTCAAAAAAATAATTCATTACATTCTAAAAGAATGTCATTTAGATTTACACTACTCCTAGAGTAGATACTAATCATAACTTGAATCCTATATATTCCTGTGCCCCTCGTAGCTCACTGCCTCAACCCAACCCTTAGTCCTTCCGTCCAAAAGTGTACCTACAGGGACAACACATCATGAGCATATACAATCTTACTTATCATCATAAAAACATCATAGCAAATGCATGAAATAATTGTTAAGTAAATATGCTGGATTTCTTAACTTCTTATTGTTGTCCCTGACTTATAATCATGCATATGGGGCATCTTACCCCCGTGGCATCTTACCACAATATCATCGGATGGCCTCTTACCATATGGGGCATCTTACCCCGTGGCTTCTTACCACAATAACATCGCATGGCCTCTTACCATGTGGGGCATCTTACCCCGTGGCATCTTACCACAATACATCGCATGGCCTCTTACCATGTGGGGCATCTTACCTCGTGGCATCTTACCACAATAACATCGTGTAAACATCATCATATAAGCATCGTATAAACATCATCATATAAACATCGTATATACTTCATTGTATAAACATCGTATAAACATCATCATATAACCATCGTATAAACATCATCATTTCATCGTGAATACTCATGCAATAAAAGCATAGTTGTAGTATAAAGATGTGTGTTACCGTCCGATGCCCGTACGCCTGTTACGTACCTTTTCAAAAGGAGGAGGAGTCAACAGACTTATCTCCTTGATTGTGCTGGTACCTGGGATGGTTCTACAAGACCACATAATACCATATTAGATGCCTCAAAACCATCTCACATCATAAACTTAACAAAATAAAACATCATTGTATTTTTTAACTTTCTGCCTCTCTCGATCGATCGGCCCAAGGTCTCGATCGATCGAGACACTGTGCACAAACAGTGCCTTAGCATCCTGCCTCGCTCGATCGATCGAACATTTTATCGATCGATCGAGGAGCTTCACCGATCGATCGAGAAATCCTTCGATCGATCGGCATCAAAATTTCAAAACATGCTTTAGACTTTCTGTCTCGCTCGATCGATCGGGACCAAATCTCGATCGATCGAGAGCTCTAAAAAAATCGGGATTTTCCCCAGATTTTTGAGCACCTCTTTTCACACCATCTTTTCTACTTCCTAACACATCTGTCATGCTGAAACAAACATGTGAAGAACTTCATAAAATATCCATGTAAGCTCTTAAATCAAAGGTTTAACAAAACCTAAGCTAACATGCATCATAACATCATCATAATGTTCATCCTCAACCAACTTTACAGAAAACAGAGTATGTTCTTCTTTGCCCAGATTTTCGAGCACATAGTTTCATAACTAGAAATCTACCATATAAAACATGTAATACGCTCGAGCAAACATGCTAATAGCTACATAATACCTTCATGTAAGCACCCATACCAAGGTTTCACCCAAACCTATACTTAGCATGCTTTAAAATCATCCCACCAAACCCAAACTTAACCAAAACTCCGAAAAACAGAGTAAGACTTACCCCTCTACTTTTGCTCCTCTTTTTGCAAGGTTTTTAACACTCTTCAAACCAAGCTTTTCTTCCCTTCCCCAGCAGCTTACAGGCACGATTTTGGGAGAGAAAGAGAGAGGAGGAGAGAAGGAGATGATTTGGCTGCAAAGTGGAAGCATGGGCATGATCAAGTGGGGGGTATGGGCTTGACAAGTGGGAAATGGGGAGGTGGCCGAGTAGGGGGGGTGGTGTGGGTAGGGTGGTCATGTGGTGTTTAATTGTATCCCGGTATTTAGTACGATGTATTAAAATATCCTCACTCGATATTTTATAACTTCACTTAATTAATACATCCCTTTAAAACACCCAACATGCCCCCTAAATCATATCATCATAACATAAATCGTGGCCCCAATTAAATACACGAAAACCCTTAAACACATCATAATTTATCATCGTAGAACATAATCATATCACATTTCGGGGGTATTACAGTTGGCGTCCGCGCCCCTCACGTGGGCGGCTGTCCGAAGCATGTGATGCCCTGAGAGTGAGATAATTTTCCTAACTTTAATTTTACAATTTATGAACATAATTCATTAAATTTTAAAATGTTCAGAATTTGATTCATTAAATTTTATGTCCTAGCATGTTTTATGTGTTGTTTGAGCATGGTGCGTGGTTATAGCCCTATGACCTATTAGCTAGGAATTTTGTGAATGGTTGTAATATTTAAATACGGCCCGCGTGTCGTGTCTTCTCTATATTTTCTGATTGTATTCCCTCCCCTATGCTGCCTCTCGAATGTAACTCGATGACTTCTCTATATCATGTAATTGTTATATAGTATAGTTTTTGTTGATGGAGATCAATGCCATTGGACCATGGTGCCGGGAAGAGAAGGCCATTCACGAAAGGACCGAAGAGGTGCTTGGAGCGTTACCCTTAGGTTGACCTTTTAGATTTTCTCATTGGCTTGAAGAAATCAGTAGTTGGGGCTATAACCATGTCACGTTTATTTTATGTTGATGTATGTGATGCATGTTTATCTTTTGATATATAATATTGATGAATGATATATATATATATATGTATACGTGTATATATGTACAATACATATTTTCATTATCAATATTAATAAAATCATGAGATCTTTAAATCCCTATAATAATATTAAGTCAATTCAGATGCCTTCCAATTAAAAGTACTACTCAAGATTCGATTGAACATGTGTGGGTTTGCCAAAGCAAAGTACCGTGACAATCTTAGTAAGGCGCGATCAACATATCATTAATATTCATCGCTAACACAATAGCTTTACAACAATATTTATTGCTAACAAAATATCAATACATCAACTCATTGCCAACAATGGCATGCGTAATCTCATCGTCACTACGGGTATGCACAATATCATCGCCACGACTAGCATACATATAATATCCATCATCACAATGCATAAATTTACATTCTTAAAACAATAAGATGTAATAACACTACTGTACACAGTGGATCCACACTCGATCCTTTAAACTGCCCATGTTCTCAACATAAATATTCCACAAAATATAATTTCATATCAATACACAATTGATATACTCATGATCGATAACATGACCGTCCAAAAAAAAATACTCATTGCCTCGACATATCAGCGGCATGAAACATCGCCATAGGACTAGTGGCACAAACCCTCGCTATAGAATCAGCGGAATAGATCGTCGCTATAGATATCCGATGTAATGAACCATCGCCATAGATGTAGCGGAATGTACCATCGTTATATAATACTCGGTGGCAAGAACCATCGCCATATAATCAGCGGAACAATCGTGGACTCAAGAGGTACTCACATGCATGTAGCACTTTGTTCCTTTCAGACCCAAGAGGTGGCTCACATTACATGCAGCACTTTGTTCCCGATCGCGTCGCTACGTCATGACAGATGCATCATCGCTTCGACGTGACAACGGCATTTACCATCGCTTCGACACGACAGCGGCATCATCGCTTTGACATGACAGCGGCATAATCAGAAATGTATCACTTTGTTCCGCAGGAGGTACTCTCATGCACATGCCACATACCTCGTAGGCGCAAGAGGTGACCCCGTACATGTGCATATTGTCCTTTGGACTCAAGAGGTGATGCCCATTCTGCATAATCTCACCGATATTTCCATATACCTGCATCAAGGTTAACACAACAGTCCACAAATCCTACTACGTTATATCAGCGGCTCAATAATATCCCTCGCTATGATATGACAGTGGCATTAACCATCGCTTCGACATATGAGCGGCGAATATTATGATCCATCGCTGGTGATATACCCGTAGTAGGACTCTAATTGCAATACTTTTGTATGCTCAATATTAATTGAAATCTCATAATCATATGGAAATCGTACCCGAATATTCCACTGTCTGTTATCCACCATTACTGTCCTTAGACAACGTATCATGTTTCTCATTTCCTGATTTTTCCTGCAAATCCAGATTTCTCAGCACTGCACATACATATACGTAACATGTACACAAAACTCAACTCAATAAAATGCATTTATCCCTCTACTAGTAACAACGCCAACTTATCATCAACATTAATTACCGTCAGCGATGTCATTCATCACGCACCTTAAAAGGCATTATCATTTTCACCATAGTCAAGCTAATGATATAAATAAAATGAGTTACCATACTCGAGGCTTTTCAACCATACCACCCACGTTGTGTATGTTCATTGGTATTGCTGGTCGTTTATCAATATCATGTTCTTCCTATCTCATACGATCCTGCAATCACAATGGTTAGCAATAACACCAATTTTCATTGCTTCATATCATAAAATGCACAGAGCAGGCGTCATGTCACAATGACAGAAGACTACAATTATGCATAAAAGTATGTGATATACATGTCTATCAACACATCCCTAGGCCATTAAACATCCCAAAGAGCTAACCATTGCTCTGATACCACTAATGTAAGACCCCAACTAATAAAGACGACATTTAAGCATTTATGACGTCATGTATTTATGTGAAAATTCATTCCTTAAAAATTCTCACTACATGCTTCACATATACCTATTACTTTTATAAAAATTTGGGTAGAGTATCCCCATAAACTTGACTCTCCAAAAAAAAATTCAAGAGACATATATCATCACCATGACAATAATAAAATCCCAAACAACACATCTTCATATAATTAAACTCCAACCTTCACCCAAAATAAATTCATCTACTCAAATCATAAATCATAGTCTCCTCAAATAAACCGCATCTATAACACCCAAATGAGAGGAGAAACATTAAGACATATATATAGATCATATACATTCATTAGGATGCTCACAAATGAGCAACAAATAAACGAGTATAAATCTACTCGCGTACAATCACATCACATCTTTACCAATACTGATATCATGCTCCTGGTAGTATTCCACTCCAATGGCTCGAACTCACTTCAGAATCGATGTCATACATGTCTTACCTATTTCACAGAAAGAGTCCCCACACGTGGTGAGCATCCAATATCACAATACGCAAAATTATAACATTGCATAAAGATCATGATAATATCACAATTTAAGATTATTGAAAATCTATAAAAATGTACTCCCTGTACAGTTCTGATTCTGTATAGCTTCCACACACTGTTCCTGTTTCAAACTCACACGCTTCCATAACATCAAGTTTAGTATCGTTATTTAAAAGATGATACATCAACACGATAAATTCAATACAACAAAGATCTATTATTTATGCTTAATCATAAATAATTTCATATCGATGAAATCCTGTTTTTCAATCTATCTCATTCTCAACACTTCCTCATATTGATCATGCCCAAGGCATCGATACTCAACTCGTATACTCGGATCACGTACAACTACGTATCCATCGTACCACACCATACTCAACACACATATCCATTTCTTACGTCCCATCATGACAATCAACGGTACATGAATATATGAAAATGTAATTACTTCATAATATATATACTTGCTCGTACGTCACTACGTACCTTATAGTCGACAATATGATAGGCTATCCCGCCATCCGGAGAATCATGAAGGATCTCCTCATGTCATCATACATCTCGTTTGTACGCTTTAGCCAACATTCTCGACACCTAGTTAAAATATTTCATACGTACTTGGAATTGTTATATCAATCCATGGCAAGAACCAAAATTAATTGGTCTAGCATTACTACCTTAGTAACAGTTTGCCAACTCACATACTACAACAATTACACACCCTGCACACGTTAGAATACCCACCCAAGCACGCATAATTAGCTCCCAAGCACACCATCAAGCACGTTTCAGCATATCCACGCACACGTTGGTACATGCTGGAATACACACACGCGAGTACAGTAGCATACACACGTTCATTCACATATGCTATACTGCCAGGAATTAGACAATACGTTAACATAATCATGGGTGGAACTTCAAGACCATCGAGTCCAGATGAAATAAAAAACAAAGGGAGAAGCATTTCAATCTCATTAGCAGCAAGAATTAGAGAAGGATTCAGCTGCACTAATGTACATTTCACGCAGAAGAGGCATGGAAAAATTAGGTTCTGACCCACTAGCTAGATCACCATCCAACCTATGTAAAAATTGCCATAACAGCAGCACTATTATCTCAAAACATGAAGGATTTTTGCACCAAAAATCACACAGATTTACGAACTCCAGCACTGGAAAAAAGAGAAAAAATCGAACCCACAAGCGAGATCTTCATGTTAGCATAAATGCCCAGCAAGCCAAATGTTGGCCCGATAGGCTTTATGTACCCTAGCCCAATTAGCTAACCACTATAAATATAACCTTGTCTAGGGTTAAAATTCATTCCATAAGAATTCCATTCAATACACTCATCCTCATAGAAAAGCCGGCATCACACTAGCACTGGTGCCGGGCTTGTAGATCTGGTCAGGTTGATTGGATTCGAGGATCACCGTCATCAGATTGATTTTGCTGTTATCGGTAATCCCTTTTCGTGCATTATTTTATGATATTTGCATGATTATATATGAATCAGGCGCGATCGACCGTCCCCGGGTCAGATCTGTTTATTGTATTATTTCCGCTGCGTTTGGATCTGGCGTCGGGGTACGGAAACCCAACAGTGGTATCAGAGCCAGGTTGCGTTTTGATTCATGTATATTTTATAATTAATTTTTATTAGATTGTTTCCCAACAATATTAATCGCTTCAGAAATTATGGACTCCGGAAAATATAGAAAATTGATTAAAAGATGTTTTAATCGATACCCAAATACCCGTCACCGGAAAACCAGCACACGTCGTCAATCATGGGGCGGCGGCGCGGCGGTGCGGCTGTTCTTCACGGCCGTGCGCGACGCCCAAAATGAAATCGACGATGAGGCGAGTCTGGTTTCGCGATTGTTCACGAACGAACTGAAATCGCGACCAAGTTGAAATTGCTTCGCGCGAGACGTCGTGGATCTGGCCTGAAAATCGCGACCTGTTGCAAGGGTGTTGTAGCAGACGTGGTGGCTCGGATTCATGACTGAAAAACGTGGCCTGAAAATCGTGATTTTCTGGAAATCGTTTCCGGAATAACTCTGTTACCTAGCGCGTTTCTGCGTGCAACTCCAAGGATGTGGAGGCGGCGGCGCGAGAGCTATTTCATAAACCCTAGACATTGGGTCAATGGGAGGCGGCGGGAACCCTATCCCTAATTTCAAACCCTAACCCTAATTTTCGAAATTTTGGGGAAAAAGGTGATGAACAGTTATTTTCGGAAAAATAATTTAAAAAAAAAAAAAAAATTATTAAATCCGAAAATAGGGTAATTTGGGTTGAAATTGATTTTCTAATTTTGGATCCAAATTGTTTGCAGTCCATAAATTATTTTGGGTCATTTTAGATGTTTTATCCGGATATTATTTTTGAAATAATAAATCATAATACTTAATTTATTAAAAATGTGATTTTTTATTTATTAAGTGTAAAATGGAGATTTTATAATTAGTTGAAAATTTAATTAATTGAAAATTGAATGAAAATGTTTCATTTAATTTGTTAATTTTATTTTTGGCTAATATTATGATTTGAGGTAAAATAGTGATTTTACCAATTAATTGATAATTTAATTAATTAGAAATAAAATGAAAGTGTTTCATTTAGTTTGTTAATTTAATTTTTCGATTAATATGATTAAAAGGTAAAATAGTGATTTTACCAATTAATTGAAAATTAATTAATTAGAAATTAAATAAAATGGTTTTATTTAATTTGTTAATTTCATTTTCAATTAATGATGCGATTAGTGGGGAAACGATAGAATAAATTAATTATTGTGCTCTAATTACATGTGATGTGATTAGTACAATTACATGTGATGTAATTGATTAGTTTAATGTTTAATTACATATGATGTGATTGCATGGTGGATGATTACGGGCCTTGACCAATGTGTTTAGGTGAATGCTTAGGTTTTTATTGTTTCATTATTATTGTGATTTTTGGTTATCGGGCCTGCGAGCCTGCTCTCTCTAATTTCTGATGTATCCCACCCCGGATGTATATCCCTATTCTCTTGTTTGCACGATTTAAATGTAAAATCTTTAGAATTAGTGGGAGATCGAGTTTGAAGATGGAGCATCAAGAATCAAGACATGTATAATGGAAGCAAAAATGTAATAGGATTGCATTACATACCTGCATCACCTTAGACAGACTTGTGATCCACGTATGGCTCACGTGGATCAATTAGGAAAAGGCCGTAATCGTCCATATTTATTTTTATTATGCATATGATGTATGATAAATGTTTGTTTGTATGTTTTATTAGTACATATGACTGCATGAATAAAACATAGTTGCATGAATCCGACAAACAAACAAACAAGTATTTGATGAGATCTTTTGAAAATTATTAAATCCCTCTTTGAATATGATTCAAAAAATTTTTAATATCAAACTGTAAAGGGAGCTCAAAGGAGTTTGTTGCTTCCTGTCTTCCATCAACAGTTAAGCCATGAGACGCTACTTGTGTCAGGTGTCTTGTCTCACCCTCGTGGGGGGCATCTGGCATGGGAAAGCTGTGTGTTTAACTGCCACTTAATTATGGATAGGGATATGTTAACCTTTAAGATTACTCACCCTCGTGGGGTCTTATTGGCGAACATTATCATCCGTGGGATGGGTTAGTTTGACGTGAGAAGGCATAATTGGCCTGCCTCCGTAGGGTTATGTCAATCACGAGACGAATATCTTGGGGGTTGCATATGATGCAATTGTGAGCTACCTTTAGTATCATGAGGTCGGCTGGACCCTCGCCCGGGGCTATCATTAGCTAGTTGGACTCCAAGCCCACTAAGAAAATACGATTTTCCGTTCATTTGTCATGAGGGTGACGAATTCGAAAAATTTAGTGGGAGCATTCAATAACTAAAGTCCATAGTTTTTGAATTAATTAATAATCAAACAGTTTGCATATATTTTCTGTTTATTCTCAGTATTGTGATTGCCGTGAATCCGATTGCATCAATTCTCGATACAAACAAAGTAACCGCACCAAATTATTCTGATTGACTATTAATTTTAAAATAGTGCTTGCTTCTAAAAGGTTGCTATATACCTTTGGTGGGAGCCTCCTGTTGAAGTGTCTCCCCGTTCGTCTCATGAAGAGATCGCCGATGATCTCTAGACTATGTGCTATATGATAGCATCAATGTCACCAATGAGTTTCAACACAGATATGAGAAATTCGTTCACATTGCTGATATTTTCCAACACCTACAAATGTTGTTTGGTGAACGGACGCGATTACTGAGACTCGCGATTTCAAAAGAGCTATTTTCATTTCACATGCGAGATGTGGCTTCGGTCTATGAGCATGGTGTAAGAAAAATATCTCTTGTTGAGAAATTGGAAAATCTGAATGTGACAAATCCTCATTAACTGGCTATAGATTTGATCTTATAGTCAAAATGTTGGAAACTCGTGAGTCCTTGATTCAAAAGGAGAAACGTGTTCTTCTTGTCAAATCTTCTACAATGGTAGGAAGAGTTCAAGGATAAAGAAGAGGAAGGGAAATGATTCCCAACCTTAAAAGACGAAAAAGGACATAATAGCAACTAAGAAAAGGAGATGCATCTATGTTTTCACTGCTGGTCACTGGCGCAAAATTGTAAGGAATACCTATACTAGAAGCGTTCTAGAAATGGTATGTTATATATTAAAATTAAATGTTTTTATTGGTTCTACTTCTTTGGTATATGATGCCAGTTGTGCTCGCAATTTTGCAAAGAGTTGCATGTGATGTGAAGAAGTAGAGAGCCCTAGGAAGGTGAACCTACCTGAGGCTAAGCATTGTAGCAAGAGTTGTTGCAAAGGCTGTTTGAAACATTTATTTAATATAAACTCTTGAACTGGTTCGGACTGGTTTGAGCAATTATTTATTTGTTCTAGATTAATCATGAACATTGTTCCTATTTTGATAGAGAATAATATTCTTTTAAATATGCGAATGTGATTTGCAGTATTTTTTAAGAATGCATGTTTTATTGAATCTGGTGAACTTATGAATGATTAGTATGATTATATTCAAATAATATAAAAAGAATGATAACTTAAATCCAACATATATTTAGCATGTGCTGAATGTCCATTGAATTTGATTCATGTGGACGTATGTGGAGCACTAAATGTTAGTGCAAGATGATGTTGAGTTATCTTAAAGAGAATGCGATTCTCTCCCAGTAACTCTCTAAAGTTACATATTGGTTGAACATAATCCATACAAATGCAGTGGCCAAAACTCCATATACGATATGGACTGAAAATTAATCCAAATATAGATTTGAGATTGTTCTGCTTATGTGAAGCAGCCAGTGTGAGATGAGTTGGATAGTTGATCCATCTTATGTTATTCTGTGGAAATTTATGTTATCAATTGGTGACAAAGTGTTTGTTTCGCAAGTGCAGACTTTCTAGAGAAAATGTTTCTATTAGAAAGGATGACAACATAATATAACTTGAAAGGGTTCAAGAACCACAAACCACTAGAAAAGTGAAAACGGTGAAATTAATTGAGTCAATAATAACCTTTGATTTACACGCACGAAGGAGATTTGAAAATGTTTCAAGAACTTCTGATAAATTGAATTTACTCCTAGAAAGTAGTCAAAATTATTTTGACCATGGATGTGATCCTAGAACTTTCAAGGAGACGATGTTGGACATCGTTTTGGGATATTGGCGAGATGCCGTGAAATTTGAAATAGACTCCATGTACTCCAATAAGGTATTGACCTTAGTAGGCTGCAAATGGATCTAAGATTGAAAGCTTGGAGTGTATGGGAAGGTAGCGACCTTAAAAGCTTAACTGATGGGAAGAGGTTATTCTCATAGGCAAAGAGTTGTCTGTGAGAAACTTTTAATCAGTTGTGATGCTATAGTCTATTTGAATTTTATTAGTTATATCTGCATATTATGAATATGAGATATGATAGATGGATGTGAATACAACATTTCTCAATGGTGACATTGAGGTAGAAATGTAGCAGCCAAAGGTGTTCACAACTTATGGGGTGAGCAAAATATTTGCAAACTCCAGAGGTCCATTTATAGGCCTAAGAAGGCATCCCAAAGTTTGAACTTCCGTTTGATAACATCATCAAAATGTTTGGTTTTGTTAAAAATCCGGAAGTGGCATGTGTGTGCAAAAAGGTTAGTGGGAGCATGGTTATATTTGTGATGCTTTAAGTCGATTATATCATGCTCATTGTAATGGTATTGGATTAATCAATTAAAGCATGATTATCTACTAATTTCTCCATGTAAGATTGGGAGAAGCGTCATACGTACTTAGCATAAAGATCTATAGGGATAGATCTAAATGATGCTTGAGATCTCTCAATTTACGTACATAAACACTGTGCTAAAAGGGTTTAGCATAGAATAGTCGAAAAATGAGTTACTTCATAATATGTCATAGTATTCATCTCTCGAGTCAATGGGTCTTAAGATTGATGAGGAGAGAGAAAAGATGGCATTGGTACCTTATATTTCTACTTTTAATAGCATATTGTATGCTATGGTATGTACTTAGCCTGATGTATGTTCTTAGAGTAATGGGCAGACATCAGACAGATCCCGGTGAAGGTCACTGGAAAACTGTGAAAATAATCCTCAAGTTCTTATGAAGAACTTGTGATGTGTTCATGGTTTTTGGATCTGTAAGTGGAGAAATAAAAGTTGAAGGCTATGCTGATGCTAGTTTTTAAATTGGATGTAGATGATACCATATCGATGGTCGGATTTGTATTTAAGCTCAATGATGGTGATGTCTCTTGAAAACGTTCCAAGCAAGACACCACATTGGATTCCACCACTGAAGCTGAATACATTGCAGCATACGATGCAGCAAAGAGGCATTTTGGATAAGAAATTTCATCCAAGAGTTGGGTTTAATTTATAGTGCAGTTGACACAGTCTCTGTGTACAGTGACAACATTTGAGCTATTATGAATAGCCACGATCTCATCAGGATCCAAACATATATTGAGAAAATACTATCTAATGAGAGAGATGGTATACGCGACATTATTATCGAGAGAATCGCTTCAACAGAAAAATATAGTGAATCCACTGACAAAGCATTTACAATGATTGGTGTCTGTTAGGCATCTTGGGAAGATGGTCTTAAGACACATGAGTAGTTGGCTTTGGGAAAGTGAAAGATATTGTTGTCATACATGATTAAGTAAATCAATAGTTGATTGATTGTACCTGTAATCTTATTATGACAAATATTTGTTTGAATATTAATATATATGACACTTCTTCATCTGTTTACCCATGCATCTTGATGCATTGATGAAGTCCTTGAGATTGCTATAGTCCATAGAATGTGGTTACGCATATGATGGTGACCATGAAATACATTCTCGACTGCGATTTCTAAACCTGGTCGATGAGCCTTCGAGAATGGGATATCGATATATGCTAGTTAGAGACTGGTATTCATGATGTGTCTAGTGTAGTGCGCCGCGTTTCATCGGCGTTGGCTTGGAGAAGTCAGCACACATGAATAGGTGCTCATTAGGAATGAGTTCACTGAACGACCCTACTCGGAATTCTATAAGTGGTTACCATTTGTCGAGTATAGAATTTCTAGTCATAGTTGTGCACCATTACTCCTCATGACCCGAGGCGTCATTGAGGTCTTGATAGATAGCTGTGTACTTTGATTTAATGACTGATCAAATGTGGGTCATAAAGTCATTATTTTGGGTATCCAGTGATGCTGTCAGAGGCCTATGATTGTCGTTGGGGATTCACCACTGGTATTGATGAACCAGGATGTCCTATGTGTTTTTCTATATATGATTCGAGGAATCTCTGGCCAGAGTGGGTAGTGCTTGTGAAAAATGAGTTTTTCATATACGCACACAATGAATCATATAACGTGAAACAAATACATAGTTATTGAAATCATAATGGGTCTCGATCAACCAATGCCCTAGATTCAATCGGGACATATTGAGTGAAAGGAATGTACTGCACGCTAACTATGGCTGACAGGTTCTCGTACGTTGCTAGTCATTTGTATCTAGGTCTTCGTGAAGCGCAGATGCTAGACGCTACCCACGATCGGTAGGTTCATACTGGAATTATATTTTGGTAATTGTCTATTAAAGGAGTTTAATTGACAATGGGGCATTCAGGGTAAGCCCAAAGAAGTTGTTTGACTTCTAAAATCACAAAGGTTGTGATTCTACTGCTATGATACACTTGAGCCTCGCTGGGTCACAATCAACCGGCCGCCGATCTATCGATGAGAATTGAGACTTAAATGTTAAGTGCTCAAACTGAGTGATTTAGAAGAGATGAATTTAATTTTTGAAAGCTCCTCAATTTAGTGGAGTTCTATATTTGAAATTGTTTCATTTATAGAAAGTTCTAAAATTAAATCATTTGATATATTTAGATCTCATAATTATGTACATTGGCGGTACATCAAGTTGTTCAATTAGATTGAGTTACTTGGATTATGAGTCTGTAGTTTTGTGTTGGCTTTTGGGCAAGTGGGAGATTGTTAGCATAAATGCCCAGCAAGCCAAATGTTGGCCCGATGGGCTTTATGTACCCTAGCCCAATTAGCTAACCACTATAAATATAACCTTGTCTAGGGTTAAAATTCATTCCATAAGAATTCCATTCAATACACTCATCCTCATAGAAAAGCCGGCATCACACTAGCACTGGTGCCGGGCTTGTAGATCTGGTCAGGTTGATTGGATTCGAGGATCACCGTCATCAGATTGATTTCGCTGTTATCGGTAATCCCTTTTCGTGCATTATTTTATGATATTTGCATGTTTATATATGAATCAGGCGCGATCGACCGTCCCCGGGTCAGATCTGTTTATTGTATTATTTCCGCTGCGTTTGGATCTGGCGTCGGGGTACGGAAACCCAACACTTCACACATTAATAGCAGCAGAATTTCGAGTTATTAAACATCAGATTTTTAAACCATAGCTGTCGGATTTTTGATCCATAACAGTAGGATTTTCGATCCATCACCAGAACACAAATTTTCGAACCAAAACATAGCATAAAATCGAATCAAAACCGTGCATAAATCGAAGAACAAGAAGAAGAAATCATTAAGTATCTTACCCATACCAGCTTGAATAAGAATCATGCTTGAAATGGTGAAAAAATCTCACTTCCTAAGGCTGGAGAGGCGACACAAAGTGGAGAGGAGGAGAAGAGGTAGAGATCGATTTTAGTGTGTGTTGGGAAGTTAGTGTGTGTCTTGTTGGTCAAACCATAAATTTAATCTATGCCATTCAAATGCATCTCCATCCACTTTTAGTTTAATTTATACTCTAAATTTAATCATTATTATAATTAATAGAATCCCCATGAAATTTATTTAGTATTATAAATTCAATCCCAGAATCATATATCCCAATTCCGCTCCCAATAAAATTCCCATTAGTTAAATTCCAAAATTATCTTATAAATATCGCAATTATCAACAAATAAATATTTATAATTTATTCCGGGCATTATAACTATAATCCAACAAAAATAATCGACGATCACGAGAAAAGTCCACAAGAAGAATTTTCAAGACTATGATTCAACTAACTCAACTCTTACAATTCTTTTATCCATACATCTCTAAGGTGACGGGTTTTCCGAATTTATCCAATATACTCTCTCGAGCTATATTAAGTCTAACATCGAATTGCAACAAGTAACTCTCGTCCACTTAATTAACAATTTAATAATGAATGCGCTTTATGAAAACCACTAACTTTAGATTAAACAACCCAAAGCTATCACTTGCATGTGATTTTATCTCTCGATCTCAATCTTTAACACACAGCATGAATTATTATATCGTATTATAATTTCATCTCTCGATCTCAATTATAATAAAATATCATTCAAAGGTGATCAATCCTTCAAAAGCATTAAGAACAATAACACATGCACATAGAAGTTGTATGAATTCAATCTTAACATCAATAGGAAAAACTATGTTATTGATATTTCTCAATCATAAAAAACACAACAAATCACATAATAGTTCAAAACAATAATCGAAAAGTAAAAGCAAACTCCCAAGTCGACTTCTTCTTTGATTCTTGATCATTCCTCGCTTCTTTCTCGATCGTGGTCCTCGATTCTCTTGTTGGCTTGTTCCAATTCCTAGGATGAAGTGGTGATGGTGGATGAAGGTGAGATGGATTATGGAGGTGTGGAGGCTATTCCTAGGTTACAAAGTATTCTATCTTCTTGTAATTTTCATGTATATATATAAAGGAATAAGAATCATGGACTTCCCTCTTGGACCCAAACTCTATAAGGAATTTATTTTTCAGCAAATTCTTCTGGCCGATCGATCGAGATTGAGGCTCGATCGATCGCCAATTTTCTGCCTCCACCGATCGATTGAGATTGGTGGCTCGATATATCGAGATGCTTTTTTAATTTTTTTAATTTTCTTTTATTCTTTTCTTCCTTTCCCGGTTTTGACGCGTTCGCTCGGTTTGGTCCTTTTTCATCATTTTTGGCTCATTTCCTCTACTTTTATGCATTTCAACATTGATTCCTGAAATATAGAAATATATACCATAAACCGTAAAATAATCCAAAAATCAACACGAAAACATATACATATCATAGCTTAAATACACGTAATATTCAACCCTATCAACTCCCCCAAACTTATCACTTAATCGTCCTTGATTAAGCATTAAAATCATAACGTAGAGTTCATTCTTGATATTTGAAACAATTATTTCATGACTTGCTTATTCTCAGAAATCTCATGCACATATTCAAAAGTTCACAAGACATGTTTTCTCATAATTCAAGCAACACATCTCAAAATCGGAACGTGTGTGTGTGCTCATTTCAATCTCAAGTTTCATGAACATATTCAAGATCAAATCATGTTAATCAACTCAAAGTCAAGATTATCATCAAGCATCACATAGGCCTATTTTCGAACAACTTCTCCACTAATGATAGTTACTCCCTAGACTTGGATCAAAAGGACTTTTTAAGCTTGTAATGTAAGGCCTTTGTTGTTGGATTCAAAGAAAAGATAGGATATCACAAAGGAGAGAGTATAAGCATGTAATGTTCATATTTGTAGCACAAAATTGAGCTTCTCTTCTTTTTCTTTTATAGACTTGGCCACTTTGGGTCTTATTTAGTCAATTTTTTTTCTCAAGGATTTATCTATCTTTTTCTTTTCTCATTCATCAATTTTTTTTCAACAATGAGCTCATCCAAATGTAGCAATTCAAGTGCATCTTATGAGAATCGTTATACTCCCTTTAGGTAAGGATGAATTCTTTCAATTTAAGCTCATAAAGGTGGGTATAATGAGTTACCAAAGAAATTTGTTGAATGGGGGCTAGTAGTATGTTAAACATACTCTATTCTTTTGCAATTAGGCTCAAATTAGGATACTAGAGATGATATTTTCATGGTAAGCTTGAAAGGCTCAAACGGTCCAAGATCGCCTAGATTATTTCCAAGTCAAGTTTGTAACTATAAAATTTCGTCTCAAAGTGTCATCATCAAATAATTTCTAAGGTACTCTAAGATGCTCAAGACAAATCATTGAGTTCACAACAATTATCACTATTCAACATGCAATCCACAAGATCAATACTCATTGTGCTCAATATATTCCTCATTCTTGACATGCTAACTCAAATTAGGATATTCATGTACAAGTCCAATAATCATCAACAATCAAGTTCATACGCATAGTGAGATCAAAATCCTCATTGAATAGTCACTACTATAATTCATTCTGTTCTCAAGTTTGAACTCATAAAAAATATTTTTAGCTCATAATAATCGGACGATTTGAGTGTCATTTAAGCACACAACATGTGCTTAAAACAAGTAAAACATGCAAGCCACTCCCCCAAACTTAAATCAAACATTGCCCTCAATGTTCAAATGAATCAAAAGGGAAAAATAAACTCCCCGGATCAAGAAGCTTGCATGAGGATTGAGGAAGATTGACTTTTGAAAGTTCCACTGTTGTAGGGGTTCATTGCTCCAACTGAGTACCTAACAAGAGAAGAATGCAAATGGTAAAATATTCGACTCGAGAGATAAAAAAACTAAAATGCAAAAACAAAAAAATAAAACAAAACTAAATAAGAAAAGTATACACTTGGGTTGCCTCCCAAGAAGCTCTGATTTCTAGTCTTCGGCTTGACCATCAGAAGCAACCATCAACGTGCGGCTGCCGCCCATAGTAAGTATCGTATGATACCACTAATGGGTCTTCATCCAGTATGCCCTCAAGCTTGGCAAGATTGTAACAGTGTAAGCTCGTCGCTCCAACAAAATTTGTCTTAAAGTTGTAGGCATGTGAGAATGATTCCATACTTGGCTTCATATCTTGGAGGATGTAGTGTGGTGAAGTTGGCATCGATGGAAAATACGGATCCACATATGGCATAGAACATGTCTCCATCGACGGGTTCAAATCGGAATCTTCAGTCTCTTCTGTGATGCCCCGAAATTAATTAATTACAATTTGGGCATTAATTATGTTTATATGATGAATTATGTTGATAATTGATTCATGTGTTGAAATTAATTATCTTGTTGAAATGCTTAGTCACATGGTAGGCGTGACCCGAGGTTGCATGTTATACATGTTAGAAAATAAGGTGTTAACATGATTTAATTATGTCGATTGATAATTATGAGGAAGATATGAATTTAGTGGAAGTTTGTTGCATTTTTGTAAAATGCTTTTAAAATACCATGTTGGGGTATTTTATACATCATGCTAACTTTGGGGTACAATTTTTAATTAAACTTTTATAAACCCATACCCCACTATACCCACCTCACTTTACCCTTTACACTTTTAATCCCCAATTTCACTCTCAAACCCTACCCATTTCTCCATTTTCGAAATTTAGCAAGGAAGGAAAGGGAAAGCTCCACAAAACTTTTGTTTGTGGGATTTTTGTTAAGATTTGGAGTCCTCAAGAGGTATGGAACCCTTCCTAAAGTTTTAATGATGTTTGGTTTTGAAATGGGTTAGCATTTTGGTTTTTTATGTAGATTTGTTTTGAGTATGTGTTGTATGTTGTTGGGGTATGATTTTTGAAGTGTTTTATGTGGGGTTTAGTGAGTTATGATGATTTTTGAGTTGTTGGTATGTTTGGGTTTGAAGGGTATGAGGTAGAGCTTGAAAAATACTCAAAAATGGTGATTTTTTGATGTACAGGGATCGGCGATCGATCGCCCGTTTATGGCGTTCGATCGCGAGCCAGCAGTAGGCACCAGAACCATTTGGCGATCGATCGCCACTTTTGGGCGATCGATCGGTGAGGCTGGCAATCGATCGCGCCAAAAGTGGCGATCGATCGCCGAAGACACAAAAAGTTGGCAACGGGCAGTGTGATCTCGCGATCGATCGGGACATCTCAGCGATCGATCGCGAGACACATAATTGTGTGTTTTTTTTGATTATTTTGTGGGATTTTTTGATATTGGACTATAATTAGCTTCTAATATCGATTTGTACGGTTGTGTAGAACCATCCCAGGTACTCACGGCTTCAAGGAGATAAAATTCTTCAACTCCTCCTTTTTTTGGAATTAAGGTACGTAAGAAACGTACGGGCATCGGACGGTAAAACACATTCCTATATTATGACTACGCAATGATTGCATAAGTATTTACGATGTTTATGATGATGGTTATGATAAGTAAGTTTATGATGATGATGTTTATGATGAGTAAAGATGATATGATGTTTATGAGGACGTTTATGATAAGATGATGATGTTTATAAGATGATGATGTTTACAAGATGATGATGTTTACAAGATGATGATGTTTATAAGATGATGATGTTTATGATATGATGATGATGATGTATTTTAACTATGTTATTGAGAATGGTAGAGTGTTCTGGTAGTTGCTATGGGAAAGCGAGGAAGGTACTTACCGCTGACATAGCTAGCGAGGAGATACATCCGCTATCAAGGTGTAGCGAGGGGTATCACAATACCGTTATATGTTGAAGCGAGGGGCCAACAGTTCCGCGGACATAACAAGACCAGAAACATCCCCATTTCTAAATAACATTGTTGATTATGAGCATATATGTGAAGTATGATTTTAATCATTTATGTCAAGAACTAATGATTATATGCATGACTATGAAACAGGGACAACCAAAGTGGGTTAATGCGATTAACCAGGAAGTATATGTGTAAGGCCCCGATGCTAATTAATCCGGATTAACGATGATTAAGCAAACCCGGATGATTAAAAGTTTATATTTCGATTTAAGGTGTTACGGCTCACAACGCTTTATTTTAATTGAGATAAATTACATCAAGATACACATGAATACATGCAAGGTGCATGCAAGAGCACACTTATTAAACTAATTTGAAACATTATAGATACAGAAGGATCATCATGGTCAATGACAACTGATGCGGTTGTCTCAACGATATATAACTAAATCAACTTCTCTATGATTCCACAAAGTTCAAAATATCGAGACAATTTCATACCTCACTTAATGAATCATATCGATCATCGCAAAGGTAATTTCTTCATATTTACCTGATTCTCAACTCGAAGTCTAACGATATAATTCTCTTTGGCGTAGCAAATCTGCTCACCTGAAGCCAATTTCAATCATTTTCGTGAAACATTTATCGTTCCTAGCATTTCCTCAACAATCTCAAGTTATGCCAAAAATTCCTTATCAATTTCCTATCATCATATCAGCGATCGGTAATTCTGGCTCTACAAAACCTGAACCGATGCCATCCCAAAAGTTGTCCGAAGCTTAAATTATAGGAATATTTCCATCGGTGCACAATATTTTTTGTCAATTCTCACTAATTTCATCACTATTAATCGAGACATAACTTCCATAGTCTGGATAATTCTCTCAGTTTGGGTATGATAAGCAATACTCATTGCTAACTTATTACCCATGAATTCTGAAAACAGTTTTATTGGATAGTATCCTTGATCTCTATCCGATACAATTGTTACGTAAACTCACTGCAACTAAACCACATCTTAAACATTTCATTTTCTCATACACATATAGACTATCATATGAACTCAATATCTTGTATTGAATAGTCAATCAATTCCGATTCAACTTGTTTCACAATCTCTGTTTGTTCTAAACAATTTGAGTTATGAATGAGATTGAGACATCTCGTATGTTTTGATTTATTGAGTTATACTTAGTTTTGTGATTTCGAGGACGAAATCTTTTTAAGAGGGGAAGAAGTGTAAGGCCCCGATGCTAATTAATCCGGATTAACGATGATTAAGCAAACCCGGATGATTAAAAGTTTATATTTCGATTTAAGGTGTTACGGCTCACAACACTTTATTTTAATTGAGATAAATTACATCAAGATACACATGAATACATGCAAGGTGCATGCAAGAGCACACTTATTAAACTAATTTGAAACATTATCTATATTATATAAAAAAATAATAATAAAAAAATAATAATAAAAACAAATGGCAAAGTGGGCATCGCCACTTTCATTTCAAACAAGACTTCACCTTCTTCATTTCACTCATCCTTGTTCCTATTTTTCCTCCCTAATTTTCGAAAGCCTCTCCTCAATTTTCACCTTCAAATATTCATCAAAACCTACATGCAAAGATGGATTTGAATGCTACTAAGCTTGAGGAACAAGATGTACCAAGAAAATTCAAGTTTGGAGAAATATTGAAGCAAGAAATTTGAGTAGCAGCAGATTGGGGAAGGATGTTCTGCCTTGGTTCGGTTTTGTGGATGATCAAGCTTCAAATCTTGAAGATAAATGAAGGTATATCATCATCCTTGAGTTTTATCAACATGCATGTATGATTGTGGGTCGAACCATGGTGTTCATTTACGAAGAAGTTGCTGTCAATTATAGTCTGCTAAGACCAGTGCATGAACAGTCTGGTGTTTCGCGTTTTTAGCATAGTTACGTTTCGAATTGGAAATTTATTCTCCTAAGACAAGTTGTAGTATTATGTGTTAGCTTTAAAAGGCCACCGAAATCAGCTAATTTGGATTTAAGATGAAAAAGTTATGGTCGTTTTACCAACATGTGTCAAATCTGGAAATCCACTGCATGCGAGTTTCATGCATTGTGTTCTTCGTATTTCTGGGAATAAATGGCTACGAATTTGAAGTTTTAGGCTCTAATAAGTGTTGTCCTATTCGAAGTTATCTTGCATTAGAAATTGGCCTCACTCAATTTGGAGCTCATATGAAAGATTATGCTAATTTTACCACATATTGCTCAATCTGGAAAAGGATTTCATACGAGTTTCTAGGCTTGTACGTTTTTCAAATAATGTACATGAAGATGAATTGTTTAGCTTAAAGCTCATAAGAGATGTTTTGTTTTATATTGGGTTATATTGCATTATAAACTGGCCTTACATGATTTGGAGTTTCCGTGTGTAAGATATACACTTTTCCCTAGAACCGCTCACTCGGTCAAAACAGAATATGAGTATTTTTAAATTTGTCATACTTTGCTTTGCATGTGCCTCTAGATGAACGAACTAGCTTCTGGACTTCATATATGAACTGTAGTACTTTGGGTTTTCGTGATTTTACAACTAGCCCCAAGTCATTTGGACATCATATGAATTTATTACGAATTTTATACAAAAATGGGTCAGGCTGGAATTTGGTGAATTGTCCTGTTTTTCCAGCAGATTGTTCTTGGCCATTTTACCTAGGCTAAATGAACGAATTTGAAGATGAGTTGAACTGATGAAATGTTCTTTTTTGAGTTAGCTTTGAAAATAAATTGGACCCATGTGATTTTATTAAGTATCGGGCAAATTATGAGCCGATCTCTACGGTTGCGCAGGCTGAAATTTAGAGAATTGGTTTTGGGTCTAAGTTTGAGTTTTTATTTTGATATGTTTAAGGATAGTATGTGACATTATGTTGTATTTGGAACTGTTATGGCCAGGTTTATTAATCCTAAGATTGAGTCGAGGATCAGTTGGTAATTAACTAACGGGTTGAGGTACGTTGAAATGAGTTTTATCATGACGTCTGGCAAAGACGTGTAATGATGCTAATGTATGGCCTTATATGTCATTATTTGATTTATATGACTTATTTGTCACTATATGATTCTTATGTGACTATATGACATGATGAATGTCTTGGATTACATGATATGTGAAATTACATGATTTGTATATACTTTCACATGAGATTTCATGATATATTGAGTTGCATATGTCATTTGATGCATAAATGATTCATGGGCATATCATATTGATCTATCATTCCTTTGATATCCATGATTTGACTGAGTTGACTTACTCTGAGTGTCGGGTACGACGAGCATGGCGATGACAGACAGTATAGGTAGTAACTGTAGTCACTTGCAGGTGCGACCGGACCTAGACACGAGGGCTGGATGCAGTAACGTACATAGGATGAGTTTTCCTAGCGCAATGTACGTATACTGTCACCCGCTGCTCGAGCTTTGATGATTTGATGATACCTTCCTTTGGACTCCGATTTTTGGTATCTTGATATTCGATTCCTTGTACCCATTCATACATCGTATTCATACATGGTATGCATTGCATGATACTTTGTCACTTGACATGATTTATTTATTTCTCGTACTGGGGTACTGACCCCCTTTGTGGGGGCTGTCATGTCTTTTGTTGTTCGGACATGACAGGCTTTACAGGAGGACATAGTGACGATGCTTGCAGCGACGCATCGAGAGATACCAGAGCTCCTTGAGAGCGAGCTCAGGTTTATATTTTATGTTTTGCGTCCCAGTAGTTGTTAGAATGTTTTTAATTATGTTTTGAATTACCGGGGTATGCCCCGAGTATCTGTATTTTAAGTATTCTACTACTGGTTAATTTATACTTGATATGGATGTCATGCTCAACGTGCTAAATTGGAAATTTGAATTACGTATTTTCAGTATCACAATATATGTATCACCTAAAAGCGAAAAATTTTTAGGGCCATTTGATAAGATCTTTGAAATAAATCTTCCGCTGTTTAAGCAAATTAATCATTATGTGTTAATTAAACACCACATTAGGATCGGGCCCTCACAATATGTAACGATTATTTTCATGCATTTATTTATATGTCATTACCTTATGATGTTAAGTAATGATGTACATGCTCATGATGGGTTGTTCCTGTAGGTACACTTTTGGACTGAAGGGCTAAGGGTCGGGTTGAGGCAGTGAGCTAAAAGGAGCATGAAAGAATATAGGATACAGGATTTTGATAGTCTCTACTCTAGGAGTAGTGTAAACCTATAATGTTAGCATTCGTTTTTTGGAATGTAATTATTAAGTTTTGAAATTTTATTTTTGGCATGTAATTCTATTAGCTCAAAGCTACAACCGGAACCCTAAGATGTTATTAATGCATGTTTAGTCCATAATACGTGATTATGATGATGTTAAGGTAGGAAGACCCTACATTAGTGGTATCAGAGCAGTGGTTAGAGAACCCGGGAATGAGTAAAGGGTAGCCTTAGCAATAAGTTGGCTAGGTGCTTCTTTTTAAACATGTTTTGTGCATATGAAGCATATGACTATTGTACTAACATGTTATGGTTTCTAACGATGTATTATATGAACTGCTTTTGGGTATTGTTGTTAACCCTTGTCTTGTAGCATGGCAGCAAATGTGGAAGTGGGTGATGCAGTTAGTGTTAATGCAAGTGCTGGACGTACCAATCCCTTACCACCGCCAGCCTTGGGCGAAGAACCCTCTGAGCAACAGTTATTACCTGGGGAGCTAAGTTTGGCTCAGTTTCTGACATACCGACCCCCGATGTTCTAAGGAACTGAGACAGGGGAACTGGCCGAGGAATGGTTAGAGAGAATAGAACAGATATTTGTGGCAGCTCCTTGTGCTAAGACAGCCTGGATAAGACTAACGGAGTTCCAATTGGCCAAGAAGGCGCTGATGTGGTGGAAGACCACAGTGATAGAGCAAGAGGCTCAGGGTCAGGAAATAAATTGGAAACTGTTCAGAACTCGGTTTCTGACCCGCTACTTTTCAGCAGCTGCACGACAGGCTAAGGAGGATGAATTTACCAACCTCAAGCAAGGTAACATGCCTGTGTCAGATTATGCTCTTCATTACTGTTCTTTGCTCAGATATGTACCTCACATCCCCGCAAGTACTCAAGCAAAGATGAGGAACTTCATGAAAGGTTTGAGGCCGGAACTGTATGACAGGGTGATTACTTATGGCCCTGCTTGCTTTGATGATGCCCTTTCACGGGCTGAGCTAGCTGAACAGGGAGTTGGTGCATATCCTGATGCCGTGCCACCTCCAGCACCCCCTCAGAAATCTACTTCTGATAATTTGAAGCTGAGGGGTGATCAGTTCAAGCCAAGGGGGAACACATCAGCTTCGAGGTTCAGTGGTAAGAATCCCGAGAATCGTTGGAAAGGAAGCCGTAGGAATGATGCCCCGTCAGGAAGAGGACAGTCTCAGGGAGACAGATTTGGGAAGGTTCGGTGCTCTCTTTGTGGGCAACCAGACTCGACGAAAGACTGTGTAGGCTATTATGTATGTGGCAATAAGGGCCACTTTGCTCGGAAATGTCCCAATCGGGAGGGACAACAGAACTCTACGAGGAGGCCTGCGGACAGAGCAGTGCAGCACAGACCACCGTTTGTACCAAGGCAGTATGGAGGTCAGCCTATGGGGCCACCTCAGGGGCAAGTTTATGCTTTGACCAGGGAGCAGGCTACAGCGGCTCCGGAGGAAGTGATAGCGGGTACGTGTCTTTTATTTACGCACCCTGCTTTTATATTGATAGACACAGGTGCGTCACACTCTTTTGTGTCGACAAGTTTTGTGGAAAGGCACCACATATGCACTTCTCTGTCGCCCACGCCTCTTGTAGTATCAACACCCGCTGGAAGAAGTTTGATTACTGATCGGATTATCTACGACGACCTCATTTATTTTGAGGGTAACGAGCTAAGGTCAGATTTGATTGTTCTAGGAATGTCAGACTTTGACTGCATTGTGGGCATTGATGTTCTGAACAGGTATCAGACAGTTGTGAACTGCAGGCAGAGGACTGTCCGATTCAGGTCTGATATGGGAGTCCAGTGGACATTTTATGAGGATGGTTCTCGTTCAAAGATCCCGTTGATATCTGCTGTCAAGATGGCGCAGTTATTGGAACGAGGCCATACGGGATATCTCATCTATGCTATCGATGTTACGGAAAAGAAAGAAGACTTAAAGGTCGAAGATGTGCCCGTAGTGGGGGAATTTGCTGATGTTTTTCCGGAGGAGATTCCCGGATTCCCACCGACGAGAGAGGTCGAGTTTGGGATTGAGTTATTACCAGGGACTCTGCCATTTCTCATACCCCGTATAGGATGGCACCAGCGGAGCTAAGGGAGTTAAAGATTCAGTTGCAAGAGCTCCTTGACAAGGGCTATATACGCCGTAGCGTATCGCCCTGGGGTGCACCAGTTTTATTTGTCAAGAAGAAAGATTGTTCGATGCGTCTGTGCATCGATTACAGACAACTGAACAAAGCTACCGTGATATCCCCGAAATGATTATGTGTTTTTAAACATTAATCATGTTATGAAGATTATGGTATTAATTCTTTGTGTTGAATTAATTATATTGTGGAAATTTATTTCAGGGTGCATGTGTTATATGTTGGGAATTTGGGGTTGTGGTATAATTATTTGGGGTGGGTGTTAATTGTTTTGGTGAAGCATGTTTATTTGGAAAATGAAGTATTTTATTGTTTAAATACTGAAATATCATATGAGGATATTTTAATACATCGTGCGATATACCGGGACCAAAACATAACACATCAACCCACCCAACAACCAACCCCCCCCCCCCCCCCCCCCCCCCCGCCCCCCGCCCCCAACCCATGCTGCAAGTGGCTGATTGCCCATGCCTCTTTCCCCACTCCCCCACTCCACTTCCCACGTCTGAAACTCCTCCATTCTCTCCCAAAATATCGTCCAACAATTGCTGAGCAAGATAGGGAGAAGATCAGCCATTTTTGTTGTTAAGAAACCTTCCAAAAATCGGAGCAAAAGAGGATGAGAAACCATGTTCTGTTTTGGGTTAAGTTCTGTTTGAGTTCATGCTTTTTGTTGGTGTAAAAATGGCATGCTTGCCTAGGTTTTGTTGAACCTTCGAATTAAGTACATTTATGGTGTCTTTATGAAGTCCCTAGCATGTTTACTTGAGCATGTTCTATGTGTTATGTGGTAGATTTGTTGGCTTGAATATATGTGTTCGAAAATCTGGGTAAATAAATATGTTACCCTGTTTCCAGAAAGCTTGGGTGAGCATTGATGTTGTTGGGTGATTTTCAAGCATGTGGGTTTTAAGTATAGGTATAACTTTGAGATGAATACATTCATGATAGTACCTAGTAACTCTTAGCATATTTGTTCAAGCATGAAGTGTGTCTAATATGCTATAATTGTTGGTATGAAAATAGGTGTTGGAGAATTCTGTAAAAATCGCACTGACATAGAGCGACCGATCGATCGGTAAAGAACACCGATCGATCGGTAAAAGCCGTAGCTTTTTTCTGAAATTCAAAGTGATCACCGATCGAGCGGTGATGAGGGCCGATCGATCGGTGTGCCCTGATTTTGAAAAATGTGGAATTTGTTTAGTTTTGGTATTGGGTTATAGTGAGGCATCTAATATTGTGTTGTACACTTGTGTAGAGCCATCACAGGTAGCCACACATCGCAGGGGATAGAGTCCTGCAATATACCATATTTTGGAAAGGTACATAAGTGACGTACGGGCATCCCAACGGTAACATGTATTTATGTTTGTCTATTTGACACATGTTAGATGCAAAGTTGTGCATATGAGTATGATACATGTTGTTATGCATTGTTGTTGCATATGTATGATGTGAAATAAAGAGCGTGTATTCCACGAGTCAGGGTTATCACTGTGAGGATTTTAATGCTTACCGCTTATACCGCTAAAAATGTGGAGCGGGAGGGGGGAGGCTCGCTTACACAAGGAGGCGGGGTATGCCATACGAAGCGAGGAAGAGATACCGCTTGTATGAAGAAGCGAGGAAGAATACCGCTTGTTAAGAAGATTACGAAGCGATGGGCATTAAAATACACTGATGATAAACTGACTAAGAAAGATTTAAGATTTAAGAAGTGAAGTTTTGTCATGACATTTATTTAAAGAAGCCATAATTTCATATAATGACTTGATTATGAGTTATGGTACAGGGACAACCAATGGGCATTTTAAATGCATTGGAAATACAGGAAGTATTTTATATCTATGATTTATGCATTTATGCTTTACATTCATATTATGTTGAATATGAACTATGATGTGCTCATGTGTTGGGGGTTGTCTTTGTAGGTGCTTTTGATGATGAGAACGAGGGTCGGTTGATACTATGAGCTGTAAGGAGTGCTACAGGATTAGCAGAACAGAAATTTCTTTTTGTATAGTTTCTACAAAGTGTAGAGTAAAGCTATAGTGTAGTACCTTTTGTTAGGAATATGTATAATTCCTTTTTGAACTTTTGGTACTGTAATCTCTTAAGCTCAGGGTAATCAACAAGGCCTAATACTCTGATTTATATATGATTAGTTCTCTTAATTGCACCTTAGTATCTTGTTTAGATAACAGGATCTCACAGCTACAGTGAAGAATAAGTATCCACTTCCGAGGATCGATGATTTGTTTGACCAGTTACAGGGTACGAGGCTCTACAGTAAGATCGATATGAGGTCGGGGTATCATCAGATTCGAGTAAGAGAAGATGATGTTCAGAAGACAGCTTTCAGGACTAGATATGGGCACTATGAATTCCTAGTCATGCCTTTTGGGGTGACGAATGCCCCAGCTGTTTTTATGAGCCTGATGAACAGGGTGTTCCAACCGTATTTGGATCAGTTCGTCATTGTTTTCATTGATGATATACTCATTTACTCTCGGTCTGAAGAAGAGCATGTAAGACACTTGCGGACAGTACTCCAGATCCTTAGGGATCATCAGTTATATGCAAAGCTTAGCAAGTGCGAATTCTGGTTGAGCAGTGTGGTATTCTTGGGTCATGTTATATCTAGCAGCGGGATATCTGTAGATCCCAGGAAGGTTGAAGCTGTGATGGAGTGGGCTGCACCCACTTCTGTACCCGAGATACGGAGCTTCCTTGGTTTGGCAGGTTATTACCGACGTTTCGTCGAGGGATTCTCTAAGATCGCTAAGCCGTTGACCCAGCTGACTCAGAAAGGAGTCCCGTTCTATTGGTCCGAAGCTTGTGAGGAAAGCTTCCAAGAATTGAAGCGTCGTTTGACTACGACACCTGTACTGGTGATTCCTTCTCAGAATAAGAGGTTTACTTTGTACAAAGATGCATCACTGCAGGGTTTGGGTTGTGTGTTGATGCAGGATAAGCACGTGGTGGCTTATGCTTTGAGGCAGTTGAAGCCTCATGAGACCAGATACCCAGTTCATGATCTGGAACTGGCGGCCATCATTTTCGCCTTGAAGATTTGGAGGCATTACCTGTATGGTACGACGTTTACCATCTATACGGACCATAAGAGCTTGAAGTGCTTATTCACTCAAGCGGAGCTGGATATGAGGCAAAGAAGATGGATGGATTTACTCAAGGATTATGATTGTGAAATTGAGTACCATCCTGGTAAAGCAAACTTAATACAAGACGCCTTAAGTCGGAAGGTGAAGAATCTGCTGAGGATGCCATGAGTTTATCAGCTATGATGACTTCTTATTGCCATCTGGGATATGATTTCGATGTGGACACGTCGCCGGTGCGAGTGTCGACCTTATTGGCTGAGCCAGACATATTTGAGGCTATCAGGAAAGCCCAGAGTTTGGATGATGAGGTTCAGAGATGGTCATCGATAGTACTTCAAGGACAGCCATCAAAGTTCAGAGTGGCAGAAGATGGTTCTTTGAGGCTTGGCAACCGTTGGGTAGTGCCGAGGGCACCAGAGTTGCGTCAAGGGATCTTGCACTGTGCTCATAGCAGCAGGTTTAGCATACATCCAGGTGGAAGAAAGATGTACAAGGACTTATGCGACAAGTTTTGGTGGAGACGGATGAAAAGAGACGTCATCACCTTTGTCAAGAAGTGCTTGATTTGTCAGCAAGTAAAAGCGGAGAGGCAGAGGCCTGGTGGCGAGCTGAAGAGCTTGGAAGTACCTAAGTGGAAGTGGGAGCATATATCTATGGACTTCGTGACCCACTTGCCAAGGACGGCCTCTGGATTTGATGCGATCTGGGTGATCGTGGATAGGATGACGAAGGTAGCTCATTTCATCCCTTACTGTATGACTTTCACGTATCTAAAGATGGCCCAATTATATGTACGGGATGTGGTGAGGTTGCATGGGGTTCCAGTCTCGATTGTGTCTGACAGAGACCCAAGGTTTACTTCACATTTCTGGGAGGGTCTCCAGACAGCTTTGGGCACAGAGGTGAGACTAAGTACAGCTTATCACCCTCAGACTGACGGCCAGACTGAGCGTACTATACAGACGCTCGAAGATATGCTGAGGGCATGTGTATTGGAGTTTGATACTCCGTGGCAAGATTCATTACCACTGGTAGAGTTCTCGTATAATAACAGCTACCAGGCGAGCATTCAAATGGCCCCTTTTGAAGCTCTTTACAGTCGATGCTGTAGGTCACCGCTGTATTGGGAGGACTTGACTAGTAAAGCGGTGGGAGGACCGAATATGATAAAGGATATGGAAGAAAAGATTAAGTTGATACGCCAGAAGATGAAAGCGGCCCAGGATAGGAAAGCAGCCTATTCCACTAAGCGACGACGACTGCTAGAATTTCAAGTGGGAGACAAGGTCTTCTTGAAAATCTCACCCTTCAGGGGTGTTGTTCGTTTTGGTATGCGGGGGAAGTTATCTCCGAGGTATGTTGGGTCGTATGAAGTATTACAGCGTATCGGTACTTTGGCCTACCGTTTGGCTCTACCGCTATCTTTATCTGGAATTCAAGATGTTTTTCACGTCTCTATGTTACGGAAGTATGAGCCAGACCCGTCTCATGTATTACAACCTACTGAAGTGCAGTTGGACTCAGATGTATCCTACGTAGAACGACAAATCAGAATTCTGGATCGATTGATAATTATGAGGAAGATATGAATTTAGTGGAAGTTTGTTGCATTTTTGTAAAATGCTTTTAAAATACCATGTTGGGGTATTTTATACATCATGTTAACTTTGGGGTACAATTTTTAATTTAACTTTTATAAACCCATACCCCACTATACCCACCTCACTTTACCCTTTACACTTTTAATCCCCAATTTCAGTCTCAAACCCTACCAATTTCTCCATTTTCGAAATTTAGCAAGGAAGGAAAGGGAAAGCTCCACAAAACTTTTGTTTGTGGGATTTTTGTTAAGATTTGGAGTCCTCAAGAGGTATGGAACCCTTCCTAAAGTTTTAATGATGTTTGGTTTTGAAATGGGTTAGCATTTTGGGTTTTTATGTAGATTTGTTTTGAGTATGTGTTGTATGTTGTTGGGGTATGATTTTTGAAGTGTTTTATGTGGGTTTTAGTGAGTTATGATGATGTTTGAGTTGTTGGTATGTTTGGGTTTGAAGGGTATGAGGTAGAGCTTGAAAAATGCTCAAAAATGGTGATTTTTCGATGTACAGGGATCGGCGATTGATCGCCCGTGTATGGCGATCGATCGTGAGCCAACAGTAGGCTCCAGAACCATTTGGCGATCGATCGCCACTTTTGGACGATCGATCGGTGAGGCTAGCGATCGATCGCGCCAAAAGTGGCGAACGATCGCCGAAGACACAAAATGTTTGCAACGTGCAGTGTGATCTCGCGATCGATCGGGACATCTCAGCGATCGATCGCGAGACACGTATGTGATGCCCCAAAACTAATTAATTGCAATTTTGGCATTAATTAAGTTTATATAATGAATTATGTTGATAATTGATTTATGTATTGGAATTAATTATCATGTTGAAATGCTTAGTCACATGATAGGCTTGACCCGGGGGTTGCATTTCAGGGTGCATGTTAGAAAATGGGGTGTTAACATGAAGTATTTGTATTAATTGTTAATTATGAGGAAGATGTGAATTTAGTGTAAGTTTGTTGCATTTTTCTAAAATGCTTTTAAAATACCATGTTGTGGTATTTTATACATCATGTTAACTTTGGGGTTCAAATTTTAATTAACTTATAACCCCTTTATCCCACTACACTTTACTCAGTTTACCCTTTTCACTTTAAATCCCCAAATCACTCTCAAACCCTAACCCACCTCTCATTTTCGATTTTGAGCTAAAGTGGAAGGAGAAATCTTCACAAATCCTTTGTTTGTGAGATTTATTGTAGGATTTGGAGTCCTTAAGAGGTATGGAACCCTTCCTAAAGTTTTTATGATGTTTGGTTTGATTTTGAAGTGGGTTTTGATTGTTTGAAATGGGTTTATTTTGGGTTGGTGTGCTTTTTGGATTGGTGTAAGATTTTTAGTTGTTTAATGATGTAAAGTGAAGGTTTGAAGTGTTTTTATGTTATTGGGTTATTGGTGAAAGTGTTGGTGAAGATGGGGAAGAAATGTAGTGCAATAATGGTGATTTTTCGATGCACAGGGATCGGCGATCGATCGCCCGTTCCAGGCGATCGATCGCGACCCAGCAGTAGGCGCCAGTAACATTTGGCGATCGATCGCCACATTTGGGCGATCGATCGGCGAGACTGGCGATTGATCGCGCCAAAAGTGGCGATCGATCGCCAAGAGCTGAATTTTTCAGCATCGTCCAGTATAATCTCGCGATCGATCGGGCCTGGGCGGCGATCGATCGCGAGCTGTAAAAATGTGTGTTTTTGATTTTTTTGTGGGATTTTTGGATATTGGACTATATTTAGTTTCTAATATCGATTTGTATGGTTATGTAGAACCATATCAGGTACCCACAACAACAAGGAGATAAAGTTCTCCAACTTCTCCACTTTTGGAATTAAGGTACGTAAGAAACGTACGGACATCGAACGGTAACACATTTCGACACTATGACTATGCAATGATTGCATAAGTAATTATGATGTTTATGATGAATGAAGATGATATGATGTTCATGATGATGATCATGATAAGTAAGTTTATGATGATGATGCATATGATGAGTAAAGATGATGTGATGTTCATGATGATGATCATGATAAGTAAGTATAAGATGATGATGTTTATGATATGATGATGATGTATGTGTTTTAACTATGTTATTGAGAATGGTTGAGTGTACTGGTAGTTGTTATGGGAAAGCGATGAAGGTACTTACCGCTGACATAGCTAGCGAGGAGATTACATCCGCTATCAAGGTGTAGCGAGGGGTAATCATAGTACCGCTATATGTCGAAGCGAGGGGGTCAATTGTTCCGCGGACATAACAAGACCAGAAACATCCCCATTTCTCAAAAACATTGTGGATTGTGAGCATATATGTGAATTATGATTTTAATCATTATGTCAAGAACTAATGGTTATATGCATGACTATGAAAACGGGACAACCTAAGTGGGTTAATGCGATTAACCAGGAAGTATATGTTACGATTATTTCCATGCATTTATTTATATGCCATTATCTTTATGATGTTAAGTAATGATATACATGCTCATGATGGGGTTGTTCCTGTAGGTACACTTCTGGACTGAAGGGCTAAGGGTCGGGTTGAGGCAGTGAGCTAAAAGGAGCATGAAAGAATATAGGATACATGATTTTGATAGTCTCTACTCTAGGAGTAGTGTAAACCTATACTGTTAGCATTCATTTTCGGGAATGTAATTATTAAGTTTTGAAATTTTATTTTTGGCCTGTATTTCAATTAGCTCAAAGCTACAACCGGAACCCTAAGATGTTATTAATGCATGTTTAGTCCATAATATGTGATTATAATGATGTTAAGGTAGGAAGACCCTACATTAGTGGTATCAGAGCAGTGGTTAGATAACCCGGGAATGAGTGAAGGGTAGCCTTAGCAATAAGTTAGCTAGGTGCTTCTTTTAAACATGTTTTGTGCATATGTTGCATATGAAGTATATGACTATTGTACTAACATGTTATGGTTTCTAACGATTTATTATATGAACTGCTTTTGGGTATTGTTGTTAACCCTTGTCTTGCAGCATGGCAGCAAATGTGGAAGTGGGTGATGCAGTTAGTGTTAATGCATGCGCTGGGCGTACAAATCCCCTACCCCCGCCAGCCTTGGGCGAGGAACCTTCTGAGCAACAGTTGCTACCTGGGGAGCTAAGCTTGGCTCAGTTTCTCACATACCAACCCTCGATGTTCGAAGGAAATGAGACAGGGGAACAGGTTGAGGAGTGGTTAGAGAGTATCGAACAGATATTTGTGGCGGCTCCTTGTGCTAAGTCAGCCTGGATAAGACTAGCGGAGTTCCAATTGGACAAGAAGGCGCTGATGTGGTGGAAGACCACAGTGATAGAGCAAGAGGCTCAGGGTCAAGAAATAAATTGGAAGCTGTTTAGAACTCGTTTTCTGACCGCTATTTTTTAGCTGCTGCACGACAGGCTAAGGAAGATGAGTTTACTAACCTCAAGCAAGGTAACATGCCTGTGTCAGATTATGATCTTCATTACTGTCTTTGCTCAGATATGTACCCCACATCGCCGCAAGTACTCAAGAAAAGATGAGGAACTTCATGAAAGGTTTGAGGCCGGAACTGTATGACAGGGTGATCACTTATGGCCCTGCTTGCTTTGATGACGCCCTCTCACGGGCTGAGCTAGCTGAACTGGGAGTTGGTGAATATCCTGATGTTGTACCACCTCCAGCACCCCCTCAAAAATCTACTTCTGATAATTTAAGGCCGAGGGGTGATCAGTTCAAGCCAAGGGGGAACACATCAGCTTTGAGGTTTATTGGTAAGAGGCCCGAGAATCGTTGGAAAGGAAGCCGTAGGAATGACGCCCCGTCGGGAAGAGGACAGTCTCAGGGACACAGATTTGGGAAGGTTCGGTGCTCTATTTGTGGGCAACCACATTCTACGAAAGACTGTGTCGGTTGTTATGTGTGTGGCAATAAGGGCCACTTTGCTCGACAATGTCCCAATAGGGACAACCGAACTCTGCGGGGAGGCCTGCGGAAAGAGCAGTGCAGCACAGGCCACCGTTTTACCGAGGCAGTTTGGAGGTCAGCCTATGGGGCCACCTCAGGGGCAGGTATATACATTGACCAGGGAGCAGGCTACAGCGGCTCCGGAGGAAGTGATAGCGGGTACGTGTCTTTTATTTACGCATCCTGCTTTTATATTGATCGACAGAGGTTCGTCACACTCTTTTGTGTCGACAAGTTTTGTGGAAAGGCACCACATATGCACTTCTCCGTCTCCCACGCCTCTTGTAGTCTCGACACCCGCTGGAAGAAGTTTGATTACTGATCGGATTGTCTATGACGGCCTCATTTATTTTGAGGATAACGAGCTAAGGTCAGATTTGATTGTTTTGGGAATGTCAGATTTTGAGTGCATTGTGGGCATTGATGTTCTGAACAGGTATCAGGAAGTTGTGAACTGCAGGCAGAGGACTGTCCGATTCAGGTCTGATATGGGAGTCCAGTGGACATTCTATGGAGATGGTTCCTATTCGAAGATCCCGTTGATATCTGCTGTCAAGATGGCACAATTATTGGAACGAGGCCGTACGGGATATCTCATCTATGCCGTTGATGTTACTGAAAAGAAGGAAGAATTAAAGGTTGAGGATGTGCCCGTAGTGACGGAGTTTCTTATTGTCTTTCCGGAAGAGATTCCCGGATTTCCTCCGACGAGAGAGGTAGAGTTTGGAATTGAGTTACTACCGGGGACGTATGCCATTTCTCGTGCCCCATATAGGATGGCACCAGCGGAGCTAAGGGAGTTAAAGATTCAGTTACAAGAGCTCCTTGATAAGGGCTATATACGCCCTGGGGTGCACCAGTTTCATTTGTTAAGAAGAAAGACGGTTCGATGCGGCTGTGCATCGATTACAGACAACTGAACAAAGCCACAGTGAAGAAAAAGTATCCACTCCCTAGGATCGATGATTTGTTTGACCAGCTGCAGGGTATGAGGCTCTACAGTAAGATCGATCTGAGGTCGGGGTATCATCAGATTCGAGTAAGAGAAGAGGATGTTCAGAAGATAGCTTTCAGGACTAGATATGGGCACTATGAATTCTTAGTCATGACTTTTGGGGTGACGAATGCCCCAGCTGTCTTTATGAGTCTGATGAACAGAGTATTCCAACCATATTTGGATCAGTTTGTCATTTTTTTCATTGACGATATACTCATTTACTCCCGGACCGAAGAGGAACACGTGAAGCACTTGAGGACAGTACTCCAGATCCTTAGGGATCATCATCTATATGCAAAGCTCAGCAAGTGCGAGTTCTGGTTGAGTAGTGTAGTGTTCTTGGGTCAAGTTATATCTAGCAGCGGGATATCAGTAGATCCCAAGAAAGTTGAAGCTGTGATGGAGTGGGCTGCACCCACTTCTGTACCCGAGATACGGAGCTTCCTTGGCTTAGCAGGTTATTATCGACGTTTTGTCGAGGGATTTTCTAAGATCGCTAAGCCGCTGACACATCTGACTCAGAAAGGAGTCCCTTTCTTTTGGTCCGAAGCTTGTGAGGAAAGCTTCCAAGAATTGAAGCGTCGTTTGACGACAGCGCCAGTGTTGGTGATTCCTTCCGAGAATAAGAGGTTTGCCTTGTACACAGATGCATCACTGCAAGGTTTGGGCTGCGTGTTGATGCAAGATAAGCACGTGGTGGCTTATGCTTCGAGGCAGTTGAAGCCTCATGAGACCAGATACCCAGTTCACGATCTGGAACTGGCGGCCATCATTTTCGCCTTGAAGATTTGGCGGCATTATCTTTATGGTACGACGTTTACCATCTATACGGACCATAAGAGCCTGAAGTTTCTATTCACTCAGGCTGAATTGAATATGCGCCAAAGGAGGAGGATGGATTTACTCAATGATTATGACTGTGAGATTGAGTACCATCCTGGTAAAGAAAATTTGATAGCAGACGCCTTAAGTCGGAAGGTGAAGAGTACTGCTGAGGATGTTATGAGTTTATCAGCTATGATGACTTCTTATTGACATCTAGGCTATGATTTCGATGTGGACACGTCGCCGGTGTGAGTGTCGACCTTATTGGCTATGCCAGACATATTTGAGACTATCAGGGAAGCCCAGACGTCCGATGATGAGGTTCAAAGATGATTATCGATAGTACTTCGAGGACAGCCATCAAGGTTCAGAGTGGCAGGAGATGGTTCCTTGAGAATTGGCAACCGTTGGGTAGTGCCGAGGACACCAGAGTTGCGTCAAGGGATCTTGCACCGTGCTCATAGCAGCAGGTTTAGCATACATCCGGGTGGAAGAAAGACGTACAAGGATTTATACGACCAGTTCTGGTGGAGATGCATGAAGCGTGATGTTTTAACTTTTGTCAAAAGATGTTTGATCTGCCAGCAGGTAAAGGCAGAAAGGCAGAGGCCTGGTGGCGGCGAGCTGAAGAGCTTAGAGGTACCTGAAAGGAAGTGGGAGCACATATCTATGGACTTCGTGACCCACTTGCCAAGGACGACCTCTGGATTTGATGCGATCTGGGTGATCGTGGATAGGCTGACGAAGGTAGCTCATTTCATCCCCTACTGTATGACTTTCACATATCTAAAGATGGCCCAATTATATGTACTGGATGTGGTGAGGTTACATGGAGTTCCAGTCTCGATTGTGTCTGACAGAGACCCAAGGTTTATTTCACATTTCTGGGAGGGTCTCCAGACAGCTTTGGGCACAGAGGTGAGACTGAGTACAGCTTACCACCCTCAGACAGACGGCCAGACAGAGCGTACCATTCAGACGCTCGAAGATATGCTGAGGGCATGTGTATTGGAGTTTGATACTCCGTGGCAAGATTCATTACCACTGGTAGAGTTCTCCTATAATAACAGCTATCAGACGAGCATTCAAATGGCTCCTTTTGAAGCTCTTTACGGACGACGCTGTAGGTCACCGCTGTATTGGGAGGACTTGACTAGTAAAGCGGTCGGAGGACCGGATATGATCAGGGATATGGAAGACAAGATTAAGTTGATACACCAAAAGATGAAAGCGGCCCAGGATAGGCAAGCAGCCTATGCCAATAAGCGACGACGACCGCTAGAATTCCAAGTAGGAGACAAGGTCTTCTTGAAAATCTCACCCTTCAGGGGTGTAGTTCATTTTGGTATGCGGGGAAAGTTATCTCCGAGGTATGTTGGGCCGTATGAAGTATTGCAGCGTATCGGTACATTGGCCTACCGTTTGGCTCTACCGCCATCTTTATCTGGCATTCATGATGTTTTCCACGTCCTTATGTTACGGAAGTATGAGCTAGACCCATCTCATGTATTACAGCCTACTGAAGTGCAGTTGGACTCAGATGTATCCTACGTAGAACGACCGGTCAGAATTCTGGATCAAGAGGATCGCAGATTACGAAGCAAGATTATACCGATGCTCAAAGTTCAGTGGGATCGTCGGGGTGTCGAGGAGGCTATGTGGGAGACGGAACGGCATATGGTGCAGCATTACCCGAAACTATTTTTGTGATGTCCGGAAATTACTGGTGTTAATCCCGGTGTAGTAATAATTTTTAATGGATTTTAATTGTGGCAATTGTGTATTAATTGCGGTTTTGGGTCTCCCGAGGTTGTAAACTCGGGCATTTGATATCGTTGGATCCAAAGGTTGAGTTTGTGTTCTCATTTTGGTGGAAAACCTATTGAGTTGGGTTTTCGGTGGGACTTGGAGTCCGGGGTACTTTATGTTGGGGCTGGTATGGGGATTTGATGTTGGAGAGAGAGTTTTTGAAAACAGATGACTTTTAATGAATCATGATGTATTTGTGGAGGTACTGGTAGTTTGCGGCATTTTTGCTATATATACCAGTTGGACTCGGGATTCCGTCATTCGGAATCCATTTCCTCTCCTCTCTCCCCTCTCCTGCGATAACCCATCCCCAAACCCTTTTCCCCTTCCTCCTTCAAGGAAAATCGACGGAGGCTCGATTTAGGAGCCGGATTCTTCGAAGATAAGTTGGTAATCTCCTTCCCTTTGCTGTTATCTTCGTTTTGATTGTGATTTTGATGGATTTGATTGAGTTTTGGATTTGGGTTGGTTTGAGTGATTTTGGTGGAAATCATAAAATCTTTTGGGTTTGTTTTATTTTGGGTTGAGCACCCTTGTTGGAGGTTCTTGTGTGTAAATTTGTTGAGGTTTTGAGTTGGGTGGAGTTGGGGTATGATTTGTGGAGGTTTTCAAGCTTTTAAAAATGGAGTTTTTCAGTTGCAGGGCATGGCGATCGATCGCCCGAAGCAGGCGATCGATCGCATGCAAGCAGTAGGCTTTTCTTCGAAGCAGCGATCGATCGCCACTTTGAGCGATCGATCGCCTCCCGCCAGTGAGGTCTGGCGATCGATGGCTATATCGAGCGATCGATCGCCAAGGGGCTAGCGATCGATCGCCCGGTATAGCGATCGATCGCCAGCAGGAATTTTGTGGTTCTCTTGGTTTTTTGTGGGATTTTGGATTTGTGACTTAAATGGTCTGCTTCCTGGGCAATGTTCACATTCCAATGGGAATGATAGGCTTTTAAAATGGTTTGGTTGGAGCCAAGTTAATTAAACGGAACTCCCGGTTGAGTTTTTGGGCTATCTTTTAAACGTTTTAAAAGGGATATTTTGGGTATTATGCATGCTTAGCCGGAGGGCTTTTGTTTTGGTAATCGTCATGGATTGACGATGGGTTTTGAGGTTTGCTAACGTGCGTGGGAACGTGAATTCATTCTTTTGCTTGATTGTGAGTTGTTTATGTGTTTTAGCACATATTTCTCGAGGCATGGAACTCAAGCAAGGTTTGGCTTGGACTTCGGAACTTAAGGTACGTATGACGTATGAGCATAGCCCTTTTATTATAATTGCAATTGTGAGGGCATGGTACGCTATATTGCAATAAATGTATATTAAATTACATGATTTATGGTAATCACTATGAATGGACATATATATACATTGGGAATTATATGGTGCCGCTTTTGAGCGAGCAATGATTGGATGTTGTCACCTTTGAGCGAACATCAGTTATGACGCCACTGCTATTGAGCATGCGTGAGAATGAAATGCCGCTATTGTAGAGCGAGCAATGAGATAGAACAATAGAACCATAAATGAGATAAATGGAATAATTGTAATTATTGTTGAATGATTTGATATTATAGTTATGTTATCGGAATATAGCATATGGATTCGTTAATCAATGTAATGATTAACTGGCATTTGGGAATTTGATGATTTCAGTTGTTTTGAGAACAGGGACAGTACAGAGGATCCCGGATGAGGATGATACCATCTGTAAGGACCCCCGTGCCCTTAACCCGATATTAGTGTATAACCACCGTACTTCGTGCATACTATCATGTTAACAAGGGGAAAGTAATTACATGCAACTCTAGCATGAATGCCATCTATAAAATTCCTTTACATTAATCGTGTAATGTCTATACTTTCCCAACATATTCCATAAAACATGTCATGCACCTTTCAACATACACTAATATACTCTCAATTCATTTAGCAATTCCACATTTAATTGCATGCTAACCATGAATGAATAGAGAAAAGTCGTAGCCCATTTATACATTCCATATACACTTAATATGTACTCACATAAGAGCACCCAATGAATAAGCGTGTATCTAATGTATAAAACACTCTACGGGATACCATTACTGGTGCTTCGATCCTGGAAGCACCTCTCAAGCGCAACTCGATCTCGACTCTGGATCTGAGCGCCTATCCATCCAGCTCTGGTACCTCAATCCTGGAAGTACTTCAATCAACAGCCCGAGCTCAACTCCAAAGCTGCTGCTATACCTGTACCACCTGCCCAAACAGAGACAGCCACCACACGGGGTGAGCATACCAATATCCCAATCCAATAACCACAACAAATACTATACATAATTTACAACAATGTAAATTACTATGAAATACAAAATATACTCCCTGGATGGTATCATCCTCATCCGGGGTTTCATGTACTGTCCTTGTTCTCAAAACACTGAAACCATCAAATTCCCAAATGCCAGTTAATCATTACATTGATTAACAATCCCATGAGCCATATATCAATATCATAATCAATAACATCAAATCATTAAACAATGATTATAGACAATCCATGTTTCTCACTTAGGGTTTCATAGCTCTATTTCATTACTCGCTCTACAATAGCGGCATTCCATTTCCACGCATACTCAACAACAGCGGCGTCATAATCGATGTTCGCTCACAGGCGACAACATCCCAATCATTGCTCGCTCAAAAGCGGCACCATGCAATTCTCAATGCATATATAGACATTTGAAGCAAGTACCATAAACCATGCATTTCAATCTCCGTTTATTGCTAATACCATGTGTCATGCATTTCCACACACATTCATTGCAATACAGTGTACCAAGCACTCAACAATTGCAATTATATTAAAGGGCTATGCTCGTACGTCATACGTACCTTATAATTACCGTAGTTCAAGTCCAAACCTTGCCTTGGTCCCGTGACCGATGAATTAAATGCTAAACACGATAATAATCCACAATTAATCTCAAGCATGCAATCACGTGCCCAAGCACGTTCACAAACCCCAAATATATCGTCATCCATGACGATTAACCATTTTAAAAGGCCCCGGGCGAAGCATGCATCGAAAACTCAACACGAAATAATTCCCAAAATAAGGCATTGGCGATCGATTGCATGATTTCAGGCGATCGATCGCCTCGCGAAAACAGGAACTGGCGATCGATCGCTCCTTTTCAGGCGATCGGTCGCCTCTTAGCGTAAATGGCCACTGCCTCATGGCGATCGATCGCTTCATTTGAGGCGGTCGATCGCCTCACTGTTCATCTTCCTGAAATTTCCAACATCGTCGCGGCGATCGATCGCCCTGCCCAAGGGATCGATTGCCTCGACCTGTAAAAGCCAAAAATGGCGTTTTTCTTGCAAAATTTTGCCCAACAACAATCCTCACACCCCTTACAACATTAAACTTCAAAATAAATACCATAAAAACTCCTCAAACCAACCAACCAAAATTCTTTAAAAATCCATTTCTTTAAATCCAACACAAAACCTTCCCAAACACCACAAAACCACCATCAAAACGAAGATAAATGCGAGGGGATGAATAATACCTTGTTATCTTCGAGAAATCCGGCTCCTAGGATGAGCCTCCGTCGATTTGCTCATCAAAGGAAAAGGGGGAAGGGTTTGGGGTTAGAGAGTGGCGTGAGAGGGAGAGGAGAGGAGAGAAATGGATTCCAAATGACGGAATCCCGAGTCCAACTGGTATATATAGCAAAAATGCCCCAAAATACCAATACCTCCACAAATACATCATGATTCATTAAAAATCATCTGTTTTAAAAAACTCTCTCTCCAACATCAAATCCCCATACATGCCCCAACAAAAGGCACCCCGGACTCCAAGTCCCACTAAAAACCCAACTCAAAGGTTTTCCACCAAAATGAGAATGCAATCTCAACCTTTGGATCCAACGATTCCAAATGCCCGATTAAACAACCTCGGGGGATGCCAAACCGCAATTAATTCCTAATTGCCACAATTAAAAATCCATCAAGGATTAATACCACACCGAGATTAACACTGTAAGGACCCTAATCCTTAAGTGCGGAAACAAGGCATAATAGAGCTAATATAAATGATCAGAGTGAGAAATAACGTGTTGAGTTTATGAGCTTAAGCATTACTTGCCAAAAATAAGGACTACCAAATGGATTAATTACATTCCCCATCAAATGAATTTTATCAACTAGTTTACATTACTCCTAGAGTAGACACTAGGCAAAAATAATCCTGTCCTTCAATTCACAAAAGCATCCTCAAGCTCACTGTCTCAACCCGTCTAGCCCTTCTATCATGCCAAACGTGTACCTACAAGGACAACCCCCAAACATGAGCAATAATAATCATTCATATTCAACACAATATGAAGATAAAGCGTAAATGCAAAATCATAATAAAACACTTCCTGTTTTCCCATGCATTTCAAACGCTTCCCGTTTGGTTGTCCCTGTACCATAATTCATGAGTATAATCAACAGATTATTTTTAATGGTCAAAACATGTCATGACATATACCAGCTCATCAATACCAAATACTGATCACCAATCCCTAGTCTATCCATCACAATGTATTTTAATGCCCATCGCTTATTTACATATAGGCGGCATAGGATAACCTCGCTTCAATGGACATGCGGCGCTCCCACCCCTCGCTTCACATTTAGCGGAACCAAACAAATAGCGGCAAGCATTAAAATCATCAAGGGATGACCACGACTCATGGGATGTGCACCAATAATCATATGCATCTATAAACATCATGCATAACATGTATTTGCATCCACAATGCAATACCACATATATACTCGCATCCACAATGCATAAACAATGAGTATATAAGATACATGTACCGTTGGGGTGCCCGTACGTCCACTACGTACCTTTCCAAAAGTGGATTTGATATGGCTTCAGTTCCTCGGTTGCGTTGCTACCTGGGATGGTTCTACACAATCACACAACCCCATATTAGAAGCCAAATAATAGCCAAATACCAAAAATTTGACAAAATAAACCATTTTCCAAAAATCCACTGGCGGCGATCGATCGCTTCCCTCAGGCGATCGGTCGCCTCAAAATTTTCACTGCGGCGATCGGTCGCCTCAAACATGGCGATCGATCGCCATTCCTTTGATTTGGCTACTGCCTCTCGGCGATCGGTCGCCTCATTTTAGGCGATCAATTGCCTAACCCGCAAAAAGTCTACTGCCTCTTGGCGATCGGTCGCCTCTTTTCAGGCGATCGATCGCCTCGCACAGACATGCGTTTTTCACCATTTTTGCTCCCAAAAACCTTCCAATCCATACCAACACTTAACCCAACAAATCAACAACATCAAATGCAATATAAAACACCAAAATATACTTCAAAACAAGTATAAATCTAACCATTAACCAAACCACAACAACCCAACATAAACCCATTTTAAAATCCTTCAAAATCATATCAAACTCAAACAAAACCTTACAAAATTAACCATGAGGTATCCATACCTCTTGGGGACCTCAAATCACCCAACAAGCTCCACAAATCAAGATTTTTGAAAGGTTTCTCTTCACCCCAAAGCTTAAGAACGAAATGGAAGAGAAAGGGTTTGTTGGAAGTTGATTTTGGTAAAGTGAAAAATGATTTAGTAAAGGTGGGGGTATTGGGTATAAAGTTGGGTTAATTAAAAATGCAATCCACAATCCATGGTGTATAAAACACCCCAACATGATATTTCTCCAAAGCATTAAACCAAATGCACCAAAATATCAATTAAACACATGATTTCTAATTAATTGCTAACCAAGGCAAATAAATCATGCTTCCAACCATAATTCCCAACATACCCAACATGCACCCTGAAATGCTATCCCGGGTCACTCTAACATGTGACTAAGCATTCCACATAATAATTCCAACACATAATTAATTACCACCATAATTAATCATATAAACTTAATTAATGCACCAAATAGCAATTAATCGTTTCGGGGATATCAAAATACTCCCCTACTTATAAGATTTCGTCCTCGAAATCACATGCACTTACCCCAAAAGGAAACTAAACATAAACACATACCAGAGAATAGTTCCGGGTAGTGCTGCACCATATGCCGCTCCGTCTCCCACGTAGCCTCCTCGACACCCCTGCGATCCCACTGAACCTTGATCATAGGTATCACTTTGTTCCGAAGTCTACGGTCTGCTCGATCCAGAATTCTGACAGGCCGTTCTACATAAGACACATCGGACTCTAACTGAACTTCGGAAGGCTGTAAAACATGCGACGGATCCGGCTCATACTTCCGCAGCATCGATACATGAAACACATCATGTATACCAGATAAAGAAGGCGGCAAAGCCAGTCGGTAAGCTAAGGTGCCAATGCGCTGCAAAATCTCGTACGGTCCAACATACCTCGGAGACAGTTTCCCGCGCATCCCAAATCGCACAACGCCTCTGAAAGGCGAGATTTTCAAAAAGACCTTATCTCCCAACTGAAATTCCAACGGTCTCCGCCGTTTATTCGCATAAGCTGCCTGTCTGTCCTGGGCCGCTTTCATTTTCTGCCTTATTACCTTTATCTTCTCTTCCATCTCCCGAATTAACTCCGGTCCTCCGACCGATTTGCGGTCCAAATCATCCCAACACAAGGGTGATCTACACCGTCTGCCATAAAGAGCTTCAAACGGAGCCATCTGAATACTCGCCTGGTAGCTGTTGTTATAAGAAAACTCTACCAAAGGCACTGAATCCTGCCAAGAAGCATCGAACTCCAAAACACAAGCTCTCAGCATGTCCTCGAGCGTCTGAATTGTACGCTCGGTATCGCCGTCCGTCTGAGGATGATAAGCAGTGCTCAATCTGACTTCAGTTCCCAAGGCTGACTGAAGACCTTCCCAGAAATGAGATGTGAATCGCGGATCTCGATCTGACACTATGGAAACGGGGATCCCATGCAATCTCACCACATCTCTGCGCCATCCTCAAAAAGGTGAAATTCATGCTATAGGGGATGAAATGAGCTACCTTGGTCAATCGATCCACAATCACCCAAATAGCATCAAAGCCTGAAGCACTCCTCGGCAAATGAGTCACAAAGTCCATGGAAATGTGCTCCCACTTCCACTTCGGTATCTCCAAGCTTCTCAACTCGCCGCCAAGTCTCTGTCTCTCTGCCTTAACCTGCTGGCAGATCAAACACCTCTTTACAAAAGCGACGACATCAGATTTCATTCTCTTCCACCAAAACTGACCACGTAGATCTCTGTACATCTTCTTCCCGCCTGGGTGGATGCTAAGTCTGCTACTATGAGCTCGCTCCAAGATCCCTTTACGCAACTCCGGCGTACTCGGAACCACCCATCGGTCACCCAATCTCAAAGACCCGTCGTCGGCCACTCTGAATTTCGTTGGCTGACCAAGATGTACTAAAGATAACCACCTCTGAACCTCATCGTCTAACCTCTGAGCTCTCCTGATGTTCTCATAGATATCTGGCTCGGCTAACAGAGTCGATACATACACAGGCGATGCATCTATGTCAAAATCATAGCCCAACTGGCAATAGGAGGTCATCATAGCAGACAAATGGATGACATCCTCAGCAGAACTCCTCACTTTCCGGCTCAAAGCGTCTGCTGTCAAATTGGCTTTCCCCGGATGGTACTCTATCTCGCAATCATAGTCCTTGAGTAGGTCCATCCATCTCCTCTGCCTCATGTTCAGCTCTTCCTGAGTGAATAAAAACTTGAGGCTCTTGTGATCCGTGTAAATGGTAAACGAAGTACCATACAAATAATGCCTCCAAATCTTCAGGGTGAAGATGATAGCCGCCAATTCCAAGTCATGAACTGGATATCTGGTCTCATGCGGCTTCAACTGCCTCGATGCATAAGCTACCACATGCTTATCTTGCATCAGAACACGCCCAAGGCCCTGAAGTGATGCGTCAGTATACAGAACAAATCTGGAGTTCTCCGTAGGGATCACTAACACTGGCGCCGTCGTCAACCGGTGCTTCAACTCCTGGAAGCTCTCCTCACAAGCTTCTGACCAAAAGAAAGGTACACCCTTCTGGGTCAACTGAGTCAGCGGCTTGGCAATCTTCGAAAAGCCCTCGACAAAGCGTCGATAATACCCGGCCAAACCCAGAATACTCCGTATCTCCGGCACAGAAGTGGGGGCAGCCCACTCCATCACAGCCTCAATCTTCTTGGGATCTACAGATATCCCACTGCTCGATATGACATGCCCCAGAAACACTACACTGCTCAGCCAAAATTCACACTTACTGAGCTTAGCATACAACTGATGCTCTCTGAGAATCTGAAGCACTGTCCTCAAGTGTTTCACATGCTCTTCCTCACTCCGGGAGTAGATGAGAATGTCGTATATGAATACGATGACGAACTGATCAAGATACTGCTGAAACACTCTGTTCATCAGACTCATGAAGACCGCTGGAGCATTCGTCACCCCGAACGGCATCACTAGGAACTCATAATGTCCATATCGGGTCCGGAATGCTGTCTTCTCTGACTCGAATCTGATGATATCCGGATCTCAAATCAATCTTGCTATACACCCTGGTACCTTGCAACTGATCAAACAAGTCATCTATCCTTGGGAGAGGATACTTGTTCTTCACTGTAGCCTTATTCTGTTCCGTCCTTCTTCTTCACAAAGAGAACCGGTGCGCCCCATGGCGACACGCTCGGGCGTATATATCCCTTGTCAAGGAGATCCTGAAACTGCTCTTTCAACTCTCTCAACTCAGCCGGTGCCATCCTATAAGGTGCACGAGAGATAGCGGATGTCCCTGGCAACAGCTCGATCCCAAACTCAACTTCCCTAGCCGGTGGGAATCCTGGGATCTCTTCTGGGAATACATTAGTAAACTCTGCCACTACTGGTACATCCACAACTCTCAATTCTTTACTCTTCCCAGACGTGTCCACGGCATAAATGAGATAGCCCGTGTGGCCACGTTCCAACAACTGAGTCATCTTGATCGCTGAAATCAACGGAATCTTCGCACGAGAACCGTTTCCATAGAAGGTCCACTGACTGCCCAACTCAGGTCAGAACTTCACTGTCCTCTGCCGGCAATCTACCACTGCCTGATATCTGTTCAGAACATCAATACCCAAGATGCAGTCGAAGTCTGACATGCCCAACACAATCAAGTCTGACCTCAATTCGTTGCCCTCAAAATAAATGAGGCAGTCTGCCATAAACTGATCAGCAACGACATTTCTTCCAGTGGGTGTCGAGACCAAAAGAGGCGTGGGTAAAGAAGACGTGCATATGGTGTCTTTCCACAAAACCAACAGATACAAAAGAGTGGGAGGCACCTGTATCGATCAAAATAAAAGCAGGGTACGTAAATAAATGACACTTACCGGCGATCACCTCCTCTGGGGCTGCCTGGGCCTGCTCCCTAGTCAGTGCATACACCTGTCCCTGGGGCGGTCCTACTGTCTGACCTCCCGATGGTCGAGGCCCAAACTGCTGCCTCTGCTGCACTGTCCTATCCTCAAACCTCGGCCTGTTGCCCTGATACTCTGACTGTCCTCCCCGGGTGGGGCATTACCGAGCGATGTGGCCCATCTTGCCACAGATATAACAGGCAGGACACTTGTTTGAAGAATGTGGCCCTCCACAATTGTTGCACCTCGGCTCTCCCGGCCTATCCCCCTGTGAAGACCCTCGATTGGCCGCCCAATTACCCTTCTTGCCCTCCTGCTTCTGACCAAAGTACTTCTTTCCACCAAAACGCGAAGATGAAGAGGCACCACGGGGTTTAAATGGCTCACCCCGAGGCCTCAAGCTGTCACTAGTCTGCCTTTGCTGCGGTACTGGTGGTGGCATAGCACTAGGATAAGCTCCCACCCCAAGCTCGGTAAGCTCCGCCCTCGTGAGAGCATCATCAAAAGAAGTTGGGTTATTGGTGATAACCCGGTCATAGAGCTCCGGTCGCAACCCCTTCATAAAATTCCTCATCTTTGCGTGCCCATTAGTGGCAATGTGGGGAACGTACCTCAGCAACGAAGAGTACCGCGTGGCATAGTCTGCCACTGTCATGTTCCCCTGCTTCAAACTTGTAAATTCATCCTCCTTTGTCTGTCTCGCCGCTGCGGAGAAATACCGGTTCAGAAACCTAGTCCTGAAGAGTGTCCAATCAATCACAGCACCTAGTGCTCTTAGCTCCATCACCGTGCTCCTCCACCACATGAGAGGTTTCTTTGCTAACTGAAACTCCGCTAGCCTCAGCCACGCTGTAACAGCACAAGGAGCCGATACAAAGATCTGTTCAAGTCTTTCCAACCACTCTTCAGCCTCCTCTCCGGACTCTGTCCCCTCAAACCGGGGCGGATGATACGACAGAAATTGTGTCAGACTGATCTCACCCGGTAGCAATAACTGAACCACTGGTTCCATGCCTACAGCCGGTGGAGGTAGAGGGTTCGCCTGTCCGATACTTGCATTCACACTACCAACATCTCCAACTTCCTCATTAGCAGCCATGCTGTAACACAAATGTTAACAACAAGTCCAAAGCAATATATATGTTATGCCGTTAGATAACAGGAATGAGAATAAGCACGTTAGTATTACAGGATATACATTAATATGCACCACATGCATAAACATGCTTCAAATGTAAGCACCTAGCCAATCATGCTAAGGCTACCCTTCACTCGTTCCCGGGTTCTCTAACCACTGCTCTGATACCACTAATGTAAGGACCCTAATCCTTAAGTGCGGAAACAAGGCATAATAGAGCTAATATAAATGATCAGAGTGAGAAATAACGTGTTGAGTTTATGAGCTTAAGCATTACATGCCAAAATGGATTAATTACATTCCCCATCAAATGAATGTTATCAACTAGTTTTACACTACTCCTAGAGTAGACACTAGGCAAAAATAATCCTGTCCTTCAATTCACAAAAGCATCCTCAAGCTCACTGTCTCAACCCGTCTAGCCCTCTCTCATGCCAAACGTGTACCTACAAGGACAACCCCCAAACATGAGCAATAATAATCATTCATATTCAACACAATATGAAGATAAAGCGTAAATGCAAAATCATAATAAAACACTTCCTGTTTTCCCATGCATTTCAAACGCTTCCCGTTTGGTTGTCCCTGTACCATAATTCATGAGTATAATCAACAGATTATTTTTAATGGTCAAAACATGTCATGACATATACCAGCTCATCAATACCAAATACTGATCACCAATCCCTAGTCTGTCCATCACAATGTATTTTAATGCCCCTCGCTTATTTACATATAGGCGGCATAGGATAACCTCGCTTCAATGGACATGCGGGACTCCCACCCCTCGCCTCTCATTGAGCGGCAAATACCCTTTCCTCGCCCTATATGATAACCACACTCAAATGTGACATGCGGCGCTCCCACCCCTCGCTTCACATTTAGCGGAACCAAACAAATAGCGGCAAGCATTAAAATCATCAAGGGATGACCACGACTCAAGGGATGTGCACCAATAATCATATGCATCTATAAACATCATGCATAACATGTATTTGCATCCACAATGCAATACCACATATATACTCGCATCCACAATGCATAAACAATGAGTATATAAGATACATGTACCGTTGGGGTGCCCGTACGTCCACTACGTACCTTTCCAAAAGTGGATTTGATATGGCTTCAGTTCCTCGGTTGCGTTGCTACCTGGGATGGTTCTACACAATCACACAACCCCATATTAGAAGCCAAATAATAGCCAAATACCAAAAATTTGACAAAATAAACCATTTTCCAAAAATCCACTGGCGGCGATCGCTTCCCTCAGGCGATCGGTCGCCTCAAAATTTTCACTACGGCGATCGGTCGCTTCAAACATGGCGATCGATCGCCATTTTTGATTTGGCTACTGCCTCTCGGCGATCGGTCGCCTCATTTTAGGCGATCGATTGCCTAACCCGCAAAAAGTCTACTGCCTCTTGGCGATCGGTCGCCTCTTTTCAGGCGATCGATCGCTTCGCACAGACATGCGTTTTTCACCATTTTTGCTCCCAAAAACCTTCCAATCCATACCAACACTTAACCCAACAAATCAACAACATCAAATGCAATATAAACCACCAAAATATACTTCAAAACAAGTATAAATCTAACCATTAACCAAACCACAACAACCCAACATAAACCCATTTTAAAATCCTTCAAAATCATATCAAACTCAAACAAAACCTTACAAAATTAACCATGAGGTATCCATACCTCTTGGGGACCTCAAATCACCCAACAAGCTCCACAAATCAAGATTTTTGAAAGGTTTCTCTTCACCCCAAAGCTTAAGAACGAAAATGGAAGAGAAAGGGTTTGTTGGAAGTTGATTTTGGTAAAGTGAAAAATGATTTAGTAAAGGTGGGGGTATTGGGTATAAAGTTGGGTTAATTAAAAATGCAATCCACAATCCATGGTGTATAAAACACCCCAACATGATATTTCTCCAAAGCATTAAACCAAATGCACCAAAATATCAATTAAACACATGATTTCTAATTAATTGCTAACCAAGGCAAATAAATCATGCTTCCAACCATAATTCCCAACATACCCAACATGCACCCTGAAATGCTATCCCGGGTCACTCTAACATGTGACTAAGCATTTCCACATAATAATTCCAACACATAATTAATTACCACCATAATTAATCATATAAACTTAATTAATGCACCAAATAGCAATTAATCGTTTCGGGGATATCACAAACACCATAAATCCCCGGACATCACAATTATGCCCCACTAATAAAATTTCGTCCTCGAAATTTGCACCTGCATACTCCACGTAACACCAGGACTACACAAACAAAACAAGGCCAAGACTCCGATTCTGAACCACCTTAGAATCGAATTAACAACTGCGAGAATACCAGTCTCGCACCAAGCCCTAAAATAGAGCAAACGCCAAAACCAATACAAACCCGAAAGATAACAACATACCTCGACGTGAATCGTCCCAGAAGTCAGTCCGCCATGACTGCAAATCAATCAAAACCCCATTGGTTCTAACATAGATATCTCTTCATGATATCCACCACTCGCCCACGATGCTTAACACACCTCGTTAAGATGGAACCACTAGTATACAATCAGTATACTCCCGGAAAAATCCGGTTTCGCTTTCCCGATCATCTCCTCCAAAGGAGTGGTTGTACCCCTGGCAACCCGGATCGGGTAACCCACGGCCATCAATCCACACAAAACACATCACTACAGATGTCTACGTCCATGTGTTCCAAGAAATCCCATCTTGGTCCAAAACACACTATCGAGACTCTACAAGGTCTCAAGTTCCACAAGGGACACGCAAGACAAACAATTGCATTCCCAAACACGTGTCGACCGTGACACTAAACAATTCCAAATCCTGGCCATCCCTCATTTATCCTGGGATTCAACAATCCTAAAACAGGAAGGCTATCGAATTATCCAACAAGAACTACCATGGTTCCAAAACACGACAATCCTTCCTCAGGGGAAGTCAACAACCCTCACGATCATTCATCAGAATGCTTCGTGTCATCGAGATTACCGATCTCGAATTGCCACAATCTCCCACCGGAGTTTCATCAAACCAAGCACACAAATCCGACATTCAGCAAGGAACGAAATAGAGTTGGCATTCGTATACACACACGGGTGTACATGTCCAAGCACCAACACAACAGGCACACTCAAAGCAATAGGCTCGCGTATCTCCAAGCATACCCAAAGTTCCAAAGCCTACTGTCAAACCTCGATTATTCTCACTCCACGGAGAATAGTGGTCGACAGACCAAAGCCAAAGGGTGTGATTTCAACATCGACACCACACAACCAAAGCAACGAATCTCCCAAAGATTCAACCGGCAGGTATATCAATACCGCCTTTCCACAAGGATAGTGTCATGAATCCATGACCTTCCAACCTCGAACCACCGTCCGGAAAACTGGATATACACATACCAACATATATCCCGGAACCAAAATATGCAATTGGTTCAGAATAGTGCATCGAAGCCGCTATCATCAAATCGAAACTCGTACACGCCAAGTATACCCAACCAACGATGCCCTGTACTATTACCATAGTACCACACAACTCGAGCATCACCCCGGAGACGTCTCCTCGAGCGTCTCACTGGAAGTACGAAGCCATCACCTAGTCCAACACTAGTAGGGCTTACCCTGGTTGATTCACGATCAACCTTCAACCAATACAAGCTGTCTCCATGACAGTACAATCCAAATCTCTCCAAGAGATAAAGTCAATATAGTAGTGTCACTCCACTAACTATACCACACAAATCCAATTGTAACTTCCGTCGCATACCATATGCAAAGATGCTCATCCAGAGCTAACAACGACTTGTCGACGCTCACGTTGGTATTTCCAACAAAATTGAGTTGTCCCAAAACAAGTCTCTTAAAACATTTGACGTATAAACGTCTCCGTGAGGTATTCCCTGCCTAAATTCATGCCACAAAGAGATTACAAGAGTCTACCAAAAGTCCTCATCGTATCACCATACGATTCGCTGAACTCGAATCCAACGAGCAGATAACGGCTATCAAAAGCACGCTATAACATTGCCACGATACCTGGCTAACAAGCGCTGCCTCCAAAGGCTCATATCAAGCCTACCAAAGTCTCATAAGTTCCACCCGGTATACCATACCGTATCATCCATTTAGAGTAGTGGGTCATCACCCAATATTTCTCTAAAACCAAAGCATAATGGACATCCCGGTGTCCTTGCTCAACCACGAAGCAATCCTAGTCCATTAGGACTTATCCCACACCCTCAGGGTGGGTGTGATCACGCCTACCGCAGATCACAACAACAAGCGAGTAGTTTCCTCAATGACTACTCTTACCACCAATCACTTGGCCTAAGCCAAACCAGCGAGTATACTCAAGGATATCATCACTCGAACAATATATACTCCAAATATGTGCTGCGGTACAATCCCTGTACGGTGCACCCAATAATTCTTCGAGCAACCTGTTCGGCATAATGGTCTCTTCAACTAGTGACCCAGACATTACCATGTGCTCACTAAAGGCACTCGAACCATACAACCAAATACATAAACATAAATGTATTAATCATCAAAACGACGCTACACATCTACATAGAACACCCGCTATGTCATCGTCATCCGGTGACGGAATATGTCAACATATGACATCCAATTAACATCGTCAAACATATGACGGTACATGTCAATACACGACATCCATAATCTCATCGTCAAACACATGACATATATAACAACACGTAGTATCCAAAATAGTGCTAACAAAAGTAATATGCCATACCTCATCGCTATCAAGATAGCGGAATACCTGTATCCATCGTCCACCCGCGATACACAAGCAGCACCCATCGCTCGTAGGCGACATAATCCAGTGCTACGCACATAGCGGTATAACCCATCGCTATAGAATCAGCGTCATGATCCCTCGTCATAGAGTCAGCGGCATAAAACATCGCTATAGATATCCGGCGGTATAAACCATCGCCATAGGTGTAGCGGAATGACCCGTCGCTATTTAATATCCGGTGGCATGAATCATCGCCAATAGAATACCCGGCGGCATGAACCATCGCCAATCAATATAGCGGAATGAACCGTCGCTATCAATATATCTGGCGGCAAGAATCATCGCCAATCAATACAGCGGAATGAACCGTCGCTATCAATATATCTGGCGGCAAGAATCATCGCCAATCAATACATCTGGCGGAATGAACCATCGCCAATCAATATAGCGGAATGAACCATCGCTATCAATATATCTGGTGGCAAGAACCATCGCCAATCAATACATCTGGCGGAATGAACCATCGCCAATCAATATAGCAGAATGAACCATCGCTATAAATACCAGGCGGCATAAACCATCGCCAATAGAATAGCCGATCCCTAGTCATTGTCACGGTAGTGTATTTTAATGCCCCTCGCTCAAATAAAACATGCGGTACTCCCACCCCTCGCTTCACATATAGGCGGCATAAAATAACCTCGCTTAAATGGACATGCGGTGCTCCCACCCCTCGCTTCACATTTTAGCGGCAAATATTCTTTCCTCGCCTCATATGATAACCACGGTTTAATGTGACATGCGGCGCTCCCACCCCTCGCTTCACATTTCAGCGGCACAAAACAAATAAATAGCGGCAAGCATCTAAAATCCTGACTCATCCATAACAATGACTCATGGGATATTCACCAAGCATTCCATCCATACCCGCAACACAATGCATATACTATATCCAATATATATCATCATGAGTGTATTTTAATGCACTTCGCTCAAATGCGACATGCGGTACTCCCACCCCTCGCTTCAACATTTGGCGGCAAAGCATTAAAATCATCACTCCATTGTACACATGCAACCACAATGCATAATTCCATGATGTATATAAAACGCAGGTTACCGTTTCGTGTCTTTCAACCCTGGCCTTAGCCTTTCGCGTCATAGTGTTTCTACAGGAACAATCTCAAACCATGAGCATACTATGATCCATATTCACCACAATATGATTATAATGAGTAAATGCATAAACTATGAGTACAAAGTACTTCCTGTATCCCAATGCATTTCAAAATGCTCCATTTGGTTGTCCCTGTGTCACAACTCACAATCATAATCAACAGGTTATATTATGATTCTATAGATGTCATGACATATAATTGTTTCACTATGATCACATATCACAAATGCACATAAGCAAAATAGTTGTGTCACACAACACTAACTACTGTCATGCATAAATATGTGCTACCCATCCCTATCAGCATGTTCCAGGCCTTCAACAGCCCCAAAGAGCTAACCACTGCTCTGATACCACTAATGTAAGGACCCCCGTGCCCTTAACCCGATATTAGTGTATTAACCACCGTACTTCGTGCATACTATCATGTTAACAAGGGGAAAGTAATTACATGCAACTCTAGCATGAATGCCATCTATAAAATTCCTTTACATTAATCGTGTAATGTCTGTACTTTCCCAACATATTCCATAAAACATGTCAGGCACCTTTCAACATACACTAATATACTCTCAATTCATTTAGCAATTCCACATTTAATTGCATGCTAATCGTGAATGAATAGAGAAAAGCCGTAGCCCATTTATACATTCCATATACACGTAATATGTACTCACATAAGAGCACCCAATGAATAAGCGTGTATCTAATGTATAAAACACTCTACGGGATACCATTACTGGTGCTTCGATCCTGGAAGCACCTCTCAAGCGCAACTCGATCTCGACTCTGGATCTGAGCGCCTATCCATCCAGCTCTGGTACCTCAATCCTGGAAGTACTTCATTCAACAGCCCGAGCTCAACTCCAAAGCTGCTGCTATACCGGTACCACCTGCCCCAACAGAGACAGCCCCCACACGGGGTGAGCATACCAATATCCCAATCCAATAACCACAACAATACAATTCATAATTTACAACAATGTAAATTACTATGAAATACAAAATATACTCCCTGGATGGTATCATCCTCATCCGGGGTTTCCTGTACTGTCCCTGTTCTCAAAACACCGAAACCATCAAATTCCCAAATGCCAGTTAATCATTACATTGATTAACAATCCCATGAGCCATATATCAATATCATAATCAATAACTTCAAATCATTAAACAATGATTATAGACAATCCATGTTTCTCACTTATGGTTTCATAGCTCTATTTCATTGCTCGCTCTACCATAGCGGCATTCCATTTCCACGCATACTCAACAGCAGCGGCGTCATAATCGATGTTCGCTCACAGGCGACAACATCCCAATCATTGCTCGCTCAAAAGTGGCACCATGCAATTCTCAATGCATATATAGACATTTGAAGCAAGTACCATAAACCATGCATTTCAATCTCCGTTTATTGCTAATACCATGTGTCAAGCATTTCCACACACATTCATTGCAATACAGTGTACCAAGCACTCAACAATTGCAATTATATTAAAGGGCTATGCTCGTACGTCATACGTACCTTATACTTTCCGAAGTTCAAGTCCAAACCTTGCCTTGGTCCCGTGACCGATGAATTAAATGCTAAACACGATAATAATCCACAATTAATCTCAAGCATGCAATCACGTGCCCAAGCACGTTCACAAACCCCAAATATATCGTCATCCATGACGATTAACCATTTTAAAAGGCCCCGGGCGAAGCATGCATCGAAAACTCAACACGAAATAATTCCCCAAAATAAGGCATTGGCGATCGATCGCCTCGCGAAAACAGGAACAGGCGATCGATCGCTCCTTTTCAGGCAATCAGTCACCTCTTAGCGTAAATGGCCACTGCCTCATGGCGATCGATCGCTTCATTTGACGCGGTCGATCGCCTCACTGTTCATCTTCCTGAAATTTCCAACATCGTCGCGGCGATCGATCGCCCTGCCCTAGGGATCGATCGCCTCGACCTGTAAAAGCCAAAAATGGCTTTTTTCTTGCAAAATTTTGCCCAACAACAATCCTCACACCCCTTACAACATTAAACCTCAAAATAAATACCATAAAAACTCCTCAAACCAACCAACCCAAAATTCTTTAAAAATCCATTTCTTAAAATCCAACACAAAACCTTCCCAAACACCACAAAACCACCATCAAAACGAAGATAAATGCGAGGGGATGGATAATACCTTATTATCTTTGAGAAATCCGGCTCCTAGGATGAGCCTTCGTCGATTTGCTCATCAAAGGAAAAGGGGGAAGGGTTTGGGGTTAGAGAGTGGCGTGAGAGGGAGAGGGGAGGAGAGAAATGGATTCCAAATGACGGAATCCCGAGTCCAACTAGTATATATAGCAAAAATGCCCCAAAATACCAATACCTCCACAAATACATCATGATTCATTAAAAATCATCTGTTTTCAAAAACTCTCTCTCCAACATCAAATCCCCATACAGGCCCCAACAAAAGGGACCCCGGACTCCAAGTCCCACTAAAAACCCAACTCAAAGGTTTTCCACCAAAATGAGAATGCAATCTCAACCTTTGGATCCAACGATTCCAAATTCCCGATTAAACAACCTCGGGGGATGCCAAACCGCAATTAATTCCTAATTGCCACAATTAAAAATCCATCAAGGATTAATACCACACCGGGATTAACACCATAAATCCCCGGACATCACACCATCCAGGGAGTATATTTTGTATTTCATAACATTTACATTGTTGCAAATTATGAATTGTATTATTATGATTGTGGGATTTGGGATATTGGTATGCTCACCCCGTGTGGGGGCTGTCTCTGTTGGGACAGGTGTTACAGGTGCAGCAGCAGCTTTGGAGTTGAGCTCGAGCTGTTGATTTGAGGTACTTCCAGGATCGAGGTACCAGAGCTGGTTGAATAAGTGCATAGATCCAGAGTTGAGATCGAGCTGCGCTTGGGAGGTGCTTCCAGGATTGAAGTGCCAGTAACGGTAACCCGCAGAGTGTTTTATACATTAGATACACGCGTGTTCAATGGGTGCTCTTATATGAGTACATTTTACGTGTATATGGAATGTATAAATGGGCTACGGCTCTCTTCTATTCATTCATGGTTTGCATGCAATTAAAAATGGAATTACCAAATAAACTGAGAGCATGTTAGTGTATATATTGGTGCATGATGTATGTAGACATGGTTAAAGGGAAACTAGACATTATATGGAATAATGTAAAGAAATTTTTTATGTGGCATGATTGGCTATAACGACAAGTGGTTTTCCCTACATGAACGATTGTATGCACTATTGGCATGAATTAATACACTAATAACGGGTTAAGGATATGGGGGTCCTTACAATTTTCTGGTATGATTTATGTTTAGTTTCATTTTGGGTAAGTGCATGCGATTTCGGGGACGAAATCTTATAAGTAGGGGAGTATTGTGATGCCCCGAAACTAATTAATTGCAATTTGGGCATTAATTATGTTTATATAATGAATTATGTTGATAATTGATTTATGTGTTGGAATTAATTATCATGTTGACATGCTTAGTCACATGATAGGCTTGACCCGGGGGTTGCATTTCAGGGTGCATGTTATGCATGTTAGAAAATGGGGTGTTAACATGAAGTATTTGTATTAATTGTTAATTATGAGGAAGATGTGAATTTAGTGTAAGTTTGTTGCATTTTTGTAAAATACTTTTAAAATACCATGTTGGGGTATTTTATACATCATGTTAACTTTGGGGTTCAAATTTTAATTAACTTATATCCCCTTTATCCCACTACACTTTACTCACTTTACCCTTTTCACTTTAAATTCCCAAATCACTCTCAAACCCTAACCCACCTCTCATTTTCGATTTTGAGCTAAAGTGGAAGGAGAAATCTTCACAAATCCTTTGTTTGTGAGATTTATTGTAGGATTTGGAGTCCTTAAGAGGTATGGAACCCTTCCTAAAGTTTTTATGATGTTTGGTTTGATTTTGAAGTGGGTTTTGATTGTTTGAAATGGGTTTATTTTGGGTTGGTGAGCTTTTTGGAAGGGTGTAAGATTTTTAGTTGTTTAATGATGTAAAATGAAGGTTTGAAGTGTTTTTTATGTTATTGGGTTAGTGGTGAAAGTGTTGGTGAAGATGGGGAAGAAATGTAGTGCAATAATGGTGATTTTTTGATGCACAGGGATCGGCGATCGATCGCCCGTTCCAGGCGATCGATCGCGACCCAGAAGTAGGCGCCAGTAACATTTGGCGATCGATCGGCGAGGCTGGCGATCGATCGCGCCAAAAGTGGCGATCAATCGCCAAGAGCTGAATTTTTCAGCATCGTCAAGTATGATCTCGCGATCGATCGGGCCTGGGCGGCGATCGATCGCGAGCTGTAAAAATGTGAGTTTTTGATTTTTTTGTGGGATTTTTGGATATTGGACTATATTTAGCTTCTAATATCGATTTGTATGGTTATGTAAAACCATCCCAGGTACCCACAGTGTAAGGCCCCAACACTTAAAGACGACATTAGTTCATTTATGACGCCGTATATGTATAAATTTTTCATTTTCTTTTCCCATTCTTTAAAAAGAATCACTTCAGGCTTCACATATCCCCCATGACATAAATATTAACATGATACGATTACTTCTACAAGAATGAGACTCAAATATTTCACCAATTATCATCACCCATTGCACCACTTTTACATTGTGGGTTTTTATAAAAATTTGGGCAGAGTCTCCCCATAAATCGGGCTATCCGAAAATAAAACACATCACTAAAAATAACTCCCGACCAGGGAAAAACACAATGCAAAAAGGTAATCAAAACCATAAGTAAATTCCCAGCCAGGGAAAGCACAAAACTAAAAAGGTATAAAGGTGGACTCCCAACACCATTATACAGTCCATATACATGTATTAAATGGCTCACAGACGAGCGATGAATAATGAATATTAATTTACTCGCATATAACACATTTTCTCATTTACCAATACTGATACCATGCCCCTGGTAGTACTCCACTCCAATATGTCGGACCTACTTCAGAACCAATGTCATACCTGTTTCAACAGAAACAGCCCCCACACAGGGTGAGCATACTCCAACTCAATATTCAATCACAAATCAATATACAAAATTGTAATGCAACAATTTAGATTATTCAAAACTCATAAAATATACTCCCTGTACAATTCCGAATTTGTATAGCTTCCACGCACTGTTCCTGTTTCAAGCTCACACACTTTCATAACGTCAAGTTTAATATCGTCACTAAAAATATGATATTCAACAACACTATGAATTCAATACAACAACAATCTATTATTTATGCTCAATCATAAATAATTCCACATCAATGCAAACATGTTTATCCCTCTATCTCATTCTCGACACTTTCTCATATAGCTCATGCTCAAGGCATCAATACTCAACTAGTATACTCGGATCACGTACCACTACGTGTCTCTCATACCATATATATATACATATATTCTTTTCTTTACTCATATCCTCGGATCACGTACGACTACGTATCCACCATACCTCGTATATTAAACTCAATTATCAAACTCAAACACTTAACCTGAAATATCATATTCTAAATACATGTGTATATGAATGTTTAAATACTAGGCATACCTGCTCGTACGTCACCACGTACCTTATAATCACAATCCAAGTCAAGATACTCCCTTTGTTCAGCGGTTCACGGAGGCTCTACATCAGGTCAGTAGTCCAATCTCAATTCAACATCAATAAATCAATAATACAATGAGTATTCAACATTCATATATGATTTTTCACATAAGCAAGATGTAAATTCCCCTTGCCGAAGCAAAATCATAATCTACTAGTTTCAATACTCCCCAAAGAATATTGGACATAACCATCATCCATCGATATGCCAGGAATTCAATATCAATTAAATATTTATACATATAAATCATTTAACTCGATGAAGTAGCTCATTAATCCGATGCAAATGTCTAAAATACTTTATCATGCCATCTCGAATCTATTCCGTATGATTTATCTAACATTATTCATCATTTAAAAACTAGACTTCATTTAAACTAGGAACCATTAATAGTACACATGAGCAAATGGACTTTCTATAATAAGAATACGAGGGAGGGACATGCTGAAATCTTAAAAGGGTGAATCATCTTATCCCAATCCCAAACACCCATTAAAGACACAAAAAAACTTCAAATTGGAAAGTGAAGGTGAAAATCACTAATTGTACAAGGCTTAAACCATCACTAAAACACCATCCAAACATTTAATCAAACACCCAATGAGCATGATTTTCAAGCCCACAATAGCCCTAAAACTCAGCCATAAAAGCCCCAATTGTTTAGCCATCACCGCACACACATACTCGATCCATTACCAAACAAATCCTTATCACAATCTGCAGAAAATGAATATGGCAGCATGCATATCAACTAAAACCTCAGAAAATTGCACAGCCTAGCAACAGATTTTCGAGTTCAACAAGAAGCAACAATCAAGCCAAAAAGTAGGGGAAATCTTCGACCCAAAGCAAGAACAATCGAGCCAACACAACCAGATTTTTAACCCAAGACAGCCCAAAATTCGAAACAGAATAGCATGCGAACCCAAACAACATGAATAATTCGTCAAACCAGCAAGAAATTCGAACTTATGCAGCAGCAAGATTATAGACTTAAAGCAGCAGATTTCCAGTCAAAAAATGCAGCAAGAATTCGAGCTAAGATACCATAAATTTTGAACATTTAACAACAAGGGTTTTGGACCAAAAATTGGCAGATTTTCGGACCAAAAATGACAAAACCGATGGCCCCTAAAACTTCCCCAAATCAGACGTGAAATCGAGCAGGGAACAATTCAAAATGCAAGGAAAATGAATAATCCGTAAATGAAGCAAGATATCATTTACAAACCTAGAAGAAATCGATCAAAAATGAGTTGAAAACTCCCATCCTAAAACCACAAAAATCGATCTTGATTTTCCCCAAAATAACAACTAAAATCGATCCAAATAAAAAGATGGTTCATGGGGAAGAACGATTAAGTGATAAGAGAAGATTACCCACACGAATTCCTTGAAATAATTTTCGCGAAAATCTTCGAGAATGTCGAGTTCTTCAGCGCGAGCGAGAGACGAGAGAGTAGGGGAAATGGTTTCTTGATCGACAATGAGGGGGAGAGAAGAGAGTGTCCAGTTAATCAATTTACTTTACTAATATAATACCTCATCTCCATTTATTATATTATTTTCTTAAAATGACATAATCAATTTGCATCACAAGTTCGACCCGGAATTATTTATTCCACCCGGACCAAAATATAATTCCCAAGATTTTAATATTCTCCTTGAATTAAATTAACAATATAAATTAAATCCTGGAATCATTTATCCCAACTCCGTTCCAAAATCCGATACTTAAGAATTAAATCTCGATATTTCATATAAGCACCATAATTAAATCCAATAAAAATTATTAATTATTCTCGGACATCACAATTCTCCCCAACATATAAAATTTCATCCTCGAAATTTCAACACATGCTTACCATAAAAACAAACTGTAAAATTTACGTACCGTATATAGTTCAAGATAGTGACTTTACCATCCGTAGGATGACAGTCATCGGAATCATCGTGACTCACACATGTGCCCCATTGCACCAACGATCGCCAGGAGTGTTTAACCGTCAAGCTTCTTTATCATATCTCACCACCTGTGTACTTTCATCGACACAATTCCATTGCACAATCTTATTCCCGTCATATACTTTTATCACAGTACCCAGCATATAATCTCATTAAATCATGCAATCCATGCTTTCATGCATATTCAAGAATATATGACAATACATCAACATTTATCTTAATTAACTTCATACCTGTGTCGTTGCAAATGTATGCAACTTATCCCCACATCATCACTATCATCCGTATGAAGTAACGGTACTCTTGAGCCTTTATGCATCAATCCTTCATATATCATCTCCTGGCTATTATCTGGTGCAAGGTAATGACTAGAAAACACATTAGTCATTTTCACATACGTATATACATATTATACACACCAATAGCCACAGACCATCAGTATCAATTCATGATAAATGGCTTAACACCAATATTTTCATGTCACGATTATACTCATCTAACACCAGGCATCAAAATCAGTATCGAATAGTTCGTGACATACCTTTGTAGATGGATTCATCTACAATACACAATGGCACCATAATATCATGTTAATCACAGCACTCACATACTCGTAAGTATCAACATTTCCATATTACTTCACCCAATTATTATCTGTCATAGGACAAGTACCAAAATAATCCCGTTAGCATTTCTCAAATACTAGTAACATAACACGTACCTTGTCATTTACGCATTTTGACATCCATAATGTTTCTGTCATCAAACACTAATTCCTGCATCATAAGTTTCTCGCAGTTCTATACACAACATGCTACTGCACATTATCACATAGGGTGATTGAAATTTAACATAAGAATCAGTTGCATGCTTTAATGACGCAATTTATATCAATCTTTAACTCATCCTCGAAACATAATAATTCATTAATCATGAATATTCATAATGAACACATGTCCACACACGACATCCGTAGTAATCACGCGTCATCCCGTGACATACTCATGCCATCCCGTGACACACTCATTAAACTCATGTCTATCTGATTGTATTCCATTCAACATAATAGGTGATTAATCAATTATTAATCCCACCACATACAAAACTAGCATGCTTTCACGACAATAATTATTGTCACACAATGATTAACATCTATTTTCAATATCTCATCACTACACACCGTAGATATGAGAGTGCTATCACAGAGGTTACACCCCTTCTTGCCTTATTACCGCAATAAAACATGAATGACACATCTGGGTTCCACTTCAATTCTATTATCAACTTTTCTACATGTACATGATTTCAAAATCATTATGAATCAACAAAATAACTCGAATCAACATATATCAATATGTTCAACTAACTGAAACGGTTTACCTCGATATTTTGTCCTCCTGGACCGATTCAATATCCTCTTGGGCCTAAATCGCATATACCCAATGAGCAATAACATAACTGTACATAGCACAACTTCTGTTGCCATCTGCAATCAAAGCATCATCAATACTCATTGCTAACACAATTGCGATACAACATCATTCATCGTTAATCACAATAACGGTACTAAAAATATTCATTGCTAACACATAGCAATGCATCAATCTTCATCGCCCTACGGCGGTACATAATGCTCATCGCCAACGCTGGCATACATAATATCCATAATCACAATGAATATACATTCTTAAAACAATAAGATGTAATAACACTTACTGTACACCGTTGATCCACACTTGATCCTTTAAATTGTCCCTGCTCTCAATCATAAATATTCCACAAAATATGAGTTCATATCAGTACACAAATTGATATACTCACCATCAACCGAATAGCGATGAGACGTCGCAATATATATAATCGGCGGCAAGAACCATCGCCATGGAATCAGCGGAATGCACCATCAATAAACACATGTCTGGCGGCATGAGCCATCGCCATTGACATAGCAGAAAGAGGCATCGCTATACATGTACCCGGCGGCATAAACCATCGCCAATCAATATAGCGGAATGAGACATCGCTATCAATACACATGGCGGCATGAACCCTCGCCAACCAATATAGCGGAATGAGACATCGCTATCAATACACATGGCGGCATGAACCATCGCCAACCAATATAGCGGAATGAGACATCGCTATCAATACACTTGGCGGCATGAACCATCGCCAACCAATATAGCGGAATGAGACATCGCTATCAATATCGAATAATGTGGTTGTTCCGGTCTTGTTATAGCAGCGGAATTTTAGGACCCCTCGCTTCGACATATAGCGGCATCATATGATATCCCTCGCTTCGACAATGACAGCGGCATGTTACCTCGCTTAGACATGACAGCGGCAAATATCATACTACCATCGCTTCATATGACAGCGGCAAGTACCTCCCTCGCTCGAATATAACAACTACCGGAACTTCCACTAGCTCCCTGTACCTGCATCCAGGTTAATACAACAGTTCACAATATAATGATCGATACCATATAACCACAATATTCCACATTAATCACTAGAATTGTGACTGTTCCGGTCCCAATACAACAGCGGAATTTTAGGACCCCTCGCTTCGACAATGACAGCGGCATGTTACCTCGCTTAGTCATGACAGCGGCAAGTACCTCCCTCGCTCGGAGATAAAGGCTACCGGAACATTCATCAATTCTACCACAATAATCAAATACAACAATTGGTTCCATTATCACAATATATCACTATCATTTCACATATATCATCACATGTAAGGATCCACTATCCACGATATACATAATCAAAGGTGTAACACGTTTTACCGTCCGAAGCCCGTACGTTTCAACTTTCCTGATTTTCCTACAAAATCAGATCCTATAACATGAAGTGCTAGACATCACCATTAATGCCATCACATCGCATTCTACATGATTCCTGCAATTATAATGATTAGCACCACTTTTCATATCATAAAAGCACATAAACAACTAGATGTGTCATACAACATTAATGCCATCATGCATAAATATGTGCTATCAATAACTTCCTAGGCCCTTAACAGCCCCAAAGAGCTAACCACTGCTCTGATACCACTAATGTAAGGCCCCAACACTTAAAGACGACATTAGTTCATTTATGACGCCGTATATGTATAAATTTTTCATTTTCTTTTCCCATTCTTTAAAAAGAATCACTTCAGGCTTCACATATCCCCCATGACATAAATATTAACATGATACGATTACTTCTACAAGAATGAGACTCAAATATTTCACCAATTATCATCACCCATTGCACCACTTTTACATTGTGGGTTTTTATAAAAATTTGGGCAGAGTCTCCCCATAAATCGGGCTATCCGAAAATAAAACACATAACTAAAAATAACTCCCGACCAGGGAAAAACACAATGCAAAAAGGTAATCAAAACCATAAGTAAATTCCCAGCCAGGGAAAGCACAAAACTAAAAAGGTATAAAGGTGGACTCCCAACACCATTATACAGTCCATATACATGTATTTAATGGCTCACAGACGAGCGATGAATAATGAATATTTTACTCGCATATAACACATTCTCTCTCATTTACCAATACTGATACCATGCCCCTGGTAGTACTCCACTCCAATATGTCGGACTTACTTCAGAACCAATGTCATACCTGTTTCAACAGAAACAGCCCCCACACAGGGTGAGCATACTCCAACTCAATATTCAATCACAAATCAATATACAAAATTGTAATGCAACAATTTAGATTATTCAAAACTCATAAAATATACTCCCTGTACAATTCCGAATTTGTATAGCTTCCACGCACTGTTCCTGTTTCAAGCTCACACACTTTCATAACGTCAAGTTTAATATCGTCACTAAAAATATGATATTCAACAACACTATGAATTCAATACAACAACAATCTATTATTTATGCTCAATCATAAATAATTCCACATCAATGCAAACATGTTTATCCCTCTATCTCATTCTCGACACTTTCTCATATAGCTCATGCTCAAGGCATCAATACTCAACTAGTATACTCGGATCACGTACCACTACGTGTCTCTCATACCATATATATACATATATTCTTTTCTTTACTCATATCCTCGGATCACGTACGACTACGTATCCACCATACCTCGTATATTAAACTCAATTATCAAACTCAAACACTTAACCTGAAATATCATATTCTAAATACATGTGTATATGAATGTTTAAATACTAGGTATACCTGCTCGTACGTCACCACGTACCATATAATCACAATCCAAGTCAAGATACTCCCTTTGTTCAGCGGTTCGCGGAGGCTCTACATCAGGTCAGTAGTCCAATCTCAATTCAACATCAATAAATCAATAATACAATGAGTATTCAACATTCATATATGATTTTTAACATAAGCAAGATGTAAATTGTGGGGTCTTCCCACCTTAACAGTGATTAAAAGACATAAGAAGGACTAATCATGCATTAAGATAACATCTTAAGGTTTTGGTTGTTACACGAGCTAACAGGATTACAGGCCAAAATACAAAACTTCAAAAATAATTCATTATATTCTAAAAGAATATCATTTAGATTTACACTACTCCTAGAGTAGATACTAATCAAAACTTGAATCCTATGCATTCCTGTGTCCCTAGTAGCTCACTGCCTCAACCCGACCCTTAGTCCTTTCGTCCAAAAGTGTACCTACAGGGATAACACATCATGAGCATATATAATCTTACTTAACATCATAAAACATCATAGTAAATGCATGAAACATTGGTTAAGTAAATATGCTGGTTATTCATTCACTTCTTATTGTTGTCCCTGATTTAGAATCATGCATATGGGGCATCTTACCCCCGTGGCATCTTACCACAATATCATCGTATGGCCTCTTACCATATGGGGCATCTTACCCTGTGGCATCTTACCACAATACATCGCATGGCCTCTTACCATGTGGGGCATCTTACCCCGTGGCATCTTACCACAATACATCGCATGGCCTCTTACCATGTGGGGCATCTTACCCCGTGGCATCTTACCACAATACATCACATAAATGTCATCATATAAGCATCGTATAAACAATAAATATCATATGAACTTCATCGTATAAACATCATATAAACATCATCGTGTAAACATCGTATAAACACCGTCATTTGATCGTGAATACTCATGCAATAAAAGCATAGTCGTAGTATAGAGATGTGTGTTACCGTCCGATGCCCGTACGCTTCTTACGTACCTTTTCAAAAGGAGGAGGAGTCAACAGACTTTATCTCCTTGATGGTGCCGGTACCTGTGATGGTTCTACAAGATCACATAATACCATATTAGATGCCTCAAAACCATCTCACATCATAAACTTAACAAAATAAAACATCATTATATTTTTCAACTTTCTGCCTGTCTCGATCGATCGGCCAAAAGTCTCGATCGATCGAGACACTGTGCACTAACAGTTCCTTAGCTTCCTGCCTCGCTCGATCGATCGAACATTTTACCGATCGATCGATGAGCTTCACCGATCGATCGAGAAATCCTTCGATCGATCGGCACTAAAATTTTGAAAACATGCTTAGACCTTCTGTCTCGCTCGATCGATCGGGACCAAATCTCGATCGATCGAGAACTCTGAAAAATCGGGATTTTCCCCAGATTTTTGAGCACCTCTTTTCACACCATCTTTTCTACTTCATAACATACATAAGATGCCTAAAAAAGAATATCAATAACTTCCTCATACTTCCATTCATGTATTAAAATCAAAGGTTCAATCATAACTTAAACCGACATGCATTAAAATACCCCATCTTTATCAGTGCCCAATCAACTTGTTCAGAAAAACAGGGCATAATACACAGCCCAGAATTCTTGAACACACATCTTTATAGCAATGAAACTACTACATATCCCGTAGTTTATGCTTAAACAAATATGTTGGCATGTTCACCAAACTTTCGTGTATGTAATCATGCCAAAGGTTTATTTATAACCTAAGCTAGCATGCTTCAAATCTTCATAATAAAAGCCCTACTTATCATAAAAACAGAGCACTTCCTTGCCCAGATTTTCGAACACGTAGTTTCAAGCCAACAAATCTACCACATAGCACATATATCATGCTCATATAAACATGCTAGGAACTTCATAAAAACATCATGAATGAGCTTGAATCGAAGGTTTGACAAAACCTAACCTAGCATGCCATTTTTATACCAAGTAAAAACATTAACCCAAACAAAACTTAAACCAAACAGAATGTGGTTTCTCACCCTCCTTTGCTCCGATTTTTGGAAGGTTTCTTGCAAAGAATTTTGAAGTTTCTTCCTTCCTACCTGCTAAGCTGGAGCTGGATATTTTTTTTGGACAAAAAGAGGCGAGATTGGAGTGATGGAGGTGAAGTGAAAGAGTGGGGGAAAAGGCATGGGCAACCAGCCACTTGCAGCATGGGTTGGTGGTAGGTGGTGTGGGCTGGGGTGCCATGTGGTGTTTAATTGTATCCCGGTATTTCATACGATGTATAAAAATATCTTCCCTTGATATTTTATAATTGTACTACATCAATACAACAATTAAAACACGTAACATGCCCTCTAAACCATAACATCATATCATAAATATAACCCCCAATTAAAATACTACGACCCTCTTAAATACATCATAGTTCATCGTCGTAGCACATAATCATATATCATTTCATCATCGTAGCATATAATCATATAACATTTCGGGGGTATTACATAAATTCCCCTTGCCGAAGCAAAATCATAATCTACTAGTTTCAATACTCCCCAAAGAATATTGGACATAACCATCATCCATCGATATGCCAGGAATTCAATATCAATTAAATATTTATACATATAAATCATTTAACTCGATGAAGTAGCTCATTAATCCGATGCAAATGTCTAAAATACTTTATCATGCCATCTCGAATCTATTCCGTATGATTTATCTAGCATTATTCATCATTTAAAAACTAGACTTCATTTAAACTAGGAACCATTAATAGTACACATGAGCAAATGGACTTTCTATAATAAGAATACGAGGGAGGGACATACTGAAATCTTAAAAGGGTGAATCATCTTATCCCAATCCCAAACACCCATTAAAGACACAAAAAAACTTCAAATTGGAAAGTGAAGGTGAAAATCACTAATTGTACAAGGCTTAAACCATCACTAAAACACCATCCAAACATTTAATCAAACATCCAATGAGCATGATTTTCAAGCCCACAATAGCCCTAAAACTCAGCCATAAAAGCCCCAATTGTTTAGCCATCACCGCACACACATACTCGATCCATTACCAAACAAATCCTTATCACAATCTGCAGAAAATGAATATGGCAGCATGCATATCAACTAAAACCTCAGAAAATTGCACAGCCTAGCAACAGATTTTCGAGTTCAACAAGAAGCAACAATCAAGCCAAAAAGTAGGGGAAATCTTCGACCCAAAGCAAGAACAATCGAGCCAACACAACCAGATTTTTAACCCAAGACAGCCCAAAATTCGAAACAGAATAGCATGCGAACCCAAACAACATGATTAATTCGTCAAAGCAGCAAGAAATTCGAACTTATGCAGCAGCAAGATTATAGACTTAAAGCAGCAGATTTCCAGTCAAAAAATGCAGCAAGAATTCGAGCTAAGATACCATAAATTTTGAACATTTAACAACAAGGGTTTTGGACCAAAAATTGGCAGATTTTCGGACCCAAAATGACAAAACCGATGGCCCCTAAAACTTCCCCAAATCAGACGTGAAATCGAGCAGGGAACAATTCAAAATGCAAGGAAAATGAATAATCCGTAAATGAAGCAAGATATCATTTACAAACCTAGAAGAAATCGATCAAAAATGAGTTGAAAACTCCCATCCTAAAACCACAAAAATCGATCTTGATTTTCCCCAAATTAACAACTAAAATCGATCCAAATAAAAAGATGGTTCATGGGGAAGAACGATTAAGTGATAAGAGAAGATTACCCACACGAATTCCTTGAAATAATTTTCGCGAAAATCTTCGAGAATGTCGAGTTCTTCAGCGCGAGCGAGAGACGAGAGAGTAGGGGAAATGGTTTCTTGATCGACAATGAGGGGGAGAGAAGAGAGTGTCCAGTTAATCAATTTACTATACTAATATAATACCTCATCTCCATTTATTATATTATTTTCTTAAAATGACATAATCAATTTGCATCACAAGTTCGACCCGGAATTATTTATTCCACCCGGACCAAAATATAATTCCCAAGATTTTAATATTCTCCTTGAATTAAATTAACAATATAAATTAAATCCTGGAATCATTTATCCCAACTCCGTTCCAAAATCCGATACTTAAGAATTAAATCTCGATATTTCATATAAACACCATAATTAAATCCAATAAAAATTATTAATTATTCTCGGACATCTCACACAGCATCAAGGAGATAAAGTTCTCCAACTTCTCCACTTTTGGAATTAAGGTACGTAAGAAACGTACGGGCATCGAACGGTAACACATTTCTATACTATGACTATGCAATGATTGCATAAGTAATTATGATGTTTATGATGAATGAAGAAGATATGATGTTCATGATGATGATCATGATAAGTATGTTTATGATGATGATGCATATGATGAGTAAAGATGATGTGATGTTCATGATGATGATCATGATAATTAAGCATAAGATGATGATGTTTATGATATGATGATGATGTATGTGTTTAACTATGTTATTGAGAATGGTTGAGTGTACTGATAGTTGTTATGGGAAAGCGAGGAAGGTACTTACCGCTGACATAGCTAGCGAGGAGATTACATCCGCTATCAAGGTGTAGCGAGGGGTAATCACAGTACCGCTATATGTCGAAGCGAGGGGGCCAATTGTTCCGCGGACATAACAAGACCAGAAACATCCTCATTTCTCAATAACATTGTGGATTGTGAGCATATATGTGAAGTATGATTTTAATCATTATGTCAAGAACTAATGGTTATATGCATGACTATGAAACAGGGACAACCTAAGTGGGTTAATGCGATTAACCAGGAAGTATATGTTACGATTATTTCCATGCATTTATTTATATGCCATTATCTTTATGATGTTAAGTAATGATATACATGCTCATGATGGGGTTGTTCCTGTAGGTACACTTCTGGACTGAAGGGCTAAGGGTCGGGTTGAGGCAGTGAGCTAAAAGGAGCATGAAAGAATATAGGATACAGGATTTTGATAGTCTCTACTCTAGGAGTAGTGTAAACCTATAATGTTAGCATTCATTTTTGGGAATGTAATTATTAAGTTTTGAAATTTTATTTTTGGCCTGTATTTCTATTAGCTCAAAGCTACAACCGGAACCCTAAGATGTTATTAATGCATGTTTAGTCTATAATATGTGATTATAATGATGTTAAGGTAGGAAGACCCTACAACGTAATTGTGTGTTTTTTTGATTATTTTGTGGGATTTTTGGTTATTGGACTATAATTAGCTTATAATATCGATTTGTATGGTTGTGTAGAACCTTCCCAGGTACCCACAGCTTCAAGGAGATAAAATTCTTCAACTCCTCCTTTTTTTGGAATTAAGGTACGTAAGAAACGTACGGGCATCGGACGGTAAAACACATTCCTATACTATGACTACGCAATGATTGCATAAGTATTTACGATGTTTATGATGATGGTTATGATAAGTAAGTTTATGATGATGATGTTTATGATGAGTAAAGATGATATGATGTTTATGAGGACGTTTATGATAAGATGATGATGTTTACAAGATGATTGTAGGGTCTTCCTACCTTAACAGTGTTATAATGGCATAAGAAGAACTAAACATGCATTAAATAACATCTTAGGGTTCCGGTTGTTACGTGAGCTAACAGGATTACAGGCCAAAAATAAAACTTCAAAACTTATTAGTTACATTCCCAAAATGAATGCTAACATTTTAGATTTATACTACTCCTAGAGTAGATACTAATCAAAATCCTGAATCCTATTCCTTTTTGTGCTCCTTGTAGCTCACTGCCTCAACCCGACCCTTAGTCCTTCAGTCCAAAAGTGTACCTACAGGGACAACCCATCATGAGCATGTACATCATTACTTAACATCATAAGAAAATGGCATATGAATAAATGCATGAAATAACCGTTAACATGTACTTCTTGATTAATCGTTAACCCCCTTTTTGTTGTCCCTGATTCACATTCATGCGTTTAATTATTAGTACTAGACATAAATGATTAAAATCATAAATCATACATCACTTATGCTCATAACCACAATGTTAATTGGAAATGGGAATGTTTCTTGCCTTGTTATGTCAGCGGAACAATTGGCCCCCTCGCTTCAACATATAGCGGTACTGTGATTACCCCTCGCTACACCTTGATAGCGGATGTAATCTCCTCGCTAGCTTCAGCGGTAAGTACCTTCCTCGCTTTCCCATAACAACTACCAGAGCACTCAACCATTCCCAATAACATAGTTGAACATAATCATCATCATAAACATCATATCATCTTTACTCATCCTAGACATCATAATGTCTTTACTTATCATAATCATCATCATAAACACCATATCATCTTTACTCATCATAGACATCAGCATGTCTTTACTTATCATAAGCATCATAAACACTTATGCAGTCATTGCATAGTCATAGTATAGGAGTATGTTTTACCGTCTGATGCCCGTACGTCTCTTACGTACCTTTTCAAAAGGTGGAGGAGTCAATATACTTTATCTCCTTGATTGTGCTGGTACCTGGGATGGTTCTACATAACCACATAATACAATATTAGATACCATTTCATGAATCATTGTCAAAATTCTTCAAAATAAAACAATTAAAAATATTTGCCATGTTTCTGCCTCTCTCGATCGATCGGCACCAAAATCTCGATCGATCGAGAAAACATGCTAAAACAGTGCCCAAGCACACTGCCTCGATCGATCGGGAGGAAATATTGATCGATCGACAAGTTTCGCCGATCGATCGGTATATCCTTCGATCGATCGGTCCCTGACTTTCAAAACTTATACCCATCGTTCTGCCTCGCTCGATCGATCGGGACTAAAATCTCGATCGATCGAGCACTCTGAAAAATCGGGATTTTCCAGATTTTCGAGCACTTCTTTTCATAGCAAGCAACCTACTTCATAACACATAAAACTTGCCCAAACAAACATGCTAGTAACTTCATAAAACTTCCATGTAAGCATTTAAATCAAAGGTTTCACAAAACCTAAGCTAGCATGCATCACAACATCCTCATAAACTTTGATCTCATCCAATTTTACAGAAAACAGGGCAATTATAATCTTTCCAGAATTTTCGAGCACCTCTTTTCATACCAACAAATCTAACACATAAAACATGTAACATGCTCGAACAAACATGCTAGGGGCTACAAAATACTTCCATGCAAGTACTCATACCAAGGTTTCGACCAAACCTATACTAGCATGCTTGATAATCACTCACCCAAACTTCCAGAAAAACAGAGTATTAAATCTTACCCCCTTTTCGTTCCTCTTTTGGCAAGGGTTTTTAACACACTTCACAAGCAAAATCCTCTCCTATTAGCAGCTCTTTGGGATGATTTTTGGTGAGAGGAAGGGAAGAGGAGGAAGTGATTGGAGGTGATGAGTGGAAGCATGGGTTGAAGGATATGATGGGGTATGGGTTGCCAAGTGGGGAAAGGTGGCCGAGTAGGGGGGGTGGTGTTGGTTGGGGTGCCATGTGGTGTTTAATTTTGTCCCGATATTTAGTACGATGTATTAAAATATCCTCACGTGATATTTCATAACATTACTTAATTAATACATCCCTTAAAACACCCAACATGCCCCTTAAATCATATTATCATAACTTAAACATAACCCCCAATTTAAATGCACGACAACGCTTAAACATATCATAACCGTGTATGTTAACACATAAACATATAAACATTTTGGGGTGTTACAATGATGATGTTTATAAGATGATGATGTTTATGATATGATGATTATGATGTATGTTTAACTATGTTATTGAGAATGGTAGAGTGTTCTGGTAGTTGTTATGGGAAAGCGAGGAAGGTACTTACCACTGACATAGCTAGCGAGGAGATACATCCGCTATCAAGGTGTAGCGAGGGGTATCACAGTACCGCTATATGTCGAAGCGAGGGGCCAATTGTTCCGCGGACATAACAAGACCAGAAATATCCCCATTTCTAAATAACATTGTTGATTATGAGCATATATGTGAAGTATGATTTTAATCATTTATGTCAAGAACTAATGATTATATGCATGACTATGAAACAGGGACAACCAAAGTGGGTTAATGCGATTAAACAGGAAGTATATGTTACGATTATTTTCATGCATTTATTTATTTGTCATTACCTTATGATGTTAAGTAATGATGTACATGCTCATGATGGGTTGTTCCTGTAGGTACACTTTTGGACTGAAGGGCTAAGGGTCGGGTTGAGGCAGTGAGCTAAAAGGAGCATGAAAGAATATATGATACAGGATTTTGATAGTCTCTACTCTAGGAGTAGTGTAAACCTATAATGTTAGCATTCGTTTTTGGGAATGTAATTATTAAGTTTTGAAATATTATTTTTGGCCTGTAATTCTATTAGCTCAAAGCTACAACCGGAACCCTAAGATGTTATTAATGCATGTTTAGTCCATAATACGTGATTATGATGATGTTAAGGTAGGAAGACCCTACATCTTCCTTCTCCAACATCACACTCGACTCATCTTCACATGGGAACTCCTCGGATAACATCTCTGAAGTAGGCTCAATCTCTTGTTGTGATGCCCCAAAATTTATTATATGCAATTTGGGCATTAATGATGCTTACATGAAAGGATGTTTATATGTCTATGTATTAACATACATGTTATGATATGCTTTAAGGGTGTGGTGCATTTATATTGGGGATTATGAGTATGTTCATGTTTTATGATAGGGGTGTGGTATTATGTTATGATGATATGATTAAGGGGGCATGTTGGGTGTTTTAAAGGGATGTATTAATTAAATGAAGTTATAAATATCGAGTGAGGATATTTTAATACATCGTACTAAATACCGGGACACAATCAAACACCACAAGGCACCCCAACCACACCCCCCCCCCCCCCAATCGGCCACCCTCCCCCAAATGCACCTTTCCCCCCCCCCCCCCCCCACCCCACTTGCTCAACCCATGCCCAATCACCACCATGCCCCCACTCTCCTCTCATTCCAATTAATTCTCCTCCTCCTCTCCTCCATTCTCGTCCCAAAGAGATGCATCAAGGCAGGAAAAGACTTGGTTTTAAGGGCATTGAAAACCTTGCAATAAGAGGAGCAAAAAGAGAGGGGTAAGTTGGTACCCTGTTTTCTGGGTTTTTGGTTGAGTTTGAGTTTGGTGGGATGATTTTTATGCATGCTAAGTATAGGTTTGGGTGAAACCTTGGTATGGGTGCTTGCATGGTAGTATTATGTGACTACTAGCATGTTAGTTCGAGCATGTTACATGTTTTATGTGATAGATTTCTGGCTATGAAACTATGTGCTCGAAAATCAGGGCAAGGAAGAGCATGCTCTGTTTTCTGTATAAGTTGGTTAAGGTTGAAGATTTTGATGATGTTATGATGCATGTTAGCTTAGGTTTTGTTAAACCTTTGATTTAAGTAGTTAAATGGAAGTTTTATGAAGTTCCTAACATGTTTGTTTGAGCAAGTATGTTGTGTTATGAAGTAGATTTGATGATATGAAATGAGGTCCTCGAAAATATCGGAAAATCCCAATTTTCAGAGTGCTCGATCGATCGAGAATTTTTTACCGATCGATCGAGCGAGGCAAAAGCTTTTAAGCATAGTTTGAAATTCAGGCGTCGATCGATCGAAGGATTTTCCGATCGATCGGTGAAGCTCCTCGATCGATCGGTAAAATATTTCGATCGATCGATCGAGGCAGAATGTTTGGGCACTGTTTATGCACAGTTTCTCGATCGATCGAGACCTTGGGGCCGATCGATCGAGAGAGGCAGAATGTTGAAAATAAAATGATGATTTATTTTGTTAAGTTTATGGTATGAGATGATATTGAGGCATCTAATATGGTATTATGTGGTCTTGTAGAACCATCCCAGGTACCAGCACAATCAAGGAGATAAAGTTTGTTGACTCATCCTCCTTTTAAAAAGGTACGTAAGAGACGTACGGGCATCGGACGGTAAAACACATCTCTACACTATGACTATCCATTTATCACATGAATTTTTACGATGAAATGATGATGTTTATACGATGTTTATATGATGATGTTTATAAAATGATTATATAATGATGTGATACGATGTTTATGATGTGGTAAGATGCCACAGGGTAAGATGCCCATATGGTAAGATGCCATACGATGTTATTATGTGGTAAGATGCCATGGGGTAAGATGCCCATATGGTAAGAGGCCATACGATGTTATTATGTGGTAAGATGCCACGGGGTAAGATGCACATATGGTAAGATGCCATACGATGTTATTATGTGGTAAGATGCCACGGGGTAAGATGCCAATATGGTAAGAGGCCATACGATGTTATTATGTGGTAAGATGCCACGGGGTAAGATGCCCATATGGTAAGAGGCCATACGATGTCTATGATGTGGTAAGATGCCATAGGGTAAGATGCCCCTATGCATGAATATGAATCAGGGACAACAAAAAGAAGTTAATGAATAACCAGCATATTTACTTAACCAAGATTTCATGCATTCATTGTGATGTTTTTATGATGTTAAGTAAAACTGTATATGCTCATGATGTCTTGTCCCTGTAGGTACACTTTTGGACTGAAGGGGCTAAGGGTCGGGTTGAAGCTGTGAGCTACAAGGATACAAGATGCATAGGATTCTGTTTATGTTTAGTATCTACTTTAGGAGTAGTATAAATCTAAAACGTTAGCATTCTTGTTTAGGAATGCATCCATTAAGTTACGAAGTTTTTATTTTGGCCTGTAATCCTATCAGCTCACGTAACAACCGGAACCTTAAGATGTTATTTAATGCATGATTAGTCCTTCTTATGTCACTATAACACTGTTAGGGTAGCGAGGCCCTACATTAGTGGTATCAGAGCCAGGTTAGATAACTCGGGAATGAGTGAAGGGTAGCCTTAGCAATAAGTTAGCTAGGTGCTTACTTTTGAACATGTTTTATATGTATGTTGCATATGAAGTAGAAGATGTTATACTAACATGTTTAATTATCTAACGATGTACTTTATGAACTGCTTTTGGGTATTGTTGTTAACCCTTGTGTTGCAGCATGGCAGCAAATGTTGAAGTAAGTTGTGTGATTAGTGTTAATGCAAGTGCTGGGCGTATGAACCCCTTAATACCGCCAGCAACAGTTGCTGCCTGGGGAGCTAAGTTGGCTCAGTTTCTGGCATACCGACCCCCGATGTTGAAGGAGCTGAGACAGGGGAACTAGCCGAGGAGTGATTAGAGAGGATGGAACAGATGTTTGTGGCTGTTCCATGTGTGAAGTCAGCATGAATAAGGTTAGCGGAGGTTCAACTGGCCAAGAAGGCATTGATGTGGTGGAAGACCACAGTAGTAGAGCAAGATGCTCAGGGACAGAAAACTAATTGGAAGCTGTTCAGAACTTGGTTCCTGGCCCGCTACTTTCAGCTGCTGCACGGCGGGCTAAAGACGATAAGTTTACTAACCTTAAGCGAAGATGAGGAACTTCATGAAAGGATTGAGGCCGGAACTATATGACAGGGTCGTCACTTATGGCCCTGCTTGCTTTGATGACGCCCTTTCACGGGCTGAGCTAGCCGAACTAGGAGTTGGTGCATATCCTGATGCCGTGCCACCTCCAGTACCCCCTCAGAAATCTACTTCTGACAATTTGAAGCCCAGGAGTGATCAGTTCAAGCAAAGGGGAACACATCAGCGTCGAGATTCAGTGGTAAGAGGCCCGAGAATCTGGAAAGGAAGTCGTAGGAATGACGCCCCTACAGGAAGAGGACAGCCTCAGGGAGACAGATTTGGAAGGGTCCAGTGCTCTATTTGTGGGCAATCACATTCGACGAACGACTGTTTGATTTGTTGTGTATGTGGCAATAAGGGCCCCCTTGCTCGAGAATGTCCCAATAGGGAGGGACAACGGAACTCTGCGGGAAGGCCTGCAGACAGAGCAGTATAGCAAAGATCACTGTTATTCCAAGGCGGTATGGAGGTTAGCCTATGGGGCCACCTCAGGGTCAGTTTTATGCACTGACCTGGGAGTAGATTACAGCGGCTCCGGAGGAGGTAATAGCGGTCTCAACACCGCTGGAAGAAGTTGATTTCTGATCAGATTGTCTATGAAGGCCTCATTTATTTTGAGGGCAATGAGCCAAGATCAGACTTGATTGTTCTGGGAATGTCGGACTTCGATTGCATTGTGGGCATCGATGTGCTGAAAAAGTATCAGGCAGTTGTGGACTACATACAGAGGACTGTCCGGTTCAGATCTGATTTGGAATCCGGTGGACATTTTATGGGGGATGGTTCCCGTTCAAAGATCCCGTTGATATCTGCTGTCAAGATGGCACAGTTATTGGAACGAGGCCATACGAGATATTTCATTTATGCTATTGATGTCATGAAAAAGAAAGAAAACTTAAGGGTCAAAGAGGTGCCCGAGAGGTGGAATTTACTGATTTCTTTCCGGAGGAGATTCCCGGATTTCCCACCGACGAGATAGGTCGAGTTTGGGATTGAGTTACCACCAGGGACGTCTGCCTTTTCTCTTGCCCCATATAGGATGGCACCAGCGGAGCTAAGGAAGTTAAAGATTCAGTTGCAAGAGCTCCTTGACAAGGGCTAATTACGCTCTAGCGTATCGCCCTGGGGTGCACCAGTTTTATTTGTCAAAAAGAAGGATGGTCCGATGCGTCTATGCATCGATTGCAGACAACTGAACAAAGCCACAGTAAAGGACAAGTATCCGCTTCCAAGGAATTATGATTTGTTTGACCAGCTGCAGGGTACGAGGCTCTACAGTAAGATCGATCTGAGGTCGAGGTACCATCAGATTCAAGTAAGAGAATATGATGTCTAGAAGACAGCTTTCAGGATATTACCGACATTTCGTCGAGGGTTGCTCAAAGATTGCCAGACCCCTGACATAGCTGACTCAGATAGGAGTGCCGTTCTATTGGTCTGAAGCTTGTGAGGAAAGCTTCCAAGAACTGAAGCGTCGTTTGCCTACGGCACCAGTATTGGTGATTCCTTATGAGAATAAGAGGTTTGCCTTGTACACGGATGCGTCACTACAGGGTTTGGACTGTGTGTTGATGCAAGATAAGCATGTGATAGCCTATACATCAAGGCAGTTGAAGCGGCATGGGGTTAGGTATCCAGTCCATGATTTGGAGCTGGCAGCCATTGTATTTGCCTTGAAGATTTGGAGGCATTACTAGTATGGTACGTCGTTTACCATCTATACGGACCATAAGAGCCTGAAGTTTCTATTCACTTAGGCTGAATGGAATATACAGCAAAGAAGATGGATGGATTTACTTAAGGATTATGATTGTGAAATTGAGTAGCATCCAGGTAAAGCAAATTTGATAGCAGACACCTTAAGTTGGAAGGTGAAGAGTACTGCTGAGGATGCTATGTGTTTGTCGGCTTTGATGACTTCTTACTGCCATTTGGGCTATGATTTCGATGTGGACATGTCGCCTGTGCGAGTGTCGACCTTATTGGCAGAACCAGACATATTTGAGGCAATCAGGAAGGCCCAGAGGTCGGATGATGAGGTTCAGAGATGGACGTCATTGGTACTTAAAGGTCAGTCATCCAAGTTCAGAGTGGCTGAGGATGATTCCTTGAGACTGGGCAACCGATGGGTAGTCCCAGATACACCAGAGTTGTGTAAAGGAATATTGGAGCGAACTCACAATAGTCGGTTCAGTATCCACCCAGGAGGAAGGAAGATGTACAAAGACCTATGCAGTCAATTCTGGTGGAGACGCATGAAGCGCGATGTGATCACTTTTGTTAAAATATGTTTGATCTGCCAGTAGGTAAAGGCAGAGAGGCAGAGGCATGGTGGCGAGCTGAAGAGCTTAGAGGTACCTGAATGGAAGTGGGAGAATATATCTATGAACTTCGTGACCCACTTGCCAAGGTCGTCCTCAGGATTTGATGCGATATGGGTGATCGTGGATAGGCTGACGAAGGTGGCTCACTTCATCCCTTACAGCATGTCTTTTATATACTTGAAGATGACCCAAATGTATATACGGGATGTGGTGAGGTTGCATGGTGTTCCAGTCTCGATAGTGTCTGACAGAGACCCGAGGTTCACTTCACATTTCTGGGAGGGTCTCCAGACAGCTTTGGGCACAGAGGTGAGACTGAGTACGGCCTATCACCCTCAGACAGACAGTCAGACGGAGCGTACCATTCAGACTCGAGGACATGTTGAGGGCATGTATTTTGGAGTTTGATACTCCGTGGCAGGATTCACTGGCACTGGTGGAGTTCTCCTATAATAACAGTTATCAGGCGAGCATTCAAATGGCTCCTTTTGAAGCTCTGTATGGACGACGATGTAGGTCACCGCTGTATTGGGAGGACTTGACTAGCAAAGTGGTCGGAGGACCGGATATGATCAAGGATATGGAAGGTAAGATAAAGTTGATATGCCAGAAGATGAAAGCGGCCCAGGATAGGAAAGCAGCCTATGCCAATAAGCGGCGACGATCGCTGGAATTCCAGTTAGGAGACAGGGTCTTCTTAAAGATCTTGCCCATCAGGGGTGTGGTTCGTTTTGGGATGCGGGGAAAAGTATCTCTGAGGTATGTCGGGCCATATGAAGTATTGCAGCGAATCGGTACATTGGCATATCGTTTGGCCCTGCCGCCATCTTTATCTGGCATACACGATGTTTTCCATGTCTCTATGGTACGGAAGTATGAGCCAGACCCGTCTCATGTCTTACAGCCTACTGAAGTGCAGTTGGGTTCAGATGTATCCTACGTAGAACGACCAATCAGAATTCTGGATCGAGAGGATCGCAGACTACGAAGCAAGATTATACCAATGGTCAAAGATCTGTGGGATCGTCGGGGTGTCGAGGAGGCTACGTGGGAGACGGAACGGCATATGGTGCAGCTTTACCCGGAACTATTTCTGGTATGTTATTTATGTTTAGTTTCTTTGTGGGTAAGTGCATGCGATTTCAAGGACGAAATCTTATAAGTAGGGGAGTATTGTGATGCCCCAAAATTTATTATATGCAATTTGGGCATTAATGATGCTTACATGAAAGGATGTTTATATGTCTATGTATTAACATACATGTTATGATATGCTTTAAGGGTGTGGTGCATTTATATTGGGGATTATGAGTATGTTCATGTTTTATGATAGGGGTGTGGTATTATGTTATGATGATATGATTAAGGGGGCATGTTTGGTGTTTTAAAGGGATGTATTAATTAAATGAAGTTATAAATATCGAGTAAAGATATTTTAATACATCGTACTAAATACCGGGACACAATCAAACACCACAAGGCACCCCAACCACACCCCCCCCCCAATCGGCCACCCTCCCCCAAGTGCACCTTCCCCCCCCCCCCCCCCCCCCCCCCACTTGCTCAACCCATGCCCAATCACCACCATGCCCCCACTCTCCTCTCATTCCAATCAATTCTCCTCCTCCTCTCCTCCATTCTCATCCCAAAGAGCTGCATCAAGGCAGGAAAAGACTTGGTTTTAAGGGCATTGAAAACCTTGCAATAAGAGGAGCAAAAAGAGAGGGGTAAGTTGGTACCCTGTTTTCTGGGTTTTTGGTTGAGTTTGAGTTTGGTGGGATGATTTTTATGCATGCTAAGTATAGGTTTGGGTGAAACCTTGGTATGGGTGCTTGCATGGTAGTATTATGTGACTACTAGCATGTTAGTTCGAGCATGTTACATGTTTTATGTGATAGATTTCTGGCTATGAAACTATGTGCTCGAAAATCTGGGCAAGGAAGAGCATGCTCTGTTTTCTGTATAAGTTGGTTAAGGTTGAATATTTTGATGATGTTATGATGCATGTTAGCTTAGGTTTTGTTAAACCTTTGATTTAAGTACTTACATGGAAGTTTTATGAAGTTCCTAACATGTTTGTTTGAGCAAGTATGTTGTGTTATGAAGTAGATTTGATGATATGAAATGAGGTCCTCGAAAATCTGGGAAAATCCCGATTTTCAGAGTGCTCGATCGATTGAGAATTTTGTACCGATCGATCGAGCGAGGCAGAAGCTTTTAAGCATAGTTTGAAATTCAGGCGTCGATCGATCGAAGGATTTTCCGATCGATCGGTGAAGCTCCTCGATCGATAGGTAAAATATTTCGATCGGTGAAGCTCCTCGATCGATAGGTAAAATATTTCGATCGATCGATCGAGACAGAATGTTTGGGCACTGTTTATGAACAGTTTCTCGATCGATCGAGACCTTGGGGCCGATCGATCGAGAGAGGCAGAATGTTGAAAATAAAATGATGATTTATTTTGTTAAGTTTATGGTATGAGATGATATTGTGGCATCTAATATGGTATTATGTGGTCTTGTAGAACCATCCCAGGTACCAGCACAATCAAGGAGATAAAGTTTGTTGACTCATCCTCCTTTTAAAAAGGTACGTAAGAGACGTACGGGCATCGGACGGTAAAACACATCTCTACACTATGACTATGCATTTATCGCATGAATATTTACGATGAAATGATGATGTTTATACGATGTATATATGATGATGTTTATACGATGATTATATAATGATGTGATACGATGTTTATGATGTGGTAAGATGCCACAGGGTAAGATGCCCATATGGTAAGATGCCATACGATGTTATTATGTGGTAAGATGCCATGGGGTAAGATGCCCATATGGTAAGAGGCCATACGATGTTATTATGTGGTAAGATGCATATATGGTAAGATGTCATACGATGTTATTATGTGGTAAGATGCCACGGGGTAAGATGCCAATATGGTAAGAGGTCATACGATGTTATTATGTGGTAAGATGCCACGGGGTAAGATGCCCATATGGTAAGAGGCCATACGATGTCTATGATGTGGTAAGATGCCACAGGGTAAGATGCCCATATGCATGAATATGAATCAGGGACAACAAAAAGAAGTTAATGAATAACCAGCATATTTACTTAACCAAGATTTCATGCATTCATTGTGATGTTTTTATGATGTTAAGTAAAACTGTATATGCTCATGATGTCTTGTCCCTGTAGGTACACTTTTGGACTGAAGGGGCTAAGGGTCGGGTTGAAGCTGTGAGCTACAAGGATACAAGATGCATATGATTCTGTTTATGTTTAGTATCTACTCTAGGAGTAGTATAAATCTAAAACGTTAGCATTCTTGTTTAGGAATGTATCCATTAAGTTACGAAGTTTTTATTTTGGCCTGTAATCCTATCAGCTCACGTAACAACCTAAAACCTTATAAAATGCATGTTTAGTTCAATTTATATGTTATTAATCACTGTCAAGGTGGGAAGACCCCACACTTGTAGAGGCTCAAGTTCCCTTGGCTTTTCCACTTGAGTAGGATCACTCCCCCAAACTTGGTTGGTTGAGTGTTCATCATCATATAACCAAACTCGGTTCGTCGCCTCTTGATTTGTAGCCCTCATCTCTTCCTCTTGGCAGCTAGTTGAAATTGTTTCCATGAGAACCGCCATTTGCTGCTCCAGGTGACGCATAGAGTTTGTTTTGCATTCCAAACTGTTCTCAGTTGATGCCATGAACCTTACCAAGGTATCCTCTAACTGAGTCGTGATGTTTGCAGAACTATCTCTCCTCTCTTCGTGATGTTCAAATGGTTGTGGTGTATCAATAGGGTAGTGAGGTTCCGGTGGGTATTGGTGACTCCTACCTTGTAGTGAAGAATCACAATGCCAATGATAATCGAAGTCCGCCATATCATTGAACAGGTGCAACACACTGTCCACTTATCTATCAACCAGGGGACTCCCAGTAACCAGTGCTCCGCTGAATACCCATTCTCGTGTCTGTGCATCCAGCCCTTTGAAGAAATATTGCATGAGAGTATAGTTCGAAAAGTTTTGATACCGGAATGTGTTGGCTAATTCATTGAATCTCTCCCAAACAGCGTAGAACGGCTCGGAACGTTGTTGGGCAAAGCTTGTGAAGGCTTGTTGATGTAGCATCTCCAAGTACCTCACAAGACAAACAAAACAAAAACAAAATAAATATATATAATTTTTTTTTCGAAATAAATAAACAAAAATGGTTAAATTACAGTCAAAGAACCTAGTATGATATTACTAAAGTTAGTCCCCGGCAACGGCGCAAAAAACTTGATCGCTTTATTTTAAACAATTAATTCCAGTCTAGCGATTTTAAATCGCAAGTGCACGGTGTCAAGTTTTAGTATAGATAGGAAGAATACGGATTGTAAAACTCACAGGGACTAACAAGCAAGTATCAAATAAGATTTCTTTTAACTATATTTAACATACAATAAATTAATTAATAATTAAACTAAACTAAATTAAGCTACTATAATCCAACCAAAATAATCGACGATCAAGAGAAAAATCCACAAGAAAGAATTATCAAGACAATTATTCACCTAACCCAACTCTTACAATTCTTTACCCCATACATCTCTAAGGTGACGGGTTTTCCGAATTTATTCAATATACTCTCTCGAGCTATATTAAATCTAACATCAAATTGCAACACGTAACTCTCGTTCACTTAATTAACAATTTGATATCGAATGCGCTTTATGAAAACAACTACTTTAGATTAAACAACCCAAAGCTATCAGTCGTATGTGATTTTATCTCTCGATCTCAATCTTTAACACACGGCATGAATTATTATATCGTATTATAATTTCATCTCTCGATATCAATTATAATAAAATATCATTCAAAGGTGATCAATCCTTCAAAAGCATTAAAAACAATAACACATGCACATAGATGATATATTAACTCAATCTCAAAATCAATAGGAAAAACTATGTTATTGATATTTCTCAATCATCAAAAACACAACAAATCCAATTATTCATGTAAAACAATAATATAAAAGTAAAAGAAAACTCCCATGTCGACTTCTTCGTTGATTCTCGATCCTTCCTCGCTTATTTCTCGATCGTGCTCCTCGATTCTCTTGTTGGCTTGTTCCGATTCCTAGGATGAAGAGATGATGGTGGATGAAGGTGATATGGAGTATGGAGGGTGGAGGCTATTCCTAGGGTAAAAAGTCTGATATTAGGTGTAATTTTCGTTCAAATATATAGAGGGAAGGGAATGATGGACTTCCTTGTTGGACCTAAACTCTAAAATGAATTTATTTTTCAGAAAACTTCATCCACCATCACCACTTCATCCTAGGAATTGGAACAAGCCAACAAGAGAATCGAAGAGCACGATCGAGAAAGAAGCGAGGAAGGATCAAGAATCAACGAAGGAGTCGACTTGGGAGTTTGCTTTTACTTTTAGATTATTGTTTTGAATTATTATTGGATTTGTTGTGTTTTTTATGATTGAGAAATATCAATAACATAGTTTTTCCTATTGAAGTTAAGATCGAATTCATACTTCTTCTATGAGCATGTGTTATTGTTTTTAATGCTTTTGAAGGATTGATCACCTTTGAATGATATTTTATTATAATTGAGATCGAGAGATAAAATTATAATACGATATAGTAATTCATGTCGTGTGTTAAATATTGAGATCGAGAGATAAAATCACACACGAGTGATAGCTTTGGGTTGTTTAATCTAAAGTTAGTGGTTTTCATAAAGCGCATTCAATGTTAAATTGCTAATTAAGTGAACGAGAGTTACTAGTTGCAATTTGATGTTAGACTTAATATAGCTCGAGAGAGTGTATTGAATAAATTTGGAAAACCCGTCACCTTAAAGATGTATGGAGAAAAGAATTGTAAAAGTTGGGTTAGGTGAATCATAGTCTTGATAATTCTTTCTTGTGGACTTTTCTCGTGATCGTCGATTATTTTGGTTGGATTATAGTAGCTTAATTTAGTTTAATTATTAATTAATTATCGTAGGTTAAATATAGTTAAAAGAAATCTTATTTGGTACTTGCTTGTTAGTCTCTGTGGGTTCGACAATCCGTATTCTTCCTATCTATACTAAAACTTGACATCGTGCACTTGCGGTCTAAAATTGCTAGATTGGAATTAATTGTTTAAAATAAAAGCGATCAGGTTTTTGGCGCCGTTGCTGGGGACGAACTTTTGTAATATCGTACTAGGTTCTTTGACTGTAATTTAACCATTTTTATTTATTTATTTCGGAAAAAAAAATTAATTTATGTATATTTATTTTGTTTTTGTTTTGTTTGTCTTGTGAAGTACTTGGAGATGCTACATCAACAAGCCTTCACAAGCTTTGTCCAACAACGTTCCGAGCCGTTTTACGCTGTTTGGGAGAGATTCAATGAATTGGCCAACACATTCCGGTATCACAACTTTTTCGAACTATACTCTCGTGCAATATTTTTTCAAAGGGCTGGATGCACAGACACGAGAATGGGTATTAAGCGGAGCACTGGTGACTGGGAGTCCCCTGGTTGATAGAGATATGGACAGTGTGTTGCACCTGTTCAATGATATGGCGGTGTAAGGACCCTAGTTCCTTAAGTGCGGATTAAAGGCATAAATGGAGCTAATCATGCTATATCAGAGTTTAATAGTTCGTGTTGAGGCTTTGAGCCCAAAGAATTACATGCCAAGTTAAGAACTATCAAATTGATTAAATTACATTCACAAACAAAAGAGTGTTATTCCCTATAGCTTTACACTACTCCTAGAGTAGATACTATACAAAATAATCCCATCTTTCTAATCAAAAGCGTTCTTCACGAGCTCACCGCCTCAACCCGCCTTAGCCCCTTTATCATGCCAAAATGTACCTACAAGGATAACCCCCGAAACATGAGCATGTATGATTCATATCCAACACAATATGAATATAAGGCGTAAATGCATGAATCATAATAAAACACTTCCTGTTTTTTCCATGCATTTTAAACGCTCCCTTTTTGGTTGTCCCTATACCATAACTCATGAGCATAATCAATAGATTATTTAATGGTTCACACATGTCATGACATAACACCATTCCATATTCACCAAGTACCAATCCCTAGTCTGTTCATCACAATGTATTTTAATGCCCCTCGCTTCACATATAGGCGGCATAGAATAACCTTGCTTCAATGGACATGCGATACTCCCACCCCTCGCTTCACATTTTAGCGGCAAATATTATTTCCTCGCCTCATATGATAACCATGCTTCAATGTGACATGCCGCACTCCCACCCCTCGCTTCACATTTAGCGGCACCAAATAAAATATCGGCAAGCATTAAAATCATCAAGGGGATGACCATGACTCATGGGATGTGCACCAATAATCATTATATGCATATACAATCATCATGCATAATTCCACATGTATTTGCATCCACAATGCATAATTCCATATATACTCGCATTCACAATGCATAATCAATGAGTATAATAGATACATGTACCGTTGGGTGCCCGTACGTCCTCTACGTACCTTTCCAAAAAGTAGGATGTGGTAGGACTTCACTTCCTTGGCTGTGTTGCCACCTGGGATGGTTCTACACATTCACACAAACCAATATTAGAACCAAATAATAGTCCAATACCAAAAATCCCACAAAAATAACCAAAAACACACATTTTGGTGTGTCGCGATCGATCGCCATATAGCCCCGATCGATCGCGAGACCACACTGTCTCGTTCAACAAAATTTTTCAATCCGCGATCGATCGCCGAGTTTGTGCCGATCGATCACGCCAAACTCGCGATCGATCGCGGAAGGCTACTGCCTTCTCCCCTGTAGCTCACGATCGATCGGGAGAATGTCCCGATCGATCGCCGAGACCTGTACATGCGATTTTCGGGCACTATTCACCTTTCTTCTTCCCCAAATCAAACAAACTCAAATACCAACACATCAACAATACAAAACCACTAAAAACCTTCAATAAACATTCTCATACACCCATAAATCTAACACCCAACCAAAATAATATCAATCCCCAACAAACCCATTTCAAAACTCCAATAAATCAATCCAAAACCAAGTAAATCCATACAAAAACATCAAGGAATGATATATGCCCTTCCTAGGCCTCAAATCTTACCAAGAATCACACCAATGGAGTTGTGCAAAGATTTCTCTTCTACCTTGAAGCAAAAATCGAAAATGGGGAAAGGGTTAGGGTTGGGAGAGTGAGTTGGGGATTTAAAGAGTGAATGATAAAGTGAGGTGGTAAAGTGGGGTAATGGCTTATATAGGTCCATTAAAATTATACCCCAACAATTAACATGATGTATAAAATACTCCAACATGGTATTTTAAAAGCATTTTGCAAAATGCAACAAACTCCCAATAGATTCATGCTTTCCAAAATAATTAACAACCAACAAGAATAAATCATGTTAATACCCAATTTTCCCAACATGAACGATATACATCCCGAAATGCATCCCCGGGACACGCCTACCATGTGACTAAGCATTTCAACATGATAATTAATTCTTGCACATAAATCAATTATCACCATAATTAATCATATAAACATAATTAATGCCCAAATTGCAATTAATTATTTCGGGGATATCACATACTCCCCTACTTATAACATTTCGTTCTCGAAATCGCATGCACTTACCCAAAAAGAAACTAAACATAAATAACATACCAGAAAATAGTTCCGGGTAGTGCTGCACCATATGCCGCTCCGTCTCCCACGTAGCCTCCTCGACACCCCTGCGATCCCACTGAACCTTGACCATCGGTATCACTTTGTTCCGAAGTCTGCGATCAGCTCTATCCAGAATTCGGACTGGGCGTTCCTCATAGGATACATCAGAGTCTAACTGTACCTCAGAAGGCTGTAACACATGCGACGGATCCGGCTCATACTTCCGCAACATAGACACATGGAACACATCATGTATACCAGACAAGGAAGGTGGCAAAGCCAGTCGGTAAGCTAAGGTGCCAATGCGCTGCAAGATCTCGTACGGCCCAACATACCTCGGAGACAGTTTTCCACGCATCCCGAATCGCACAACACCTCTGAAAGGCGAGATCTTCAAGAAGACCTTATCTCCCAACTGAAACTCCAACGGTCTCCGCCGTTTATTCGCATAAGCTGCCTGTCTGTCCTGGGCTGCTTTCATCCTCTGCCTTATCACCTTTATCTTCTCTTCCATTTCTCGAACCAGTTACCTATTTACGGTCCAAGTCATCCCAACACATGGGTGATCTGCATCGTCTACCATAAAGGGCCTCAAAAGGATCTGTAAGACCCCACTACTTAAGCTCGTCATTAGTTCATTTATGACGTCGTATGTGTATAAATTTTTCATTTCCTTTTCATTCTTTAAAAAGAATCATTACATGTTTCCCATAATCCCATGACATAAATAATGTTCAATATTATATGATCATCTCGACCAACAAATAGACTCAAGGATTTCACCCATTACCATCCTTATTACACCACTTTTACATTGTGGGTTTTTATAAAAATTTGGGCAAAGTCTCCCCATAAATTGAACTATCCCAAAATAAACACATTACCAAATAATTCCCGGCCAGGGAAAAACACGATACTAAAAGAAATCAAAATGATAACTAAGTTCCCAGCCAGGGAAGACACCACACTAATAAGACAACAAAAGTGGGTTTCAACACCCTTATACAGTCCATATACAGATACAAGTGCTCACAGAAGAGCAACGAATAACGGATACTCATCCGGATGCATAATTAATATATTTACCAACAGCTCAACCTCGTATATCGGCTCAATCTCATACTATGCTTCTGGAAGCATCATCCAACAAGGTCCGAGCCTAGCACTCCAAGGCAGCATCGTACCTGTTATACCTGTTTCAACAGAAACAGCCCCCACACAGGGTGAGCATACTCCAACTCAAAATTCAATCACAAATCGATATACAAAATCATAATACAACAGTTTAGATTATTCAAAACTCATAAAATATACTCCCTGTACAATTCCTAGTTTGTATAGCTTCCACGCATTGTTCCTGTTTCAAACTCACGCACATTCATTATGTCAAGTTTAGTATTATCATTGAAAGCGTGATACTCAACGACACTATGAATTCAATACAACAACAATATATTATTTATGCTCAACATAAATAATTCAACATCAATGTACACCTGGTTATCCCATTATCTCATTCTCGACACTTTCTCATATCGTTCATGCCCAAGGCATCAATACTCAACTAGTATAACCGGATCACGTACCACTACGTGTCCCTCACACAACACATATATACACATATTCTTTTCTTTACTCATGTCCTCGGATCACGTACAACTACGTATCTACCGAACTACGTATCTTAACTCAATTATCAGATTCAATCGATTACCTGAAACATCATATTCAAATTACATGTGTACATGAATGTATAGATACTAGATATACCTTCTCGTACGTCACCACGTACCTTATAATCTGTGTTTACCGTCAAGTCACCTTCCTTGTTGTCCGAGAGTTCAAGAAGGCTCTACGTAAACTCAAAGGTTTAAGGTTACTCATAATCAATAATTGATCACAAAATCTCATATTAAATCATAAATCATGCCCATGATATCACATAATTCAACTCTATCATATGATTCAACTCTAAACGAATTAAAGATGCATTGGTTCCATCATTCTTAATTTAGAACTCACTACTAGGAGTAGTGATTCAATAAAGTGAAATAATCAACATTACATGCCATTAGACACATTCAAGCATAACGCTCCCATTTTACATGTCTACAACTCCGAAATACCTCAAGTTTTCAAAGGGAGGAGTTATAAATCAAGTCACATTATACATTCCTCATTTCCTTTCAGAAAATGCACACAAGATCCATATGACCAACACGACACATCTTATACCATTTCAAGGCTTGACAGGAAAAATAGAATAATCTCATCCCTTTTTAATTAAAAGACTTGGCGGAAACAAGCACGCTACGAAGAGCAACAACATCATAAATAAAGCTAGCAGCATGTAGTTGGAACTACAACACCAAAACTAAAACGACACCACACTACAGTAGCTTCTCACACCATTAACATGGCTGGAACGACATCTCAACAAATATCAAAGTCTATGAAAAGCAAGCAAAACCCAACAGCAAGGACCCTATCCAAAGGTAACAACAAAGTTCACGTGATGTTGCAGCAACGACAAGGAAACGAAGTGCAATGGTGTGTGTGTTATCATCCAACTAGCAATTAAAGAAGCCACAACACAACCCAACATGTAATTTATCAACTAACAAGCAATGAAATTCCTAGAAAATAAAACCTCCAGGTTGACAGCCCCATTCCTCCAAAATAGCAGCTGGACGTACTTGAACAGCCAAGCAAAGAGAGGAATTGAAAGTAGTAGTTCAAAGTAAAACATACCATTAATAAACAAGCAAAACATTAGCAAAATCATCCAAAAGAAACAGCAACAAAGTTCAGACGCAGAAGCTACTTCTCGAAGCTAAAATAGGGCAAAAGATCGAACCATTGCGAGGGAAAATAAACAATTACAAAAATGAGTGGAAATTTTACATACAAACCTGAAGAAATCTCTAACAATTTCCTGGAATCATGTTGTTTTCACTGCTCGATTTGGTCATGGGAGGAGGGGAGAAGGGTTCGATTTAATGGAAGGCAAGAAAAGAATGAAGGCCCCCTATCGATTTAATCCCAACCTTTCGAATACCATCTCCTTCATTATATTATTATTTAAAACAAATAACATGAATTCCATTATTTGTATGAACCCCTTCTTAATTAATTGTATGGTAATTCCACCCATATTCATTTAATTTCAATTCTGAACCCAAAATGACATTCGCGAGAATATAATAATCTCCTTGGATTTAATTAACATATAAATTCAATTCCGAAATCATTTATCATAACCCCGCTCCAAAATCCGATACTCAAAACTAAATCCCGACATATCATATAAACACCATAATTAAATCCAATGAATGTTTATTAATTAGTCCGGGCATTACAATTCTCCCCAACTAATAAAATTTCGCCCCCGAAATTTAAATACATGCTTACCATAAAGCCAACAGTAAAATTTACGTACCGTTATACAACTCAAGATAGTGACCTGACCACATGTTGGATGACAGCCATCTGAATCATCACAGCTTACACATGTGCCCCATTACACCAACGATCGCAAGACTGCAATTCACATCACTTTACCATATTCCAATATTAACATTCAGTGGGCTAATATATATATGAATACCCTTATTCATATAACTCGTTACGAAATCAACATCATCGTACTTCAGCCATTAAGTACTCTTTATCATGATATGATAATTATTATTACTAGCACACTAGCATAATTCGAAGATTAGTATCAACATGTTAACAATTATCAAGTGCCATTAATTCGTAAAAGTCAACACTTACAGTGTTTAATCATCAAGCTTCTTTGTCATACTTCAGTACCTGCGTACTTCCATCGGTACATTTTCCTTGCACAAAATCTTAATCCGTCATAGTTTACTTTCATCATAGTACATATCATATAATCACTAAATCATGCGATCCATGCATATCATGTGTATATAAGAATGTATGACAATACACCAACCTTCATCGTATAAATAACTTCATACTGTGTTGTTGCAAATGTATGCAACTTATACTAACTTCACCACCATCGTACGTATGAAGCAGTGGTACTCTTGAGCCTTTACACATCAACATCTCATATATAATCTCCTGGCTATTATCTGGTGCAAAGTAATTACTAGAAAACCCATTAGTAATTCTCACATACATATATCCACATTATACGCACCAACAGCCACAGATCATCAATATCAAATCATGATGAATGGCCTAACATTAATATTCCTATGTCACGATTATTCTCCATCTAAAACAAGGCATCAACATCAATATCGAATAATTCGTGTCATACCATTGTAGGTGGAATCATCTACAATACACAATAGCATCATAGTATCATGCTCACAATACTCACATGCTCTTAAGTATCAACCTTTCCACATTACATCACCCAACTATCATCTGCCATGGGACAAGTACAAAATAAACTCATTAGTATTTCTCAAATACTCATAACATAACCACGTACCTTGTCATTTATGCATTATTGATATTCATAATGTTCCATCATCGAACATTAATTCCCTCAACTACGTAATTCTCTTCAATTATTTATTCAATAGAGTCCCATTTCATGAATGGACAACAGATCACAGTGTAGTAAGTATTCATGACTTTATGCATCAGTCTGGTCGTATACCATCAGCTAACCAATATCTGTTGTAAAGCAATTACTAGAACATCCATTAGTAATTACTACATGCATTACATGCCTTTCAGTTACTAATTCAATGTCAAAACACACTAAATCATTTAATCATGAATGTTAGTATATCACAAGTATTCTCCTAATGACATTATTATTTTGTTTGTCATATCGTGTCTAACTCGTCATTAATCATCACGTGGTTATTTATCATCACCGTCATTACACATCGGAGAATAACATCACAATCTCATACTTATCCATGACATTCACGATAGTTCCCGGTCAACTCGGGACGTTCACAATTATCACATGTCCACATATGACATTCATAGTGACCCCACGTCATCCCATGACATACTCATTAATCTCATTCCAACATGGTTATATTTAACTCGACATAACATGATTAATAAGTCATTAGTCTCACAATATACAAAATAATCAAGTTTTCATAAACCAATATCATTTAATTTGATCATCATTACCCCACTGTTATCTCGTCTATGCACAGTTAATCAATGAACATATCAATACTACATGTCATTTCAATTTCATTTTCAATTCTTCCTCATATATAAATTGATTCTCATAAACCATATAAAGCAATCGAGATAATTCACAATCCACGTATATCAAACAGGTTAAACCAAACGAAATGGTTTACCTCAATTCCTCGTTCCCGTGGATATTTCAATATTCTCTTGAGCCTACAACTCATGTGTCCAAGAAATAACAACAACACAATTGTCCACTGTTATCTGCGATCAAACATCATCAATATACAATGCTAACACAATAGCAATACAATAAACTCACGCTAACATAATAGCAGCACATCAATATTTGTCGCCCAACGACGGCACATTAATATTCATTGCTAACGCAATAGCAATATATCAACACTCATCGCCCACACTAGCATGCATAATCTCGTCGTCACTACGGGCATGCACAATATCATTGCCACTACTGACATCCATATAATATCCATAATCACAATGAATAAAATCACATTCTTAAAACAATAAGATGTAATAACACTTACTGTACGCAGTGGATCCACACTTGATCTTTTAAACTGTCCATGTTCTCAACACAAATATTCCACAAATATAATTTCATATCAATACATAATTGATATACTCATCGTCAATAGCACGACGGTCTAATATACTCTTCGTCAATACATGACATCAAAAATAATACGAAAGAAACAGTAATATACATCCATTCCTCGCTAACAAGGTAGCGGCATACCTGTCTCCGTCGCTCAACAGCAATATGAAATCAGCACCTGTCGCTCGAATGCGGTATAAACCATCGCTAATCATCATAGAGGAATGAATCATCATCAATCGACACAGCGGAATGAACCATCGCTATACATGTGTACGGCGGCATGAACCATCGCCCGATATACCTGGCGGCATGAATCATCGCCAAAAAGATAGCGGAAAGAGGTATCGCTATACACGCACCTGGCAGAATATCCATCGCCAATAAGATAGCGGCATGAACCATCGCTCGATATACCTGGCGGCATGAATCATCGCCAATAAGATAGCGGAAAGAGGCTTCGCTATATAATACCTGGCGGCAAGAACCATCGCCAATAGAATAGCAGAATGATATCCCTCGCTATAATATGACAGCGGTCGTGTTCTTCGCTTCATATGAGCGGCAAATATCTTCATCGCTACCTCGCTTCGACAAACCAGCGGCAAATAATATCCCTCGCTACAATATGACAGCGGTCATGTTCTTCGTTTCATATCAGCGGCAAATATTCTCTCATCGCTACGGTATGACAGCGGCACCATTACTCCTTGTTTTAATCATGACAGCGGAAATACCCCTCGCTTTACATGGCAGCGGAAATACCCCTCGCTAAGATATGACAGCGGTCGTGTTCTTCACTTCATATAAGCGGCAAGTATTCCCATCGCTACGCCATGAAGCGGCAAGTATTCACATCGCTACGCCATGCATGCAACCGTAATGCATAACCCGTATTCCGATAAACATCGCCATGAGTGTATTTTAATGCACCTCGCTTCAAATGTGACATGCGGAATTTTACCATCGCTTCAACATTTAGCGGCAAAGCATTAAAATCATCACTCCGATATATATGCAACTGTAATGCATAATCCATGTCTCATAAGACCCTGCAACCACCATGGTTAGCAATAACATATTTCAATTATGAACACATATCATAAATGCACATAAGCAATATAGATGTGCCACGTAACACTAACTATCATCATGCATAAGTATGTGCTTCTCATTCCCATTAACATGTTCCTAGGCCCTCAACAGCCCCAAAGAGCTAACCACTGCTCTGATACCACTAATGTAAGACCCCACTACTTAAGCTCGTCATTAGTTCATTTATGACGTCGTATGTGTATAAATTTTTCATTTCCTTTTCATTCTTTAAAAAGAATCATTACATGTTTCCCATAATCCCATGACATAAATAATGTTCAATATTATATGATCATCTCGACCAACAAATAGACTCAAGGATTTCACCCATTACCATCCTTATTACACCACTTTTACATTGTGGGTTTTTATAAAAATTTGGGCAAAGTCTCCCCATAAATTGAACTATCCCAAAATAAACACATTACCAAATAATTCCCGGCCAGGGAAAAACACGATACTAAAAGAAATCAAAATGATAACTAAGTTCCCAGCCAGGGAAGACACCACACTAATAAGACAACAAAAGTGGGTTTCAACACCCTTATACAGTCCATATACAGATACAAGTGCTCACAGAAGAGCAACGAATAACGGATACTCATCCGGATGCATAATTAATATATTTACCAACAGCTCAACCTCGTATATCGGCTCAATCTCATACTATGCTTCTGGAAGCATCATCCAACAAGGTCCGAGCCTAGCACTCCAAGGCAGCATCGTACCTGTTATACCTGTTTCAACAGAAACAGCCCCCACACAGGGTGAGCATACTCCAACTCAAAATTCAATCACAAATCGATATACAAAATCATAATACAACAGTTTAGATTATTCAAAACTCATAAAATATACTCCCTGTACAATTCCTAGTTTGTATAGCTTCCACGCATTGTTCCTGTTTCAAACTCACGCACATTCATAATGTCAAGTTTAGTATTATCATTGAAAGCGTGATACTCAACGACACTATGAATTCAATACAACAACAATATATTATTTATGCTCAACATAAATAATTCAACATCAATGTACACCTGGTTATCCCATTATCTCATTCTCGACACTTTCTCATATCGTTCATGCCCAAGGCATCAATACTCAACTAGTATAACCGGATCACGTACCACTACGTGTCCCTCACACAACACATATATACACATATTCTTTTCTTTACTCATGTCCTCGGATCACGTACAACTACGTATCTACCGAACTACGTATCTTAACTCAATTATCAGATTCAATCGATTACCTGAAACATCATATTCAAATTACATGTGTACATGAATGTATAGATACTAGATATACCTTCTCGTACGTCACCACGTACCTTATAATCTGTGTTTACCGTCAAGTCACCTTCCTTGTTGTCCGAGAGTTCAAGAAGGCTCTACGTAAACTCAAAGGTTTAAGGTTACTCATAATCAATAATTGATCACAAAATCTCATATTAAATCATAAAATCATGCCCATGATATCACATAATTCAACTCTATCATATGATTCAACTCTAAACGAATTAAAGATGCATTGGTTCCATCATTCTTAATTTAGAACTCACTACTAGGAGTAGTGATTCAATAAAGTGAAATAATCAACATTACATGCCATTAGACACATTCAAGCATAACGCTCCCATTCACATGTCTACAACTCCGAAATACCTCAAGTTTTCAAAGGGAGGAGTTATAAATCAAGTCACATTATACATTCCTCATTTCCTTTCAAAAAATGCAGACAAGATCCATATGACCAACACAACACATCTTATACCATTTCAAGGCTTGACAGGAAAAATAGAATAATCTCATCCCTTTTTAATTAAAAGACTTGGCGGAAACAAGCACGCTACGAAGAGCAACAACATCATAAATAAAGCTAGCAGCATGTAGTTGGAACTACAACACCAAAACTAAAACGACACCACACTACAGTAGCTTCTCACACCATTAACATGGCTGGAACGACATCTCAACAAATATCAAAGTCTATGAAAAGCAAGCAAAACCCAACAGCAAGGACCCTATCCAAAGGTAACAACAAAGTTCACGTGATGTTGCAGCAACGACAAGGAAACGAAGTGCAATGGTGTGTGTGTTATCATCCAACTAGCAATTAAAGAAGCCACAACACAACCCAACATGTAATTTATCAACTAACAAGCAATGAAATTCCTAGAAAATAAAACCTCCAGGTTGACAGCCCCATTCCTCCAAAATAGCAGCTGGACGTACTTGAACAGCCAAGCAAAGAGAGGAATTGAAAGTAGTAGTTCAAAGTAAAACATACCATTAATAAACAAGCAAAACATTAGCAAAATCATCCAAAAGAAACAGCAACAAAGTTCAGACGCAGAAGCTACTTCTCGAAGCTAAAATAGGGCAAAAGATCGAACCATTGCGAGGGAAAATAAACAATTACAAAAATGAGTGGAAATTTTACATACAAACCTGAAGAAATCTCTAACAATTTCCTGGAATCATGTTGTTTTCACTGCTCGATTTGGTCATGGGAGGAGGGGAGAAGGGTTCGATTTAATGGAAGGGAAGAAAAGAATGAAGGCCCCCTATCGATTTAATCCCAACCTTTCGAATACCATCTCCTTCATTATATTATTATTTAAAACAAATAACAGGAATTCCATTATTTGTATGAACCCCTTCTTAATTAATTGTATGATAATTCCACCCATATTCATTTAATTTCAATTCTGAACCCAAAATGACATTCGCGAGAATATAATAATCTCCTTGGATTTAATTAACATATAAATTCAATTCCGAAATCATTTATCATAACCCCGCTCCAAAATCCGATACTCAAAACTAAATCCCGACATATCATATAAACACCATAATTAAATCCAATGAATGTTTATTAATTAGTCCGGGCATTACAGGATCCATCTGAATGCTTGCCTGGTAGCTATTGTTATAAGAAAACTCTACCAAGGCCATTGAATCATGCCAAGAAGCATCGAACTCCAATACACAAGCCCTCAACATGTCCTCGAGCATTTGGATAGTACGCTCGGTCTGGCCATCCGTCTGAGGATGATAAGCAGTACTCAACCTAACTTCATTCCCCAAAGCTGACTGAAGACCCTCCCAAAAATGAGATGTGAATCGTGGATCTCGATCCGACACTATGGAAATGGGGATCCCGTGCAATCTTACCACATCTCGAATATACAACTGAGCCATCCTCAAAAAGTTGAAGGTCATGCTATAAGGAATGAAGTGAGCCACCTTGGTCAATCTGTCCACAATCACCCAAATGGCATCAAAACCCGAGGCACTCCTCGGCAAGTGAGTCACGAAGTCCATGGAAATGTGTTCCCACTTCCACTTTGGTATCTCCAAGCTTTTCAACTCGCCGCCAGGTCTCTGCCTCTCTGCCTTAACCTGCTGGCAGATCAAGCACCTCTTAACAAAAGCGACGACATCACACTTCATTCTTTTCCACCAAAACTAATCACGTAGATCCTTATACATCTTCTTCCCGCCTGGGTGGATACTAAGTCTGCTATTATGAGCTCGCTCCAAGATCCCTCTACGCAACTCCGGCGTACTCGGAACCAGCCAACGGCTACACAATCTCAAGGATCCATCCTCGGCCACTCTGAACTTCGATGGCTGACCACGATGCAATAAAGATAACCACCTCTGAATCTCATCATCTGACTTCTGAGCTCTCCGGATATTCTCATAGATATCTGGCTCAGCTAATAAGGTTGATACATACACTGGTGATGTGTAAGGACCCCATATACTTAACCCTTGATTAGTGTATTAATCATTATGTGTGGCACATACTTTCAATAAAATTATTCGGGAAACTCAGATGATACTTTACCATTGAATGGCAATTACAAAGTTTTCTTTAACATAGAGTGTTATAAGCTCATCATCCTAACAACAACAGACTCATAGGGTTCGCCCATCACACCACTTTTTACATTGTGGACTTTTATAAAAATTTGGGCAGAGTCTCCCCATAAATAGAGCTATCCCGAAATAAAAGCACAACACATAACATAATTCCCGGCCAGGGAAAACATAACACTCATCAGAATACATCAATATCAAGTAAATTCCCAGCCAGGGAAGACACCACACATATGACAACCAAAGTGGGTTTCAACACCCACATAACACACTAACGACTCTCATATCATTTAGCAATTCTACCTCTAATTGCATGCAACATAGAATGAAAGAGAGAAAGGCTCATGCCTTTATATACAACGCATATACAAGTAATCTTGCTCACATGCGAGCATCATGAATATGTATATAACCCTCATGGGTATATAAGTACTCTATACGATACCGTGCTCCATCAAGCCCTGGTACCACGATCCTGGGAGTACATCCAATCAACAGCTCGAGCTCATCTCCAAAGCCATCGATGTACCTGTTCACCGCCCCAACAGAGACAGCCCCCAACGGGGTGAGCATACCAATTCCACAATTTCATAATCATAATGACATAATACATAATTTACGAAAATGTTAATATTGTGGAACATATGTGATACTTCCTGGATGGTATCATCCTCATCATAGCGTACCCCTGTAATAATCCTGTTCTCAAAACAGATAAATCATCAAATCCTGAATATGCAGTTAATCATCATATTGGTTAACCCTAGCCAGTTCCAATTTAATAACATTTCATAACATCTTTCTTTATCTAGCAATTATCATAATTCTAGATATTATAATGAGATTTCCTTAACTTCCGATACTAGTTAATCACTTCTCTGATTAACTACGTCTCTGTTCTTATTCATTACCAATAAGGAATAAAATACAGATATCCTAGATATCTAATCAAATACCACCTTTTTCATTTCTTACTTCAAGTAGCATCATACTATCGGTGTTTGCTCCGTAGCAACCACACCCCATCATTTGCTCGCTTCATAGCGGCACTAAGCATTTCATCATGTGAATCAACATAACGTAATCAAGTCCCGGTACCATCATAGTAAAGCATTTCATGTATTTTAGATCATGCATCATACTTGTAAAACATCATTTAAACTATGCTCGTACGCTAAACGTACCTTAAATCCTCGAAGTCCGAGCCAAACCTTGCTCGAGTTCCATGCCCTGATGAACGATGTGCTAACACGATAAATAATTCACAATTATTTACGAACATGCAACCCATGCTCAAGCACATCCATAACCCTCAAAATATTGTCGACACACGACAATTAAACAACTAAAAGACCCGGGGCAGGGTACATGCAGGGAGGGAAAACGAATGCAACATATCGAAAAATTGCTCAAGAACACCTTCAATAATTCGAACCCAACCAACACAAATCAAACCCAAATAATCACCATAATTCATCTACACATGAATTAATCAATTAACAACAACAATAATCGCCTCACATGCCAAACCCCCAAAATTCGAATTCCAAGCCCTAAATTCGAATCCAATTCCTCAAATTCGAACACAATCAAGCATCGTAATGCATCAACAACATGAATTAATCAATCCATAACAAGAATCATCACTCCTTGTCAAAAATCCCCAAAATTCGAACCCTAACTCACGAAATCGAGCTGAAATTCGAACCAAATTTAACCAATATTTTCGAACCAAAAAGTCTGAAATAATCGACTCAAAACCAGCTTAAAACGCCCCAAAAACATCAAAAAAATCGTACCAAAAACATACCAAAATCGCGTCCCAAAAATCGGATGAAATCCAGTTTTCGAACCCTACGCTTTTCTGGCAAATCCGAGCTCGATTCTCGACCAAACTTCAAATTGTTGGTATGTATAGAAGCGCCTGGAAGAGACGATTCCAACGGCGGGTGGCACGCGCCGAACGGCGGCCGGACGGCGGCTGGCCGACGACTTTTGTGCGCGGGGGTCAAAGGGGATCGGGAGTGGTCGCGGGCGAGGAGAGAGAAACGGGTGAGGAGAAATGGTTCCGATAATTAAAATCTCGGGTTTAACTGGTATTTATAGCAAAAATACCCCGAAATACTAATATCCCCACAAATACATCATGATTCATTAAAAATCATCTGTTTTCAAAAATTCTCTCTCTAACTCAAAAACCCCCTACCGGTGCCCATACACAGCACCCGAGATTCTGAGTCACACTAAAAACCCAACTCACAGGTTTTCACCGAAATGAGAATACGATCTCAACCTCGGGATCCAACAACCCCAACTACTCAATTAAACGAGCCCAGAAGGCCCAACACCGCGATTAAACTCCAAATCGCCACGTAAAACAACTTTACGGGTTATTAACACTCCGGGATTAACACCTATAATCCCTGGTCATCACAATATCCCCCACTAAAAGAATTTCGTCCTCGAAATTAGCACTGGTGTATCACATAACACCCAGGCTACACAACAACATGAAGCCATAAACTCGATTCCTGACCATATCAGAATCGTCTTAAAACCTCGAGAATACTTAACTCACATCAAACTCTGAAACAGAGCGACATACCAAAATCCACACCAACTCATCACCCAAGAGACAAAACGTACCTCGATGCGGTTCATCCCAAAAGTCAGTCCCTCGTGACTGCAAAACAACCAATACTTACGACCGTAGATCGGACAGTCATCCTTCGTTCTAATACCACTAGTAAGAACGCATCCTGAATGACACCTCAACCGTGAGAACGTTGACTTCGTGTCAAACTCTGGAGTGGAATAGACTCCCAAATCCATCATATCGTCAAAGAGCGTCAGCACAACTCAACGCTAACAGTCCAAAAGCAGTTAGTCGACTGAAACTGCAAGGATTCGAATCGCTTCCGATTCCATCGTAGATATCATTCAAAGACATCTCTATCATGACTCACGATGTCTAACATACATCGTTACGAGGGAAACATTAGCATACCATGGTGTACACATACCAAACCTGGTTTCCACTTTCAAACCTCCTCTTTCAAATGAGCAGTCGCATCATTGCAACTCAATTTGGGCAACTCACGGCCACAGATTCACACAAAAGACATCTCACAAGATGTCCACCTCCGGATATCCTAAGAATCACATCCTGATCATAAATAAACAATCGAGACTCCTCAGAGTTTCAAATTTGAAAGGACATGCAATAAACCCAATGCATCCCAAATACATGGATTCCCAGGCCAAAACAACGACGACTTGATGACTCTCTTGTTGGTACTTCAACATCATGAGCTGTCCCAGACAAGTCTCACCAAGATTTAAACATAAACATATATACGTTTCAGTGAGGCATACACAACCTCAACTTCAAATGACGTGGTGACTACTAGAGTCCACCACAATCCACATCGTATCACCTTACGATTTGCCAAACTTGGTTCCAACGAGCAGTATAACGGCTCTAGCAAGCCCATCATGGTGCTGCACACACGCGGCAGGCAAACTAGTCGCTGCCTCACTAGGTTCACCTCAAACCTACCAATCAGACGGACGTTTCCGCACGGCATACCATACCATGGGAAGAAAATCAATAGAGTAGTGGGTCTTTACCCAACATTCCTCCAATGCTGATATACCCTGGACACTCCAATGTCCCCATGTACTTAACATAACCTGATCCTACTCCCTTAGGACCCATCTTACACCCTCATGGGTGGTGTGGTCATGTCTACCACACGTCATATCAATAAAAAAGCGAGTAATTCCTCCACGATTACTCCTGTCGTCAAATTACATGGCCAAAAAGCCATTCCAACGGTATCACCACTCGTGATATGATCCCTCAAACATATGCTGCGGTACAATCACATGTACAGCGCGTCCATCCATTCCTCGAGCAGCCTGCTCGGTATAAGGGTCACGTCGATCGGTGATGCACACACCACCTTGTGCCCGACACTGGCACCCAAGGCATACAACTGAAAACGTATACTCAACGCATTGTTCATCGTAACGATGATGCATGTCTAATAAGACATCTCCTACACCATCGTCATCGCCATCCCGTGACGACATGCCTACTCATGGCATCTATGGTATCGTCAACTAGTGACGATACATGTCAACAATGACATCTAAACGACCCAGTCAACTCGTGACGGTCCATGTGCATCAACATATGTCATCCATCATCATGCTAGTAAAATAGTCATAATAAAACATGTATAACAACGCATGCTAGCTATAACAATGCTAAATAGAATAGCAATATCTCATACCTCATCGCTAACAAGATAGCGGCATACCTGTCTCCGTCGCTCGATAATAGTACGAAATCAGCACGCATCGCTCGAAGGTGGCATAATCCTGTGCTGAGTACATAGCGGCACAATCCATCGCTATAGAATCGACGGCATGATACCTCGTCATATAATAAGTGGCATGAAACCTCGCTATACACCTGAGCCTGAATCATTGTCTACATAACAGCGGAAAGAGGCATCGCTATCAACATATCTGGTGGCACTAATCATCGCCAATCCTCATAGAAGAATAAGTCATCGTAAATCCACATAATAGCGGAATGGGGCATCGCTACATATCCGGCGGCATAAACCATCGCCAATCCTCATAAAAGAGTGAGTCATCGTAAAATAGCGGAATGAGGCATCGCTATCATCATATCCGGCGGCATAAATCATCGCCAATCTCATAGAAGAATAAGTCATCGTAAATCCACATAATAGCGGAATGGGGCATCCTATCATCATAAACATCATCATAATCATCATATCATCTTTACTCATCATAAACATCATCATAAACATCATATTCACATATATACTCACAACAAACTATGTTAATTAGAAATGGGACTGTCCGGGTTCCATTATGACAGCGGCACAATTGGCCCCCTCGCTCGACATAACACATCGTATGATACCCATCGCTACGCCTTGATAGCGGATGTATCTCTTATTCAGCGGATGATACCCATCGCTACGCCTTGATAGCGGATGTACCCCATCGCTCAGCGGATGATACCCATCGCTACACCTTGATAGCGGATGTACCCCATCGCTCATCAGCGGATGATACCCATCGCTACACCTTGATAGCGGATGTACCCCATCGCTCATCAGCTATGTGAGCGGCAAGACCTTCCTCGCTTGCCCATAATGACCACCGGACATTCTACCATTCTAAGTAACATAGTTAAACATACATTATCATCATATAAACATCATCATCTTATAGCATCATTATCTTAGAGATAAAACAGTAAATATACGAAATCATAGTTGAGTAAGCCTGCTGGTTATTCATTAACTTCTTTTCATTTTCCCTGGTTCATATTCATGCATATGGGCATCTTACCCTGTGGCATCTTATCACCTTATAACCATCATATCATTCTATAAACATCATATTAACATCATCATTACTTATCATAATCGTCATCGTAAAAACATCATCATGTATCTTGTCATCTTTATTCATTATAAAATCATCTTCATTGTGAACTTACTTATCATAACATCATCTTAAACATCTTATCATTTTTTATTCATTATACACATCATCATGGCATCGTAAATTCTTATGCAATCATAGTATGATCATAATATAGGAGTATGGCCTCTTACCATATGGGCATCTTACCCCGTGGCATCTTACCACATCATAACATCGTATCACATCATCATAAACTTACTTATCAAAATCATCATCATCATGACATCATCATTATAAACTTACTTATCATAATCATCATCATAAGCATTATCATCATAAACTTATTTATCATAATTATCATCGTAAGCATCATCATCATAAACTTATGCAATTAATATATAGTCATAGTTAGGAGGGTGTTACCGTCCCATGCCCGTACGCTTCTTACGTACTTTCCTTGCTTGAACATTACATGAACAAACGCATTAGTATATTCAATAATAATTGAGACCATACCGAAGTATTCCACTGTCGGTTGTCTACCCAGTCTGTCCTCAGACAATACGTCATATCTTTATTTTCCCTGATTTTCTTCCAAAATCAGATTCCTTGGCACGTAGCATATAGAGTGTTAGACATTACTATTAATGCCATCCTATCGTGTTCCACACGATTCCTGCAACCAAAATGGTTAGCAATACCACTTTTCATAACATAAAAGCACATAAACAATTAGTCATGTCGTATAACATTAATGCCATCATGCATAAATATGTGCTATCAATAACTTCCTAGGCCCTCAACAGCCCCAATGAGCAACCACTGCTCTGATACCACTAATGTAAGGACCCCATATACTTAACCCTTGATTAGTGTATTAATCATTATGTGTGGCACATGCTTTCAATAAAATTATTCGGGAAACTCAGATGATACTTTACCATTGAATGGCAATTACAAAGTTTTCTTTAACATACAGTGTTATAAGCTCATCATCCTAACAACAACAGACTCATAGGGTTCGCCCATCACACCACTTTTTACATTGTGGACTTTTATAAAAATTTGGGCAGAGTCTCCCCATAAATAGAGCTATCCCGAAATAAAAGCACAACGCATAACATAATTCCCGGCCAGGGAAAACATAACACTCATCAGAATACAGCAATATCAAGTAAATTCCCAGCCAGGGAAGACACCACACATATGACAACCAAAGTGGGTTTCAACACCCACATAACACACTAACGACTCTCATTTCATTTAGCAATTCTACCTCTAATTGCATGCAACATAGAATGAAAGAGAGAAAGGCTCATGCCTTTATATACAACGCATATACAAGTAATCTTGCTCACATGCGAGCATCATGAATATGTATATAACACTCATGGGTATATAAGTACTCTATACGATACCGTGCTCCATCAAGCCCTGGTACCACGATCCTGGGAGTACATCAAATCAACAGCTCGAGCTCATCTCCAAAGTCATCGATGTACCTGTTCACCTGCCCCAACAGAGACAGCCCCCAACGGGTTGAGCATTCCAATTCCACAATTTCATAATCATAATGACATAATACATAATTTACGAAAATGTAAATATTGTGGAACATATGTGATACTTCCTGGATGGTATCATCCTCATCATAGCGTACCCCTGTAATAATCCTGTTCTCAAAACAGATAAATCATCAAATCCTGAATATGCAGTTAATCATCATATTGGTTAACCCTAGCCAGTTCCAATTTAATAACATTTCATAACATCTTTCTTTATCTAGCAATTATCATAATTCTAGATATTATAATGAGATTTCGTTAACTTCCGATACTAGTTAATCACTTCTCTGATTAACTACGTCTCTGTTCTTATTCATTACCAATAGGGAATAAAATACAGATATCCTAGATATCTAATCAAATACCACCTTTTTCATTTCTTACTTCAAGTAGCATCATACTATCGGTGTTTGCTCCGTAGCAACCACACCCCATCATTTGCTCGCTTCATAGCGGCACTAAGCATTTCATCATGTGAATCAACATAACGTAATCAAGTCCCGGTACCATCATAGTAAAGCATTTCATGTATTTTAGATCATGCATCATACTTGTAAAACATCATTTAAACTATGCTCGTACGCTAAACGTACCTTAAATCCTCGAAGTCCGAGCCAAACCTTGCTCGAGTTCCATGCCCTGATGAACGATGTGCTAACACGATAAATAATTCACAATTATTTACGAACATGCAACCCATGCTCAAGCACATCTATAACCCTCAAAATATTGTCGACACACGACAATTAAACATCTAAAAGACCCGGGGCAGGGTACATGCAGGGAGGGAAAACGAATGCAACATATCGAAAAATTGCTCAAGAACACCTTCAATAATTCGAACCCAACCAACACAAATCAAACCCAAATAATCACCATAATTCATCTACACATGAATTAATCAATTAACAACAACAATAATCGCCTCACATGCCAAACCCCCAAAATTCGAATTCCAAGCCCTAAATTCGAATCCAATTCCTCAAATTCGAACACAATCAAGCATCATAATGCATCAACAACATGAATTAATCAATCCATAACAAGAATCATCACTCCTTGTCAAAAATCCCCAAAATTCGAACCCTAACTCACGAAATCGAGCTGAAATTCGAACCAAATTTAACCAATATTTTCGAACCAAAAAGTCTGAAATAATCGACTCAAAACCAGCTTAAAACGACCCAAAAACATCAGAAAAATCGTACAAAAAACATACCAAAATCGCGTCCCAAAAATCGGATGAAATCCAGTTTTCGAACCCTACGCTTTTCTGGCAAATCCGAGCTCGATTCTCGACCAAACTTCAAATTGTTGGTATGTATAGAAGCGCCTGGAAGAGACGATTCCAACGGCGGGTGGCACGCGCCGAACGGCGGCCGGACGGCGGCTGGCCGACGACTTTTGTGCGCGGGGGTCAAAGGGGATCGGGAGTGGTCGCGGGCGAGGAGAGAGAAACGGGTGAGGAGAAATGGTTCCGATAATTAAAATCTCGGGTTCAACTGGTATTTATAGCAAAAATACCCCGAAATACTAATATCCCCACAAATACATCATGATTCATTAAAAATCATCTGTTTTCAAAAATTCTCTCTCTAACTCAAAAACCCCCTACCGGTGCCCATACACAGCACCCGAGATTCTGAGTCACACTAAAAACCCAACTCACAGGTTTTCACCGAAATGAGAATACGATCTCAACCTCGGGATCCAACAACCCCAACTACTCAATTAAACGAGCCCAGAAGGCCCAACACCGCGATTAAACTCCAAATCGCCACGTAAAACAACTTTACGGGTTATTAACACTCCGGGATTAACACCTATAATCCCTGGTCATCACATGATGCATCTATGTCGAAGTCATAGCCCAGATGGCAATAGGAAGTCATCATTGCTGACAAATGGATGACATCCTCGGCAGTAATCCTCACCTTCCGACTCAAGGCGTCTGCTGTCAAGTTGGCTTTACCAGGATGGTACTCGATTTCACAGTCATAGTCCTTGCGCAAATCCATCCACCTCCTCTGCCTCATATTCAACTCTGCCTGAGTAACTAAGAACTTCAGGCTCTTGTGGTCCGTGTAAATGGTAAAAGACGTACCATACAGATAATGCCTCCAAATCTTCAGGGCGAAGATAATAGCCGCCAGCTCCAAGTCATGGACTGGATATCTGGTCTCATGCGGCTTCAACCGCCTCGATGCATAAGCCACCACATGCTTATCTTGCATCAATACACACCCAAGGCCTTGAAGTGATGAATCAGTATAGAGGACAAACCTAGAGTTCTCCGAAGGAATTACCAACACAGGCGCCGTCGTCAACCGGTGTTTCAACTCCTGGAAGCTTTCCTCACAAGCTTCTGACCAAAAGAATGGTACTCCCTTCTGGGTCAATTGTGTTAATGGCTTGGCAATCTTCGAAAATCCCTCGACGAAGCGTCGATAATAACCGGCCAAACCAAGGAAGCTCCGTATCTCGGGCACAGAAGTAGGTGCAGCCCACTCCATCAGAGCCTCGATCTTCCTGGGATCCACCGATATCCCACTGTTAGATATGACATGCCCTAGAAACACTACACTGCTCAGCCAAAATTCACACTTGCTGAGCTTGGCATACAACTGGTGATCTCTGAGAATCTGGAGTACTGTCCTCAAGTGTTTCGCATGCTCTTCCTCACTCCGAGAGTAGATAAGTATGTCGTCAATAAATACAATGACGAACTGATCAAGATATGGCTGAAACACTCTGTTCATCAAGCTCATAAAGACCGCTGGGGCATTCGTCACACCGAACGGCATCACTAGGAACTCATAGTGCCCATATCGAGTCTGAAATGTTGTCTTCTGCACATCTTCCTCCCTGACCCGAATATGGTGGTACCCGGATCTCAAATCAATATTGCTATATAGTCTGGCACCTTGCAACTGATCAAACAAATCATCAATCCTTGGGAGAGGATACTTGTTCTTCACTGTGGCCTTATTCAGTTGCCGGTAATCGATGCACAATCGCATCGAACCATCCTTCTTCTTTACAAAGAGAACCGGTGAGCCCCATGGCGATACGCTAGGGCGTATATATCCTTTGTCAAGGAGTTCCTATAATTGCTCCTTCAATTCCCTTAACTCCGCCGGTGCCATCCTGTAAGGTGCACGAGAGATAGCGGATGTCCCCGGTAATAACTCAATCCCAAACTCGACTTCTCTAGCCTGTGGGAATCCGGGAATCTCCTCCGGGAACACATCAACAAACTCTGCTACCACTGGTACATCCTCAACTCTCAATTCTTTATTCTTTCATGACGTGTCCACGGCATAGATGAGATAGCCCGTGTTACCACGTTCCAACAACTGAGACATTTTGATTGTCGAAATCAACGGAATCTTTGCACGAGAACCGTTGCCATAAAAAGTCCACTGTATCCCCAAATCAGGTCTGAACCTTACTGTCCTCTGTCGACAATTGTAAGGACCCCAAACCCTTAACCCTTGATTAGTGTATTAATCAATATGTGTGGCACATGCTTTCAATAAAAATCGATCAGGAAACTCAGATGATACTTTACCATTGAATGGCAAATACAAAATTTTCTTTAATACTCGATGTTATAAGATCATCACCCTAACAACAAATAGACTCATAAAGTTCGCCCATTACCATCCCCTTTACACCACTTTTTACAATGTGGACTTTTATAAAAATTTGGGCAGAGTCTCCCCATAAATTGAGCTATCCCGAAACAAAAACACATCACATAATATAATTCCCGGCCAGGGAATACACAATGCTCGACAGAATACAGAACACAAAGTAAATTCCCAGCCAGGGAAGACACCACACAATAAGACAACTAAAGTGGGTTTCAACACCCACATAATACACAAATGACTCTCATATCATTAGCAATTCTACCCGTAATTGCATGCATATAGAATGAAAGAGAGGAAGGCTCATGCCTTTATATACAACCCATATACAAGTATAACCGTGCTCACATGCGAGCATCATAAATGTGTATATAACTCTCGGGTGTATATAAGTACCCTATACGATACCGTGCTCCATCAAGCCCTGGTACCACGATCCTTGGCAGCTCGAGCTCAACTCCAAAGCCATCGATGTACCTGTTCACCTGCCCCAATAGAGACAGCCCCCAACGGGGTGAGCATACCAATACACAAAATCCCATAATCACAATAATGAAATTCATAATTTACAACAAAAGTAAATACTAATGAATTTTAAATGATACTCCCTGGATGGCAACGTCATCATCCGGGATTCCGTGTACTGTCCCTGTTCTCACAATCATCAAACTCATCAAATCTCAAAATCAGTAAATCAACACATTGATTTAACTCATCGCATGCCTAATTCTCGAATATCAATATATAGTGATTCCAAATTCATTATACAGGCAAATATGGATATCTCAATAACAAATACTGATTTCTCAATCTCGCTATCAATCACAGATAGCTCAAATGCCTAGCATTTATTTTACAAATTCTCCATTATACTTAGACATCTCGCATGTCTTATAATGAATACATGATTCCACGATCATTCTCAGGCATCTCAATGCCCTACAGTGGTCATATACATCCAGTACCCCATATACCTTGTAAGAGTTATCCTACTCTAGTGTCACGCACGCTTGTGGCGGCGATATCAAGATTTGGTCGTTCCTTGGCTATATCAACATATATATATAACCATACGCACAAATATTCAATGCAATCAAAATACATTATGCATTTCACAAATGCTCTCATATAAAGAAATGCTCGTACGTCGCACGTACCTTAAATCTCCGAAGTCCGAGCCAAACCTTGCTCGAGTTCCATGCCCCGAGGAACGATGTGCTAACACGATAAATAATTCACAATTATTTACGAACATGCAACCCATGCTCAAGCACACCCATAATCCTCATACAGAAAATTATTGTCAACACACGACAATTTACCATTTAAAAGACCCGGGGGAGAGCACATGCAGGGAGGGAAATCGAATGAGACATCTACGAAAATTGCTCAAGAACTCCCCATAAATTTCGAACCCTCACAACACAATTCGAACCCAAATAAGCGCCATAATTCTTCTAAAACATGAATTAATCAATCAACAACATGAATAATCGCCCCTCCTGCCAAAACCCCAATTTTCGAACCCAAACCCTCATGCATACAGGACAAAATTCGAACCAATTGTCAACAAATTTTTGAACCATAAAGTATGAAATTTTTGACCCAATTAACAGCACAAAACGCCCCAAAAACAACTGAAGAAAATCCCCAAAAACGTACCAAAAATCGAGCCCCAAATCGGACAGATTCGAATTTTTGAACCCTTGCGCTTTTCTGGCAAATCCGAACGCGATTCTCGACGAAAATTCAAATTCTTGGTATGGGAAGGTGCGCCTGGAAGAGACGAAGCCGTTGGTGGGTCGGACGCGCCGGATGGCGGCCGGACGGCGGCGGGCGCGGCGCTTTTACGCGCGGGGGTTGGGGTGACGGGAAATGGGCGCGGGGAGAGAGAGACAACAAGGTGAGGAAAAAAGCTTCCAATAATTAAAATCTCGGGTTCAACTGGTATTTATAGCAAAAATACCCCGAAATACTAATAGCCCCACAAATACATCATGATTCATTAAAAATCATCTGTTTTCAAAAATTCTCTTTCTAACTCCAAAACTCCCTACCGGTGCCCACACAAAGCAACCCAGATTCCGAGTCACACTAAAAACCCAACTCTTAGGTTTTTCACCGAAATGAGAATACAATCTCAACCTCGGGATCCAACGATCCCAACTACACAAATAGACGAGCCCGAAAGGCCCAATACTACGATTAAACTCCAAATCGCCACGTAAAACAACTTTAGGGGTTATTAACACTCCGGGATTAATATCTATGATCCCTGGTCATCACAATATCCCCCACTAAAAGAATTTCGTCCTCAAAATTAGCACTGGTGTAACATGAAGCCATAACCTCGATTCTTGACTATATCAGAATCGTATTAATAAACGCGAGGGTACCTACCTCGTCCCAAACTCTGGAATGAAATAACCCTTCCAGTCCACCAAAAACGAAAGAGCGTCGGCACAACATAACGCTAACAATCCAAAAGCAGTTAGTCAACTGAAACTGCAAGGATTTGAATCGCTCACGATTCCATCGTAGATATCATTCAATTCAATGACGTCTCTACCATGACTCACGATGTCTAACATACATCGTTATGAGGGAAACACTAGTATACCACGGTGTACACATACCAAACCTGGTTTCCACTTTCAAACCTCCTCCATCGAAGGAGCAGTCGCATCATTGCAACTCAATTTGGGCAACTCACGGCCACAGATTCACACAAAAGACATCTCAGAAGATGTCCACCTCTGGATGTTCCAAGAATCACATCCTGATCATAAATAAACAATTGAGACTACACAGAGTATCAAATTCTGAAAGGACATGCAATAAACCCATTGCATCCTCAACGCTTGTGTCTTCAGCGATACCCAACAAATCCGAATTCCTGCCATCCCTTGATAACCTTAGGATTTAACAATCCAAACTTGGGAAGGCTATCGAATAACTCGGAGAGAAAACACCAACAAGGAAATACCTCAACCCACACGAGATAATCCTTCTTCAAAGGGAGTCAACTAACTTCACGATTATTCCTCATAATTTATCGTGCCATGGAGATTCCCAATCTCAAGGTGTTCCATATCTCTCATCAGAGATTTAACCACCCAAACACAGCATAACTCTATGCTTGACAAAAAGAAATCGATAAATGGCATCCGTATACTCACCGGTATACCTGCCTAAGCACAGACACTACATGCATACTCAATGCACTTGGCTCGGGTATCTACAACATACCCCTAAGCCCCAAACAAAACCGTCAATTCTGAGTCATTCCCATCCAGTGGAGAATGATAATCGACGATCAACAACACGGCGTGATTCCCAAAATCAACACCACATGCACCAACTTACCGAATCTTTCAAAGATTCCCAAATAGGTATAATACTACCTCCTTCCCCACAAGGGAAGTGCCATCGAACTCGAGATCCACTAGTCTCGAACCACCGTTCGGAAAAACTGGATACAATAACACCAATTGCATCCCAAATACACGGGTTCCCCAGATCGAGTCAACGACGACTTGATGACTCTCTTGTTGGTACTCCAACATTATGAGCTGTCCCAGACAAGTCTCACGAAGATTAAACATAAACGTATACACGTTTCAGTGAGGCATGCACAACCTCAACCTCAAATGACGTGGTGACTACTAGAGTCCACCCCAATCCACATCGTATCACCTTACGATTTGCTAAACTTGGTTCCAACGAGCAGTATAAAGGCTCTAGCAAGCCCATCATGGTACTGCACACACGCAGCAGACAAACTAGTCGCTGCCTCTTTAGGTTTACCTCAAACCTACCAACAAGAGGGACGTTTCCACACGGCATACCACACCGTGGGAAGAAAGTCAATAGAGTAGTGGATCTGTACCCAACGTTCCTCTAATGCCGATACACCCTGGACACTCCAGTGTCCCTATGTACTTAACGTACCTGATCCTAATCCTTTAGGACTCATTTTACACCCTCAAGGGTGGTGTGACCATGTCTACCACATGTCATATCAACAGAAAGCGAGTAATTTCCTCCATGATTACTCATGTCATCAAATTACATGGCCAAAAAGCCATTCCAACGAGCATACCTCAAGGGTATCACCACTCGTAATATGATCACCTCAAACATATGCTGCGGTACAATTGTTGGGATATGCCCTAAGACAAATCATTAGATGATTGTTTTGACATACAATGTTTATGATTTCTTGAATGGCAATTCATTATTATATATTATTCTTTTAACTGTGCAATGTGAATTAATATATATGTTAATGTCCTTAGAATAATATTGTATTATTCTTAAAGATGTCCCTAGTCAATTATTATCATGAATAGGGATAATGATAATACATAGAGACTAGTATGTGTTGATCGATGAATTGTTCATTGATATGAGATATCAAATCAACATATGGGTACATGTTAGAGAACGATGTACTGGACAGACCCACCATGAGAATGCAACATGGATAGTTATATGATCGTCATATGCAATTCTCATAGTGATAATAATGTATGTAATCCTTACGACTTGTGATCATCAGAGATCCCAACATAAGGAGTTATGTATCTTGATATCGTTAAACGTTACCAGTAACAGGGTAATCTATAAAGGAGACTATTTGATACACTACGAATTATGTAGAGGGATGTTGACTGATCGAGATAGGATTTGTCCCTCCTATATAACAGGAGATGTGTTTGGCCCTTGATCAAGTGAGAACTAAAATGCATGGCCATGCTCGAATGAGTCGATATGAGATATCGAGCTTATTCGTTTATTCTAGTTCTACTTGGGGATCAAGAAATAGAGATTGAATATACGAGTATGACTATGCCATGACTCGTGTTCAATCTAAACACAAAGGACAAAGGGATTAAGTTACATGGTTAATATTATCACAAGTTCTAAAGGTTATGTCGAGTCATTGACATTCTTGTAATTTGGGTGGCCTCGATGTGTTGCCAGACACCGCTCTTAGCTTGTAACGTAAAATGAGATTTTATGTCACTGCCAACATTACAAGATCCTATCGGGTCGCACAAAAGATTAAATCGATAAGGGAAATTAAATTCATTGGATTAATTAATTAATTAAGAAGAGTCTTAATTAAGTGATTAAAAGGTTTTAATTAAATCATGGGTTTGGGCCCATAAGACTTTAAGAAAGTCTTGAACCTTAATTAAAGCCCTATAATATAAATACAAGGTTTTTATTAATTGTTAATTAATTCTTTCATATCATTCCTTGATATCAAAAAGAGAAAACCTAGCCAAAAAAGGAGCTCCATTCGGCCGCCTCTTTCTCTCTTCATACTCACGGCCGCCGTCGAGTTATTGGGGAAGAGATTGGTAGTCGTTGATCGGTTTTGAACCGGGAGTTCAGTTTTGGTTCAAGAATAAGTCTAGCAACTTGTTCTTGAACATCCCTTTTGTTCGATTTGATCGTGTGGATACCGTTGAGGCAAAGCTAGACAAGTTTTGCTACTGACTCGGAGGAGGCGTTGGACGTGGTGCAGCTCCGTAGAATCTGCTTAAACACGCTACAAGGGTGAGACCTTAGTATATCCTTTATCCGATATGAATCCCTATGTATAGATCCATTGGTCTAGTAATCCAATTTTTTATTCCGCTGCGTTGTATGCTCTCTTAGGATTACTAACAGTGGTATCAGAGCCGTGTACAAGGCTCATATCGGATTTATGTGATTAAATTGTGTTAATCATATTAGAACTAATATTGCATGCTTTAAAACTGTATTTTCATATATGATATGGAATAAATCGAGTTTGTGAAAATCATCGTATAATATTATATATGATATAATTGACGGATCAAAATATATGATAATTTGTGATCAAAACCGAGCCATTGCCTCACATAGAGCTCACGGCCGCCGCATGTTGCTAGGGTTTCGAACCCTTTGGCTCGTGCATGGCCGAGCAGCCGCTGCAAAAAGGCTAGGGTTTCGAACCCTAGTCACCATGGCTCTCGGCCGCCGCCAACATGTTAGAAGGGTTTCGAACCCTCTTGGTTGGGAATGCATGGGCTCGGCCACCGTCGCACTATCTAGGGTTTTGAACTCTATTGGATCGATAAAGTATTGAGAAGGTGCAAATTGGTTCGATTATGGTCCACGGAATTATGAGTGTCGACGGCTACACCACATGAGGGCTAGGGTTTTTCGAACCCTTGGCTCAAGATGGTTAAGCCGCCACCATCATGAACCGTGCATGGTTGGATCGTGGTTCGTGGCTCATGAATTACGGCGTTTTAAACAAGTTGGCTCGATGAAAAACTCAATGTGGTGCTCGGCGGCTAGGGTTTGGAACCCTAGCGCGCCGCCGCTCGGTCATGGTTCGGCCATGGGCTAGGGTTTCGAACCCTAGGCCAATGCCATGGTCCAGCCATGGAGCATGGTTGGTTCGAACCATGGTGGTTCGTAGCTAAGTCTTAATTAGTTCGTGGCATGTGATGTCCCGAGAGTACGATAATTTTTCAAAATTCTATTTTACAGTTTTAATTAGAATTTAATTAATTAAATGTTAATGCAGGCTTTATGTGTTGTTTGAGCATGGTGCGTGGTTATAGCCCTTTGACCTATTAGATAGGTTTTGTGGATGTTTGTAATTTATAATACGACCTGCGTGTCGTGCCTTCTCTATTTCATTCTAAATGTAATACCTCCCCTATGTTCCCCTCGAATGTGAATCAAGGAATTCTATATCTTGTAAATAGTGTAGTTTATTTTATTGATGGTGATCAATGAAGATGGAGCATCGTGCCGGGATGAGGAGGCCATTCACAAATTGGAGCCAAAGGAAGGTGCTTGTGAAGTTACCTTAGGTTGACTCTTAGGATTTTCTCATTGGCTTGAGAAAATCATTAGTAGGGGCTATAACCATGTCACGTTTAATTATGTATGTTGATGCATGATTTATCTTATGTTTTAGATTGATAATTGTATTACACATATATGTAGATATGTATACAACTATATGTAGTGGACATATTTTAAATTATCAAACTAATCATGAGATCAATAAATCCCTCTAAAATATTAAGTTTTAGATGCCTTCCAAAATTAAAAGTACTCGTCAATAACTTCGATTGTACATGTGTGGGTTTGCCAAAGCAAAGCACCGTGGCAATCTTAGTAAGGCGCGAAAGGATAAAAGTGATATCCGTTATACTTTAAATTGGGTACTACTTAACTAGGTTATCTCAATAGGATTGGGAACCTAGAGGCATGGGTTGGATAATAATTCATTTGATGGATTGAACAAAGCGTTGTTCGTCCAACTATCCAAGAATTATATGTGATGTAATTGACAAAGTGTTGTCTACCTAAATAACCGAGTCTTGGGCGATTAGCCAAAGCTAACTCAAGATTAGACGAAATATGGATCTTGGCCCACTAAAGGTTTCGAGGGTTGATATTTTTAAACAAAATAGTGGGAGCATCATTTAATGTAAGACCATGTTAAATGATTAAATCATAAACTTATTTTGCATATTTATATTGTAGATATCCATGGCAACTAACAACGTATCAAACACATTATCACTGCGATCGGTCCTTGAGAAGGACAAACTAAATGGGACAAATTTCCTAGACTGGCATAGGAACTTGAGGATAGTCCTCAAACAAGAAAAGAAACAATATGTCCTAGAGGAACCCTTACCCGCTGAGGAACCTCCCCTAATGGCTACAAGAGCTGATAAAGATGCTTACAAGAAGCATCAAAGTGACGCACTTGATGTTGGGTGCCTTATGCTTGCCACCATGAACTATGAGCTTCAGAAGCAACATGAGGAAATGGAGGCGTTCGATATGATCGAACACTTAAAGCAATTGTACCAACAACAAGCAAGACAAGAGAGGTATGACGTCTCTAAGGTTCAGTGCAGGATGGTAGAGGGAAGCCTAGTTGGAACTCATGTGCTCAAGATGATTGGGTACATTGAGAATCTGGACAAGCTGGGTTTTCCATTGGACCAAGAGTTGGCCACCGATGTGATCTTGCAATCGTTGCCTGAGAGCTTCAGTCAATTTGTAGTAAATTACAATATGACTGACATGGAAAAGACTCTACCACAATTGCTTGGTATGTTGAGAACATATGAAGCAAATACAAAGAAGACTAAGGCCACAAATGTTCTTATTGTGAATAAGGGCAAAGGAAGGGCCAAAGCTAAAGGCAACAAGAAAGCAAAGAAGGTCTTTGTTAAATCTAAGCCAAAGTCTTCTGCACTAAAGCCAAAAGGGGGGATATCGAAGGAAGGGAACTGTTTTCATTGCGGTGAGACCGGCCATTGGAAAAGAAACTGCAAAGTATATCTGGAGGATCTAAAGAAAGGAAGTATGACTTCCGCTTCAAGTATTTTTGTTATAGAAGTCAATTTATCTACTTCTTCATCATGGGTATTAGATACTGGATGTGGATCTCACATTTGTGTAAATGTGCAGGACCTCAAAAAGAGTAGATTATTGGCGAAAGGCGAAGTTGATCTCCGAGTTGGAAATGGAGCAAGAGTTGCTGCATTAGCTATAGGAGATTATAGTTTAGCTTTACCTTCTGGTTTATCATTGATTTTAAAAGACTGTTATTTTGTGTCATCTATTACTAAAAACATAATTTCTATTTCTTGTTTAGACAAGTATGGTTTTTCATTTATAATAAAGGACAACTGTTGTTCTATTTATTTAAATGATATGTTTTATGCTAGTGCACAAATGGTGAATGGTTTTATGTATTAAATCTTGATATGCATATCTATAACATAAATACTAAAAGGATTAAAAATAATGATTGTAATCCGACTTATCTCTGGCACTGTCGCTTGGGCCACATAAACGAGAACCGCATATCTAAACTTCATAAGGATGGAGTATTAGATTCATTTGATTTTGAATCATATGAAACATGCGAATCTTGTTTAATGGGCAAGATGACTAAAGACCCTTTCAAGGGACATGTTGAAAGGGCAAATGTTTTATTGGGACTAATACATAGTGATGTATGTGGACCAATAAGTACACAAGCTAGAGGTGGTTTTCAATACTTCGTTACATTTACTGATAACCTCAGTAGATATGGGTATGTGTACCTAATGAAGCATAAGCATGAAACCTTTGAAAAGTTCAAAGATTTCAAGAATGAAGCATAAAACCAACTTGGCAAAAGTATCAAATTCCTTCGATCAGATCGAGGAGGTGAATACTTAAGCCAAGAGTTTCATGACTATCTAAAGGAATGTGGGATAGTCCCACAACTCACTCCTCCGTATACTCCACAATGGAATGGTGTATCCGAGAGGAGAAATCGAACCTTGTTGGACATGGTTAGATAAATGATGAGTCATGCAGATCTTCCGATATCGTTTTGGGGACACGCTCTAGAAACAGCGATTTTCTTACTGAACCGTGTTCCATCTAAATCAGTGGAAAAGACACCATATGAGATATGGACTGGGAAGCATCCTAGTATGTCTTTTATGAAGATTTGGTGTTGTGAGGCTTTCGTTAGACGTCACGCCACTAGCAAACTTGGACCCAAATCTGATAAGTGTTTATTTGTGGGGTATCCCAAGGAAACGAAAGGATACTATTTCTATTATCCCACCGAGAACAAAGTAGTTGTTGCTCGGACTGGTGTATTTCTTGAAAGAGAATTTATTTCTAGAAACACCAGTGGGAGAAAAATAGAACTTAGTGAAGTTCAACCACAAGAAAACACTGAACCTGAGATTGAGATGGAAACAGAGCAGGCACCGCAATCTGTTGTGGAAGAAGTACCTGCTCAAGAGACACAAGCCCAGCGTAAGTCTGTAAGAGAACACCGGGAGCCATAGAGATATGGATTTCTTGTGACTCAACAAGGTGACTTACTACTTATTGATGAGGATGAGCCGTCATCTTATCAACAAGCTATAATGGGCACTGATTCTGAGAAATGGCAAGAGGCCATGAAATCTGAGATGGAATCCATGTATGCAAACCAAGTATGGACTTTGGTTGATCCACCTGAATGGGTACGACCCATAGGGTGCAAATGGATTTTCAAGAAAAAGACCGATATGGATGGTAACGTACAAACCTATAAAGGTCGGCTGGTTGCAAAAGGATTCAAACAAATTCATGGTATTGACTATGATGAAACCTTTTCACCAGTGGACATGGTTAAATCCATAAGGATCTTACTTGCAATAGCTGCATTTCATGATTATGAAATCTTGCAGATGGATGTCAAAACAGCTTTCCTTAATGGAAATCTGCTCGAGGATGTGTACATGACACAGCCCGAGGGTTTTGTCGATCCAAAGGATGCTGGAAAGATATGCAAGCTACAACGATCCATTTATGGATTGACGCAAGCTTCTCGGAGTTGGAATCTTCGTTTTGATGATGCAATCAAAGAGTTTGGTTTTATCAAAAACGAAGATGAACCTTGTGTCTACAAGAAGGTCAGTGGGAGCGTAATCATTTTCCTAGTGTTGTATGTAGATGACATACTTCTCATTGGGAATGATATCCCTGCCTTACAATCTGTAAAGATTTGGCTAGGGAATTGCTTTTCGATGAAAGACTTGGGAGAAGCCACCTATGTATTAGGAATCAAGATCTATAGAGATAGATCAAGAAGACTTCTCGGCCTAAGTCAAAGTACATACATAGACAAAGTGCTTAAAAGGTTTAGCATGCAAGAATCAAAGAAAGGATTCGTGCCTATGACACATGGTATTTATCTCTCGAAGGAACAGTGTCCTTCAACACCAAATGAGACAACGCATGAGTAAGATTCCATATGCGTCAGCTATTGGATCTATCATGTATGCCATGATATGTACTCGTCCCGATGTATCGTATGCTTTGAGCATGACGAGCAGATATCAAGTTGATCCAGGTGAAGGTCACTGGATTGCTGTCAAGAACATCCTGAAGTACTTGAGAAGGACTAAGGATACATTCTTGATTTATGGAGGTGAGGAAGAGCTCAATGTAATGGGTTACACTGATGCAAGCTTCCAAACCGACAAAGATGATTTTCGATCGCAATAAGGATATGTGTTTTTGCCTAAGATATCCAAAGTACCAACAGATGATAATGTATATGACCCATTGACGAAGCCACTGTCACAGCAGAGGCATGATCGTCATACTAGATCTCTAGACATTAGGTATATGTCTGATTGGTCTTAGTGCAAGGGGGAGATTTGTTGGGATATGACCTAAGACAAATCATTAGATGATTGTTTTGACATACAATGTTTATGATTTCTTGAATGGAAATTCATTATTATATATTATTCTTTTAACTGTGCAATGTGAATTAATATATATGTTAATGTCCTTAGAATAATATTGTATTATTCTTAAAGATGTCCCTAGTCAAGTATTATCATGAATAGGGATAATGATAATACATAGAGACTAGTATGTGTTGATCGATGAATTGTTCATTGATATGAGATATCAAATCAACATATGGGTACATGTTAGAGAACGATGTACTGGACAGACCCACCATGAGAATGCAACATGGATAGTTATATGATCGTCATATGCAATTCTCATAGTGATAATAATGTATGTAATCCTTACGACTTGTGATCATCAGAGATCCCAACATAAGGAGTTATGTATCTTGATATCGTTAAACGTTACCCGTAACAGGGTAATCTATAAAGGCGACTATTGGATACACTACGAATTATGTAGAGGGATGTTGACTGATCGAGATAGGATTTGTCCCTCCTATATAACAGGAGATGTGTTTGGCCCTTGATCAAGTGAGAACTAAAATGCATGGCCATGCTCGAATGAGTCGATATGAGATATCGAGCTTATTCGTTTATTCTAGTTCTACTTGGGGATCAAGAAATAGAGATTGAATATACGAGTATGACTATTCCATGACTCATGTTCAATCTAAACACAAAGGACAAAGGGATTAAGTTACATGGTTAATATTATCACAAGTTCTAAAGGTTATGTCGAGTCATTGACATTCTTGTAATTTGGGTAGCCTCGATGTGTTGCTAGACACCGCTATGCATTGATTGCATAAGTATTTATGATGTTTATGATGAATAAAGATGACAAGTAGCTTGTAACGTAAAATGAGATTTTATGTCACTGCAACATTACAAGATCCTATCGGGTCGGACAAAAGATTAAATCGATAAGGGAAATTAAATTCATTGGATGAATTAATTAATTAAGAACAGTCTTAATTAAGTGATTAAAAGGTTTAATTAAATCATGGGTTTGGGCCCATAAGACTTTAAGAAAGTCTTGAACCTTAATTAAAGCTGTAATACCCCCGAAATGTAATATGATTATGTTCTATGATGATGAATTATGATGTGTTTAAGGGTTATGGTGTATTTAAATTGGGGGCCACGATTTATGTTATGATGATATGATTTAGGGGGCATGTTGGGTGTTTTAAAGGGATGTATTAATTAAATGAAGTTAGAAAATATCGAATGAGGATATTTTAATACATCGTACTAAATACCGGGACACAATTAAACACCACATGACCCCTACCCACACCACCCCCACCCACTCGGTCACCACCCTCCCCCAATTGCACCCTACACCCCCACTTGGCAGCCCATACTCCCTTCTCCTTTCTTCACTCCACCTCCTCTCTCTCTTTCTCTCCCAAATCGTGCCTGTAAGCTGCTGGGGAAGGGAAGAAAAGCTTGGTTTGAAGAGTGTTAAAAACCTTGCAAAAAGAGGGGCAAAAGTAGAGGGGTAAGTCTTACTCTGTTTTTCGGAGTTTTGGTTAAGTTTGGGTTTGGTGGGATGATTTTAAAGCATGCTAAGTATAGGTTTGGGTGAAACCTTGGTATGGGTGCTTACATGGTAGTATTATGTAACTACTAGCATGTTTGTTCGAACATGTTACATGTGTTATATGGCAGATTTCTAGTTATGAAACTATGTGCTCGAAAATCTGGGCAAAGAAGAACATACTTTGTTTTCTGTAAAGTTGGTTGAGGATGAAGATTATGATGATGTTATGATGCATGTTAGCTTAGGTTTTGTTAAACCTTTGATTTAAGAGCTTACATGGATATTTTATGAAGTTCTTCACATGTTTGTTTCAGCATGAAAGATGTGTTATGAAGTAGAAAAGATGGTATGAAAAGAGGTGCTCAAAAATCTGGGGAAAATCCCGATTTTTCAGAGCTCTCGATCGATCGAGATTTGGTCCCGATCGATCGAGCGAGACAGAAGGTCTAAGCATGTTTTCAACATTTTGGTGCCGATCGATCGAAGGATTTCTCGATCGATCGGTGAAGCTCCTCGATCGATCGGTAAAATGCCTCGATCGATCGAGCGAGACAGAATGCCAAGGCACTGTTTGTGCACAGTGTCTCGATCGATCGAGACCTTAGGCCGATCGATCGAGAGAGGCAGAAAGTTGAAAATATAATGATGATTTATTTTGTTAAGTTTATGATGTGAGATGGTTTTGAAACATCTAATATGGTATTATGTGGTCTTGTAGAACCATCCCAGGTACCGGCACCATCAAGGAGATAAAGTCGGTTGACTCCTCCTCCTTTTGAAAAGGTACGTAAGAGGCGTACGGGCATCGAACGGTAACACACATCTTTATACTACAACTATGCTTTTATTGCATGAGTATTCACGATGAAATGATGATGTCTAAACGATGTTTACACGATGATGTTTATACGATGTTTATAAGATGATGCTTATACGATGCTTATATGATGACATTTACACGATGTATTGTGGTAAGATGCCACGGGGTAAGATGCCCCACATGGTAAGAGGCCATGCGATGTATTGTGGTAAGATGCCACGGGGTAAGATGCCCCACATGGTAAGAGGCCATGCGATGTTATTGTGGTAAGAAGCCACGGGGTAAGATGCCCCATATGGTAAGAGGCCATACGATGATATTGTGGTAAGATGCCACGGGGGTAAGATGCCCCATATGCATGATTATAAGTCAGGGACAACAATAAGAAGTTAATGAGAAATCCAGCATATTTACTTAACAATTATTTCATGCATTTGCTATGATGTTTTTATGATGATAAGTAAGATTGTATATGCTCATGATGTGTTGTCCCTGTAGGTACACTTTTGGACGGAAGGACTAAGGGTCGGGTTGAGGCAGTGAGCTACGAGGGACACAGGAATGTATAGGATTCAAGTTATGACAAGTATCTACTCTAGGAGTAGTGTAAATCTAAATGACATTCTTTTAGAATGTAATGAATTATTTTTGAAGTTTTGTATTTTGGCCTGTAATCCTGTTAGCTCGTGTAACAACCAAAACCTTAAGATGTTACCTTAATGCATGATTAGTCCTTCTTATGTCTTTTAATCACTGTTAAGGTGGGAAGACCCCACATTAGTGGTATCAGAGCAGTGGTTAGATAACTCGGGAATGAGTGAAGGGTAGCCTTAGCAATAAGTTAGTTATGTGCTTACTTTTGAACATGTTTATATGTTTAAGAAGAAGATGTTATACTAACATGTTCAATTACCTAATGATGAGTTTTATGAACTGCTTTTGGTGTTGTTATTAACCCTTGTGTTTCAGCATGGCAGCAAACATAGAAGTGGGTGACGCCATTAGTGTAAATGCGAGTGCTGGGCGTACGAATCCATTGCCACCACCAGCCTTGGGAGAGGAACCCTCTGAACAGCAGTTGCTACCTGGGGAATTGAGCTTGGCTCAGTTTATGATGTATCAACCTCCGATGTTCGAGGGAACTGAATCAGGAGAGAAAGCTGAGGAATGGTTAGAGAGGATCGAACAGATATTTGTGGCAGCGCCTTGTGCAAAGACGGCCTGGATCAGATTAGCAGAATTTTAGCTGTCCAAGAAGGCACTGATGTGGTGGAAAACCACAGTGATTGAGCAAGAGGCTCTGGGACAGGAAGTGAATTGGAAGATGTTCCGAACGCGGTTTCTAAACCGCTATTTCTCAGCCGCTGCAAGACAGGCCAAGGAGGATGAGTTTACCAGTTTGAGACAAGGTACCATGCCTGTATCTGACTATGCTCTACATTACTGTTCCTTACTACGATATGTGCCACACATTGCTGCAAGCACTCAAGCGAAGATGCGGAACTTCATGAAGGGCTTAAGGCCTGAACTGTATGACAGGGTGATCACTTATGGCCCTGCCTGTTTTTGATGATGCACTCTCACGAGCTGAGCTAGCTGAACTGGGAGTCGGTGCATATCCTGATGCTGTGCCACCTCCGGCACCCCCTCAGAGATCCACTTCTGACAATTTGAAGCCCAGAGGTGATCAGTTTAAGCCTAGGGGGAACACTTCGGCATCGAGATTCAGTGGCAAGAAGCCCGAGAATCGATGAAAAGGGAAAGGTAGGAATGATGCTCCATCTGGGAGAGGACAGTCTCAGGGAGACAGATCTGGAAGAGTTCAGTGCACTCTTTGTGGGCAACCACATTTGGCAAAGGACTGCGTAGGATGTTATGTCTGTGGCGACAGAGGCCACTTTGCTCGGTGGTGTCCCAACAGGGGAAGACAGCAGAGCTCTACGGGGAGACCTGCGGACAGAACGGCACAACACCGGCCACCTTTTGTGCCAAGACAGTATGGAGGTCAGCCCGCGGGGCCACCTCAGGGACAGGTGTATGCTTTGACGAGGGAGCAGGCTACGGCGGCTCCGGAGGAAGTTATAGCAGGTACGTGTCTTTTATTTACGCACCCTGCTCTTATATTGATAGACACAGGTGCGTCACACTCTTTTGTGTCGACGAATTTTGTTGAGAGGCACCACATATGCACTTCTCCGTCCCCCATGCCTCTTATGGTCTCGACCCCCGCTGGAAGAAGTTTGACTACGGATCAGATTGTCTATGATGGCCTCATTTATTTTGAGGATAATGAACTAAGATCAGATTTGATTGTGCTGGGAATGACAGACTTCGATTGCATTGTGGGCATCGATATTCTGAACAAGTATCAGGCAGTGGTAGACTGCAGGCAGAGGACTGTCCGATTTAGATCTGTATTGGGAGTCCAATGGACATTTTATGGGGATGGTTCCCGTCCGAAGATTCCGTTAATATCTGCTGTCAAGATGACACAGCTATTGGAACGAGGTCATGCAGGGTATCTTATCTATGCGGTTGATATGACGGATAAGAGGAAGGAATTAAAGGTTGAGGATGTGCCCGTAGTGGCGGAGTTTCCTGATGTCTTTCCGGAGGAGATTCCCGGATTCCCACCGACGAGAGAGGTCGAGTTTGGGATTGAGTTGCTACCAGGGACGTCTGCAATTTCTCGTGCCCCGTATAGGATGGCACCAGCGGAGCTAAGAGAGCTAAAGATTCAATTGCAAGAGCTCCTAGACAAAAGCTACATACGCCCTAGCGTATCTCCATGGGGTGCGCCTGTCTTATTTGTTAAGAAGAAAGATGGATCGATGCGTCTATGCATTGACTATAGGCAGTTGAACAAAGCTACATTGAAGAACAAGTATCTACTTCCGAGGATCGATGACTTGTTCGATCAGTTGCAGGGTACGAGGCTCTACAGTAAGATCGATCTGAGGTCGGGGTACCATCAGATTCGAGTAAGAGAAGATGATGTTCAGAAGACGGCGTTCAGGACTAGATATGGGCACTATGAATTCCTGGTCATGCCTTTTGGGGTGACGAATGCCCCAGCTGTCTTCATGAGTTTGATGAACAGGGTGTTCCAGCCATATTTGGATCAGTTCGTCATAGTCTTCATTGACGACATACTTATTTAGTCTCGGACTGAAGAAGAGCATGTAAGGCACTTGAGGACAGTGCTTCAGATCCTTAGGGATCATCAGTTATATGCGAAGCTTAGTAAGTGCGAGTTCTGGTTGGACAGCGTGGTATTTTTAGGCCATGTCATATCTAGCCATCGGATATCCGTGGATCCCAAGAAGATTGAAGCTGTGATGGAGTGGGCTGCACCCACTTCTGTACCTGAGATAAGGAGTTTTCTCGGTTTGGCAGGATATTACCGACGTTTCGTCGAGGGTTTTTCGAAGATTGCCAAACCCCTGACACAGCTGACTCAGAAAGGAGTCCCCTTCTTTTGGTCTAAGGCTTGTGAGGAAAGTTTTCAAGAACTGAAGCGTCGCTTGACTACAGCGCCTGTACTGGTAATTCCGTCTGAGGATAAGAAGTTCGCCTTGTATACGGATGCGTCATTACAGGGCTTGGGCTGTGTGTTGATGCAAGATAAGCATGTGGTGGCTTATGCATCGAGGCAACTGAAGCCACACGAAGCCAGGTATCCAGAGCATGATTTGGAATTGGCGGCCATCATCTTTGCCTTGAAGATTTGGAGGCATTACTTGTATGGCACGTCTTTCACTATATTTACGGATCATAAGAGCCTGAAGTTCTTATTCACTCAGGCAGAGTTGAATATGAGGCAAAGAAGGTGGATGGATTTTGTGATGCCCCGAAATTAATTAATTGCAAGTAAGGCATTAATTATGTTTATATGATGTACCATGTGTTGATGGATTTATGTGTTGGGTATTAAGATGTTAACATGATTTAATTGTGTTAATTATTAAATATGAGGAGGATGTGATTTTAGATGAAGTTTGGAGCATTCTTGTAAAATGCCTTTAAAATACTATGTTGGAGCATTTTTACATCATGTTAAATTTGGGGTACAATTTTAATTAAGTTAAAGTAACCCCCCTTTTTAAATCCCCTACCCATCACTTTAACCCCTTTACCTTTCACTTTATTAAAAACCCCCAAATCACTTCCCAAACCCCAAACCCTCCCATTTTCGAGTTCCACCAAAAGGGAAGAAGGAAAGTTCCACAAAAACTTTGTTTGTGTGATTTTTGCTAGGATTTGGAGCCTACAAGAGGTATGGAACCATTCCTATAAGTTTCATGATGTTTGGTGTTGAAATGGGTTAAGTTTTTGATGTTTTATGTGGGTTTGTTTGGGTATGTGTTATTTATGGTTGGGGTATGATTTTTGAAGTGTTTTATGTTGGTTTTAGTGGGTTATGATGATATTGAAGTTGTTAAGAAGTTTGGTTTTGGGTGGCATGAGGAAGAGCTTGAAAAATGAGCATTAATGGCGAATTTTCGTAGCACAGCACTCGGCGATCGATCGCCCGTTCTTGGCGATCGATCGCGAGCCTCCAGTGCCCGCCAGTAGCATTTGGCGATCGATCGCCACTCTTGGGCGATCGATCGGCGAGGCTGGCGATCGATCGCGCCAAAAGTGGCGATCGATCGCCAAGGAAGGGATTTTGCCCCCTCGTCCAGTGCGATCTCGCGATCGATCGCGCCTGGGCAGCGATCGATCGCGAGCTGTAAAAAGATGGATTTTTGATATTTACGTGGGATTTTTGGATATTGGACTATAATTAACTTCTAATATCAATTTGTATGGTTATGTAGAACCATCCCAGGTGCCCACGACTTCAAGGAGATAAAGTCTACGATTTCTCCTTCTTTTGGAACTAAGGTACGTAAGAGACGTACGAGCATCGGACGGTAAACCATACCCTTACCTATTATGATGATGTTTAAGATGATGTTATGATGATGATGTCTATGATGATATTTATGATGCTGATGTCTATGATGATATTTATGATGATGATGCTTATGATGATGTTATGATGATGATGCTTATGATGATGTTACGATGATGATGCTTATGATGATGTCTATGATGATGATGTTATGAGGACGTCTATAATGACGAAGTTTATGATAAGGTCATACGACGTGTATGATTGGGTAAGACGCCCATGTGGTGGGATGCCACCCAAAGTACGTGAGTGGGTAAGATGCCCCCGTGGTACGATGCCACGCAATGTTTATGATATGGTAAGACGCCATATGACTGGGTAAGATGCCCACGTGGTAAGATGCCACACGATGATTATGACGTGGTAAGATGCCACACGATAATGATGATACGGTAAGATGCCATACAATGGGGTAAGACGCCCTAATGTATGAATAAGAGTCAGGGATAACAAGGAAGTCGAAGGACGACCAATAACCTTTACTTAACTAAGATGTTATGCATTATTGTATGCTTTTATATAATGTTAAGTAAATATGTGTATGCTCACGATGTGTTATCCCTGTAGGTACACTTTTGGACCAAGGGCCTAGGGTCGGGTTGAGGAAGTGCGCTAAAGGGAGCATGATGAACGTAGGATGCAGGATTTTTGATAGTCTCTACTCTAGGAGTAGTGTAAATCTATAGCTTTAACATTCTTTATTGGGAATGTAATTAAATAGCTTTTGAAAACTTTATTTTGGCCTGTAATCTCCTTAGCTCAAGCTACAACCGGAACCCTTAAGAGGTTATAAATGCTTGTTCTGTCCCATTTATGTGTACTAAATGATATTAAGGTAGGAAGACCCTACATTAGTGGTATCAGAGCAGTGGTTAGATAACCCGGGAATGAGTGAAGGGTAGCCTTAGCAATAAGTTAGCTAGGTGCTTACTTTCGAACATGTTTTGTGCATAAGTTGCATATGAAGTATATGATGTTATGCTAACATGTTTTGTTTATCTAACAAAGTATTATACGAACTGCTTTTGGATCTCGTTGTTAATCCTTGTGTTGCAGTATGGCAGCAAACGTGGAGGTAGGTGACGCAGTGAGCGTCAATGCAAGCGCGGGGCGTACGAATCCCCTACCCCCGCCAGCTTTTGATGATGAACCGGCCGAACAACAGTTGTTGCCAGGGGAGCTAAGCTTAACTCAGTTTCTTGCTTACCGACCCCCAACCTTTGAAGGAACCGAAACTGGGGAACGAGCTGAGGAATGGTTGGAAAGAATAGAGCAAATCTTTGTGGCAGCCCCATGTGCAAAGACAGCATGGATACGGTTGGCAGAGTTCCAGTTGGCCAAGAAGGCGCTGATGTGGTGGAAGACCACTGTGGTAGAGCAAGAGGCTCAAGGTCATGAAGTTAACTGGAAAATGTTTCGAACTCGCTTTCTGAACCGTTATTTCTCGGCTGCAGCACGACAGGCTAAGGAAGATGAATTCACTCACCTCAAGCAAGGTAATATGTCAGTATCAGATTATGATCTTCAGTTTTGCTCCTTGCTCAGATATGTGCCCCACATTGCCACGAGCACACAAGCAAAGATGAGGAATTTCATGAAAGGATTGAGGCCGGAGCTATACGATAGGGTGATCACTTATGGCCCTACTTGCTTTGACGATGCACTCTCACGTGCCGAGCTGGCCGAACTAGGAGTGGGTGCATACCCTGATGTTGTACCACCGCCGGCACCCTCTCAGAAATCCACCCCGGATAATTTGAAGCCAAGGAATGATCAGTTCAAGTCAAGGGGGAACTCATCGGCGTCAAGGTTCAGTGGTAAGAGGTCTGACAATAGATGGAAAGGGAACCGAAGGAGTGATGCCCCATCTGGAAGGGGGCAGTCTCAGGGAGACAGATCTGGGAAGATCCAATGCACTCTTTGTGGGCAACCACATCTGACGAAAGATTGTATAGGGTGCTATGTTTGTGGCGACAAGGGCCACTTTGCTAGACAGTGTCCCAACAGGGGAAGTCAACAGGGTTCTGCGGGGAGGCCTGCGGATAGGACAGCACAGCACAGACCCCCATTTGTGCCGCGTCAGCATGGAGGTCAGCCCATGGGGCCACCTCAAGGACAAGTCTATGCTTTGACAAGGGAGCAAGCTTCAGCGGCTCCGGAGGAGGTTATAGCGGGTACGTGTCTTTTATTTACGCACCCTGCTTTTATATTGATCGACACAGGTGCGTCACATTCTTTTGTGTCAACAAGTTTTGTGGAAAGACACCACATATGCACTTCTCCGTTGCCCACGCCTCTTATAGTCTCGACCCCCGCTGGAAGAAGTATGATTACCGATCGGGTCGTCTACAATGGCCTCATTTATTTTGAGGATAAAGAACTAAGGTCAGATTTGATTGTTCTGGGAATGTCAGATTTTGACTGCATTCTGGGCATCGACGTTCTGAACAGGTATCAGGCAGTTGTGAACTGCAGGCAGAGGACAGTACGGTTCAAATCTGATATGGGAATTCCATGGACGTTCTATGGGGATGGTTCTCGCTCAAAGATTCCATTGATATCTGCTGTCAAGATGGCACAGTTATTGGAACGAGGCCACACAGGATATCTCATATATGCCGTTGATGTTACGGAAAAGAAAGAAGAAGTAAAAGTTGAGGATGTGCCCGTAGTGGCGGAATTTCCCGATGTCTTTCCGGAGAAGATTCCCGGATTCCCACCGACGAGAGAGGTCGAGTTTGGGATTGAATTATTACCGGGGACGTCTGCCATTTCTCGTGCCCCTTATAGGATGGCACCAGCGGAGCTAAGGGAATTAAAGATTCAGTTGCAAGAGCTCCTTGATAAGGGCTATATACGCCCTAGCGTATCGCCCTGGGGAGCACCAGTTTTATTTGTGAAGAAGAAAGATGGTTCGATGCGTTTGTGCATCGATTACAGACAACTGAACAAAGCTACAGTGAAGAATAAGTACCCACTCCCGAGGATCGATGATTTGTTTGATCAGTTGCAGGGTACGAGGCTCTACAGTAAGATCGATCTGAGGTCGGGGTACCATCAGATTCGAGTAAGAGAAGAGGATGTTCAGAAGACAGCCTTCAGGACGAGGTATGGGCACTATGAATTCCTAGTCATGCCTTTTGGGGTGACAAATGCCCCGGCTGTTTTCATGAGTTTGATGAACAAGGTGTTCCAGCCATTTTTGGACCAATTCGTCATAGTCTTCATTGACGATATACTCATCTACTCTCGGACCGAAGAAGATCATGTACGGCACTTGAGGACAGTACTTCAGATCCTCAGGGATCATCAGTTGTATGCAAAGCTTAGCAAGTGCGAGTTCTGGTTGGACAGCGTGGTATTCCTAGGCCATGTCATATCTAGCCAAGGGATATCTGTAGATCCCAGGAAGATTGAAGCTGTGATGGAGTGGGCAGCACCCACTTCTGTACCCGAGATACGGAGTTTTCTTGGCTTAGCAGGTTATTACCGACGTTTCGTCGAGGGATTTTCTAAGATCGCTAAGCCATTGACACAGCTGACTCAGAAAGGAGTCCCATTCTTTTGGTCCGAAGCTTGTGAGGAAAGCTTCCAAGAATTGAAGCGTCGTTTGACGACAGCGCCAGTGTTGGTGATTCCGTCTGAGGATAAGAGGTTTGCCTTGTACACGAATGCATCATTGCAGGGTTTGGGCTGCGTATTGATGCAAGACAGACAAGTGGTTGCCTATGCTTCGAGACAGTTGAAGCCTCATGAGACCAGATACCCAGTCCATGATCTGGAACTGGCGGCTATCATTTTCGCCTTAAAGATTTGGCGTCATTATCTTTATGGTACTACGTTTACCATCTTTACGGACCATAAGAGCCTAAAGTTTCTATTCACTCAGGCTGAACTGAATATGCGTCAAAGAAGATGGATGGATTTACTCAAGGATTATGACTGTGAAATTGAGTACCATCCTGGTAAAGCAAATTTGATAGCAGACGCCTTAAGTCGGAAGGTGAAGAGTACTGCTGAGGATGTTATGTGTTTATCAGCTTTGATGACTTCCTATTGCCATCTGGGCTATGACTTCGATGTTGACACGTCGCCGGTGCGAGTGTCGACCTTATTGGCCGAGCCAGACGTATTTGAGGCTATCAGGAAAGCCCAGAGGTCGGATGATGAAGTGCAGAGATGGTCATCGATAGCACTTCGAGGTCAGCCAACAAAGTTTAGAGTGGCTGAAGATGATTCACTAAGACTGGGCAACCGATGGGTAGTCCCAGATACACCAGAGTTACGTAAGGGAATTTTGGAACGGGCTCATAGTAGCCGATTCAGTATCCATCCCGGAGGAAGAAAGATGTACAAGGACCTGAGTGGTCAATTCTGGTGGAGACGCATGAAGCGTGATGTGATCAGTTTTGTTAAGAGATGTTTAATCTGCCAACAAGTAAAGGCAGAAAGACAGAGGCCTGGTGGCGAGCTGAAGAGCTTGGAGGTACCTAAGTGGAAGTGGGAGCATATATCTATGGATTTCGTGACCCACTTGCCAAGGTCGGCCTCCGGATTTGATGCGATCTGGGTGATCGTGGATAGGCTGACGAAGGTGGCTCATTTCATCCCTTACAGTATGACTTTCACGTATCTAAAGATGGCCCAACTATATGTTCGGGATGTAGTGAGGCTGCATGGGATTCCAGTCTCGATCGTGTCTGACAGAGACCCAAGGTTTACTTCTCACTTTTGGGAGGGTCTCCAGACAGCTTTGGGCACCGAGGTGAGACTAAGTACAGCTTATCACCCTCAGACTGATGGCCAAACGGAGCGTACTATACAGACGCTCGAAGATATGCTGAGGGCATGTGTTTTGGAGTTTGATACTCCGTGGCAAGAATCTATACCACTGGTAGAGTTCTCATACAATAACAGCTATCAGGCGAGCATTCAAATGGCCCCTTTTGAAGCTCTATACGGACGACGATGTAGATCACCGCTGTATTGGGAGGACTTGATGAGTAAAGCGGTCGGAGGACCGGATATGATTAAGGATATGGAGGAAAAGATTAAGATGATACGCTTAAAGATGAAAGCGGCCCAAGATAGGCAAGCATCCTATGCAAATAAGCGGCGACGACCGCTAGAATTTCAAGTGGGAGACAAGGTCTTCTTGAAAATCTCACCCTTCAGGGGTGTTGTTCGTTTTGGTATGCGGGGGAAGTTATCCCCGAGGTATGTTGGACCGTATGAGGTGTTACAGCGTATCGGCACTTTGGCTTACCGATTGGCTCTACCGCCGTCTTTATCTGGGATTCATGATGTTTTCCATGTTTCTATGCTACGGAAGTATGAGCCAGACCCGTCTCATGTTTTACAGCCTACGAAGTGCAGTTAGACTCAGATGTATCCTACGTTGAACGACCGGTCAGAATTCTGGATCGTGAGGATCGCAGACTACGAAGCAAAGTAATACCAATGGTCAAAGTTCAGTGGGATCGTCGGGGTGTCGAGGAGGCTACGTGGGAGACGGAGCGGCATATGATGCAGCATTACCCCGAACTATTTTCTGGTATGATTTATGTTTAGTTTCTTTTGGGTAAGTGCATGCGATTTCGAGGACGAAATCTTGTAAGTAGGGGAGTAATGTGATGCCCCGAAATTAATTAATTGCAAGTAAGGCATTAATTATGTTTATATGATGTACCATGTGTTGATGGATTTATGTGTTGGGTATTAAGATGTTAACATGATTTAATTGTGTTAATTATTAAATATGAGGAGGATGTGATTTTAGATGAAGTTTGGAGCATTCTTGTAAAATGCCTTTAAAATACTATGTTGGAGCATTTTTACATCATGTTAAATTTGGGGTACAATTTTAATTAAGTTAAAGTAACCCCCCTTTTTAAATCCCCTACCCATCACTTTAACCCCTTTACCTTTCACTTTATTAAAAACCCCCAAATCACTTCCCAAACCCCAAACCCTCCCATTTTCGAGTTCCACCAAAAGGGAAGAAGGAAAGTTCCACAAAAACTTTGTTTGTGTGATTTTTGCTAGGATTTGGAGCCTACAAGAGGTATGGAACCATTCCTATAAGTTTCATGATGTTTGGTGTTGAAATGGGTTAAGTTTTTGATGTTTTATGTGGGTTTGTTTGGGTATGTGTTGTTTATGGTTGGGGTATGATTTTTGAAGTGTTTTATGTTGGTTTTAGTGGGTTTGATGATATTGAAGTTGTTAAGAAGTTTGGTTTTGGGTGGCATGAGGAAGAGCTTGAAAAATGAGCATTAATGGCGAATTTTCGTAGCACAGCACTCGGCGATCGATCGCCCGTTCTTGGCGATCGATCGCGAGCCTCCAGTGCCCGCCAGTAGCATTTGGCGATCGATCGCCACTCTTGGGCGATCGATCGGCGAGGCTGGCGATCGATCGCGCCAAAAGTGGCGATCGATCGCCAAGGAAGGGATTTTGCCCCCTCGTCCAGTGCGATCTCGCGATCGATCGCGCCTGGGCAGCGATCGATCGCGAGCTGTAAAAAGATGGATTTTTGATATTTACGTGGGATTTTTGGATATTGGACTATAATTAACTTCTAATATCAATTTGTATGGTTATGTAGAACCATCCCAGGTGCCCACGACTTCAAGGAGATAAAGTCTACGATTTCTCCTTCTTTTGGAACTAAGGTACGTAAGAGACGTACGAGCATCGGACGGTAAACCATACCCTTACCTATTATGATGATGTTTAAGATGATGTTATGATGATGATGTCTATGATGATATTTATGATGCTGATGTCTATGATGATATTTATGATGATGATGCTTATGATGATGTTATGATGATGATGTTACGATGATGATGCTTATGATGATGTCTATGATGATGATGTTATGAGGACGTCTATAATGACGAAGTTTATGATAAGGTCATACGACGTGTATGATTGGGTAAGACGCCCATGTGGTGGGATGCCACCCAAAGTACGTGAGTGGGTAAGATGCCCCCGTGGTACGATGCCACGCAATGTTTATGATATGGTAAGACGCCATATGACTGGGTAAGATGCCCACGTGGTAAGATGCCACACGATGATTATGACGTGGTAAGATGCCACACGATAATGATGATACGGTAAGATGCCATACAATGGGGTAAGACGCCCTAATGTATGAATAAGAGTCAGGGATAACAAGGAAGTCGAAGGACGACCAATAACCTTTACTTAACTAAGATGTTATGCATTATTGTATGCTTTTATATAATGTTAAGTAAATATGTGTATGCTCACGATGTGTTATCCCTGTAGGTACACTTTTGGACCAAGGGCCTAGGGTCGGGTTGAGGAAGTGAGCTAAAGGGAGGATGATGAACGTAGGATGCAGGATTTTTGATAGTCTCTACTCTAGGAGTAGTGTAAATCTATAGCTTTAACATTCTTTATTGGGAATGTAATTAAATAGCTTTTGAAAACTTTATTTTGGCCTGTAATCTCCTTAGCTCAAGCTACAACCGGAACCCTTAAGAGGTTATAAATGCTTGTTCTGTCCCATTTATGTGTACTAAATGATATTAAGGTAGGAAGACCCTACAGATTTGCTCAAAGACTATGATTGTGAAATTGAGTACCATCCAGGTAAAGCGAACCTGATAGCAGATGCCTTAAGTCGGAAGGTGAAGAGTACTGCAGAGGATGTCATGTGTTTGTCAGCTTTGATGACTTCTTACTGCCATCTGGGCTATGACTTCGATGTAGACACGTCGCCTGTGCGAGTGTCGACCTTATTGGCGGAGCCAGATATATTTGAGGCAATAAGGAAGGCCCAGAAGTTGGATAACGAGATTCAGAGATGGACATCATTGATACTTCAGGGTCAGCCATCCAAGTTCAGAGTGGCTGAAGATGACTCTTTGAGACTGGGCAACCGATGGGTAGTCCCAGATACGCCAGAACTGCGTAGAGGAATATTGGAGCGAGCCCACAGTAGTCGGTTCAGTATCCACCCAGGGGGAAAGAAGATGTACAAAGATCTATGCGATCAATTCTGGTGGAGACGCATGAAGCGTGAGGTAATCATTTTTGTTAAAAGATGTTTGATCTGCCAGCAGGTAAAGGCAGAGAGGCAGAGGCCTGGTGGAGAGCTGAAGAGCTTAGAGGTGCCTGAATGGAAGTGTGAGCATATATCTATGGACTTCGTGACCCACTTGCCAAGGACGACCTCAGGATTTCACGCTATCTGGGTGATCGTGGATAGGCTGACGAAGATGGCTCATTTCATCCCTTACAGTATGTCTTATACATACTTGAAGATGGCCAAGATGTATATACGGGATGTTGTGAGATTGCATGGTATTCCTGTCTCGATAGTGTCTGACAGGGACCCGAGGTTCACTTCACATTTCTGGGAGGGTCTTCAGACAGCTTTGGGCACAGAGGTGAGACTGAGTACGGCCTATCACCCTCAGACAGATGGCCAAACAGAGCGTACCATTCAGACGCTCGAAGACATGTTGAGGGCATGTATTCTGGAGTTTGATACTCCGTGGCAGGATTCAGTGCCGCTGGTGGAGTTCTGTTATAACAACAGTTATCAAGCGAGCATTCAAATGGCCCCATTTGAAGCTCTGTATGGACGATGATGTAGATCACCGCTGTATTGGGAGGACTTGACTAGCAGAGCGGTCGGAGGACCGGATATGATCAAGGATATGGAAGGTAAGATTAAAATGATACGCCAAAAGATGAAAGCGGCCCAAGATAGGCAAGCGGCCTATGCCAATAAGCGGCGACGACCACTAGAATTCCAGTTAGGAGACAGGGTCTTCTTAAAGATCTCGCCCTTCAGGGGTGTGGTTCATTTTGGGATGCGGGGAAAGTTATCTCCGAGGTATGTTGGGCCATATGAAGTTTTACAGCGTATCGGTACATTAGCCTATCGTTTGGCTTTACCGCCATCCTTATCTGGCATACACGATGTTTTCCATGTCTCTATGTTAAGGAAGTATGAGCCAGACCCGTCTCATGTCTTACAGCCTACTGAAGTACAGTTAGACTCAGATGTGTCCTACGTTGAACGACCAATCAGAATTCTGGATCGGGAGGATCGCAGACTACGAAGTAAAGTTATACCGATGGTCAAAGTTCAGTGGGATCGTCGGGGTGTCGAGGAGGCTACGTGGGAGACGGAACAGCATATGGTGCAGCACTATCCGGAACTATTCTCTGGTATGTTTTTATGTTTAGTTTCGATATGATGATGCATGTGGATTTCGAGGACGAAATCTTATAAGTAGGGGAGTAATGTAATACCCCCAAAATGTAATATGATTATGTTCTATGATGATGAATTATGATGTGTTTAAGGGTTATGGTGTATTTAAATTGGGGGCCACGATTTATGTTATGATGATATGATTTAGGGGGCATGTTGGGTGTTTTAAAGGGATGTATTAATTAAATGAAGTTAGAAAATATCGAGTGAGGATATTTTAATACATCGTACTAAATACCGGGACATAATTAAACACCACATGACCACCCTACCCACACCACCCCCACCCACTCGGCCACCACCCTCCCCCAATTGCACCCTACACCCCCACTTGGCAGCCCATACTCCCTTCTCCTTTCTTCACTCCACCTCCTCTCTCTCTTTCTCTCCCAAATCGTGCCTGTAAGCTGCTGGGGAAGGGAAGAAAAGCTTGATTTGAAGAGTGTTAAAAACCTTGCAAAAAGAGGGGCAAAAGTAGAGGGGTAAGTCTTACTCTGTTTTTCGGAGTTTTGGTTATGTTTGGGTTTGGTGGGATGATTTTAAAGCGTGCTAAGTATAGGTTTGGGTGAAACCTTGGTATGGGTGCTTACATGGTAGTATTATGTAACTACTAACATGTTTGTTCGAGCATGTTACATGTGTTATATGGTAGATTTCTAGTTATGAAACTATGTGCTCGAAAATCTGGGCAAAGAAGAACATACTTTGTTTTCTATAAAGTTGGTTGAGGATGAAGATTATGATGATGTTATGATGCATGTTAGCTTAGGTTTTGTTAAACCTTTGATTTAAGAGCTTACATGGATATTTTATGAAGTTCTTCACATGTTGGTTTCAGCATGAAAGATGTGTTATGAAGTAGAAAAGATGGTATGAAAGGAGGTGCTCAAAAATCTGGGGAAAATCCCGAATTTTCAGAGCTCTCGATCGATCGAGATTTGGTCCCGATCGATCGAGCGAGACAGAAGGTCTAAGCATGTTTTCAACATTTTGGTGCCGATCGATCGAAGGAATTCTCGATCGATCGGTGAAGCTCCTCGATCGATCGGTAAAATGCCTCGATCGATCTAGCGAGACAGAATGCCAAGGCACTGTTTGTGCACAGTGTCTCGATCGATCGAGACCTTGGGCCGATCGATCGAGAGAGGCAGAAAGTTGAAAATATAATGATGATTTATTTTGTTAAGTTTATGATGTGAGATGGTTTTGAAACATCTAATATGGTATTATGTGGTCTTGTAGAACCATCCCAGGTACCGGCACCATCAAGGAGATAAAGTCTGTTGACTCCTCCTCCTTTTGAAAAGGTACGTAAGAGGCGTACGGGCATCGGACGGTAACACACATCTTTATACTACAACTATGCTTTTATTGCATGAGTATTCACGATGAAATGATGATGTCTATACGATGTTTACACGATGATGTTTATACGATGTTTATAAGATGATGCTTATACGATGCTTATATGATGACATTTACACGATGTATTGTGGTAAGATGCCACGGGGTAAGATGCCCCACATGGTAAGAGGCCATGCGATGTATTGTGGTAAGATGCCACGGGGTAAGATGCCCCACATGGTAAGAGGCCATGCGATGTTATTGTGGTAAGAAGCCACGGGGTAAGATGCCCCATATGGTAAGAGGCCATACGATGATATTGTGGTAAGATGCCACGGGGGTAAGATGCCCCATATGCATGATTATAAGTCAGGGACAACAATAAGAAGTTAATGAGAAATCCATCATATTTACTTAACAATTATTTCATGCATTTGCTATGATGTTTTTATGATGATAAGTAAGATTGTATATGCTCATGATGTGTTGTCCCTGTAGGTACACTTTTGGACGGAAGGACTAAGGGTCGGGTTGAGGCAGTGAGCTACGAGGGACACAGGAATGTATAGGATTCAAGTTATGACTAGTATCTACTCTAGGAGTAGTGTAAATCTAAATGACATTCTTTTAGAATGTAATGATTTATTTTTGAAGTTTTGTATTTTGGCCTGTAATCCTGTTAGCTCGTGTAACAACCAAAACCTTAAGATGTTACCTTAATGCATGATTAGTCCTTCTTATGTCTTTTAATCACTGTTAAGGTGGGAAGACCCCACAAAAGCCCTATAATATAAATACAAGGTTTTGATTAATTGTTAATTAATTCTTTTGTTTTTGGTTCAAGAATAAGTCTAGCAACTTGTTCTTGAACATCCCTTTTGTTCGATTTGATCGTGTGGATACCGTTGAGGCAAAGCTAGACAAGTTTTGCTAGTGACTCGGAGGAGGCGTTGGACGTGGTGCAGCTCCGTGGAATCTGCTCAAACACGCTACAAGGGTGAGACCTTAGTATATCCTTTATCCGATATGAATCCCTATGTATAGATCCATTGTTCTAGTAATCCATTTTTTTATTCCGCTGCGTTGTATGCTCTCTTAGGATTACTAACAACAATCACAAGTACAGCGCGTCCATCCCTTTCTCGAGCGACCCGCTCTGTATAAGGGTCACGTCAACCGGTGACGTAGGCACCACCTTGTGCACGACACTGGCACCCAAATCATACAACTGAATACGTATACTCAATGCATTGTTCATCGTAACGATGATGCATGTCAAAAAAAAAGGACATCGCCTACACCATCGTCATCGTCATCCCGTGACGACACATGCCCACTCATGGCATCTAAGGCATCGTCAACTAGTGACGATACATGTCAACAATGACATCTAAACAACCCAGTCAACTCGTGACGGTCCATGTACATCAACGTATGTCATCCATCATCATGCGAGTAAAATAGTCATAATAAAACATGCATATCAACGCATGCCAGCTATAATAATGCTAATAGAATAGCAATATCCCATACCTCATCGCTAACAAGATAGCGGCATACCTGTCTCCGTCACTCAATAATAGTGCGTAATCAGCACCCATCGCTCAAAGGCTGCAAAATCCTGTGCTGAGTACATAGCGGCACAATCCATCGCTATAGAATCGACGGCATGATACCTCGTCATATAATAAGTGGCATGAAACCTCGCTATACACCTGAGCATGAATCATCGTCCACATAATAGCGGAAAGTGGCATCGCTATCAACATATCCGGCGGCACGAATCATCGCCAATCCTCATAGAAGAATGAGTCATCGTAAATCATCATATACATATGCTCAACGGCGTGAACCATCATCAACCGACACAGCGGAATGTCTCATCGCTATACATGTGTCTGGCGGTATGAATCATCGCCCATCATCATAGAGGAATGAATCATCATCATCGACACAGCGGAATACATCGTCGCTATCATCCGTGTCCTCATAAAGAAATGAATATAAATCGACACAGCGGAATACATCGTCGCTATCATCCGTGTCCTCATAAAGAAATGAATATAAATCGACACAGTGGAATACATCATCGCTATCATCCATGTCCTCATAAAGAAATGAATATAAATCGACACAGCGGAATACATCACCGCTATCATCCGTGTCCTCATAAAGAAATGAATATAAATCGACACAGCGGAATACATCACCGCTATCATCCGTGTCCTCATAAAGAAATGAATATAAATCGACACAGCGGAATACATCACCGCTATCATCAGTGTCCTCATAAAGAAATGAATATAAATCGACATAGCGGAATACATCACCGTTATCATCCGTGTCCTCATAAAGAAATGAATATAAATCGACACAGCGGAATACATCACCGCTATCATCCGTGTCCTCGTAAAGAAATGAATATAAATCGACACAGCAGAATACATCACTGCTATAATCCGTGTCCTCATAAAGAAATGAATCATCACAACAAGCGGCATCTCATCCTCGCTTCTTCATACAAGCGGTATCTCATCCTCGCTTCGTATGGAATACCCCGCCTCCATGTGCAAGCGAGCCTCCCCCCTCCCGCTGCACATTTTTAGCGGTATAAGCATAAGCTTCTTCATACAAGCGGTATCTCATCCTCGCTTCGTATGGAATACTCCGCCTCCATGTGCAAGCAAGCCTCCCCCCTCCCGCCACATTTTTAGCGGTAAAAACGTAAGTATAAAAATTCTCACTGTGATAAACAAGACTCCTGGAATGTATAATCATCATTCCTTTTTATACTCCATATTTCCTGTAACCTGCAACCATCATGGTTAGCAACAATAGCCATATACGATATGCATCAAACATTCAATGCATATATATCAACCACTTGCAAGTCAATACGTATACCAAGACATGTTACCTCGGAAATATCCCTTTACCTGATTTTCTTACAAAATCAGATTCCTTGGCACGTAACACACGGAGTGCCAGACATCACTATTAATGCCATCCTATCGTGTTCCACACGATTCCTGCAACCACAATGGTTAGCAATACCACTTTTCATATCATAAAAGCACATAAACAATTAGTTATGTCGTACAACATTAATGCCATCATGCATAAATATGTGCTATCAATAACTTCCTAGGCCCTTAACAGCCCCAATGAGCAACCACTGCTCTGATACCACTAATGTAAGGACCTCAAACCCTTAACCCTTGATTAGTGTATTAATCAATATGTGTGGCACATGCTTTCAATAAAAATCGATCGGGAAACTCAGAAGATACTTTACCATTGAATGGCAAATACAAAATTTTCTTTAATACTCAATGTTATAAGATCATCATCCTAACAAATAATAGACTCATAAAGTTCGCCCATTACCATCCCTTTTACACCACTATTTACATTGTGGACTTTTATAAAAATTTGGGCAGAGTCTCCCCATAAATTGAGCTATCCCGAAACAAAAGCACATCACATAATATAATTCCCGGCCAGGGAATACACAATGCTCAACAGAATACAGAACACAAAGTAAATTCCCAGCCAGGGAAGACACCAAACAATAAGACAACTAAAGTGGGTTTCAACACCCACATAATACACAAATGACTCTCATATCATTAGCAATTCTACCCTTAATTGCATGCATATAGAATGAAAGAGAGGAAGGCTCATGCCTTTATATACAACTCATATACAAGTATAACCGTGCTCACATGCGAGCATCATAAATGTGTATATAAGTCTCGGGTGTATATAAGTACCCGATACGATACCGTGCTCCATCAAGCCCTGGTACCACGATCCTGGGAGTAAATCCAATCAACAGCTGGAGCTCAACTCCAAAGCCATCGATGTACCTGTTCACCTGCCCCAACAGAGATAGCCCCCAACGGGGTGAGCATACCAATACACAAAATCCCATAATCACAATAATGAAATTCATAATTTACAACAAAAGTAAATACTAATGAATTTTAAATGATACTCCCTGGATGGCAACGTCCTCATCCGGGATTCCGTGTACTGTCCCTGTTCTCACAATCATCAAACTCATCAAATCTCAAAAATCAGTAAATCAGCACATTGATTTAACTCATCGCATGCCTAATTCTCGAATATCAATATACAAATATGGATATCTCAATAACAAATACTGATTTCTCAATCTCGCTATCAATCACAGATAGCCCAAATGCCTAGCATTTATTTTACCAATTCTCCATTATACATAGACATCTCGCATGTCCTATAATGAATACATGATTCCACGATCATTCTCAGGCATCTCAATGCCCTTCAGTGGTCATATACATCCAGTACCCCATATACCTTGTAAGAGTTATCCTACTCTAGTGTCACGCACGCTTGTGGCGGCGATATCAAGATTTGGTCGTTCCTTGGCTATATCAACATATATATATAACCATACGCACAAATATTCAATGCAATCAAAATACATTATGCATTTCACAAATGCTCTCATATAAAGAAATGCTCGTACGTCGCACGTACCTTAAATCTCCGAAGTCCGAGCCAAACCTTGCTCGAGTTCCATGCCCCGAGGAACGATGTGCTAACACGATAAATAATTCACAATTATTTACGAACATGCAACCCATGCTCAAGCACACCCATAATCCTCATACAGAAAATTATTGTCAACACACGACAATTTACCATTTAAAAGACCCGGGGTAGAGCACATGCAGGGAGCGAAATCGAATGAGACATCTACGAAAATTGCTCAAGAACTCCCCATAAATTTCGAACCCTCACAACACAATTCGAACCCAAATAAGCACCACAATTCATCTAAAACATGAATTAATCAATCAACAACATGAATAATCGCCCCTCCTGCCAAAACCCCAATTTTCGAACCCAAACCCTCATGCATACAGGGAAACATTCGAACCAATTGTCAACAAATTTTGAACCATAAAGTATGAAATTTTTGACCCAATTAACAGCACAAAACGCCCCAAAAACACCTGAAGAAACGCCCCAAAAACGTACCAAAAATCGAGCCCCAAATCGGACAGATTCGAATTTTCGAACCCTTGCGCTTTTCTGGCAAATCCGAACGCGATTCTCGACGAAACTTCAAATTCTTGGTATGGGAAGGTGCGCCTGGAAGAGACGAAGCCTTGGTGGGTCGGACGCGCCGGATGGCGGCCGGACGGCGGCGGGCGCGACGCTTTTACGCGCGGGGGTTGGGGCGACGGGAAATGGGCGCGGGGAGAGAGAGACGGCAAGGTGAGGAAAAAGGCTTCCAATAATTAAAATCTCAGGTTCAACTGGTATTTATAGCAAAAATACCCCAAAATACTAATAGCACCACAAATACATCATGATTCATTAAAAATCATCTGTTTTCAAAAATTCTCTCTCTAACTCCAAAACCCCTTACCGGTGCCCACACCAAGCACCCCAGATTCCAAGTCACACTAAAAACCCAACTCTTAGGTTTTTCACCGAAATGAGAATACAATCTCAACCTCGGGATCCAACGATCCTAACTACCCAAATAGACGAGCCCGAAAGGCCCAACACTACGATTAAACTCCAAATCGCCACGTAAAACAACTTTAGGGGTTATTAACACTCCAGGATTAATATCTATGATCCCTGGTCATCACAACAATCTACCACTGCCTGGTATCTATTCAGAATGTCAATACCCACAATGCAGTCGAAGTCTGACATGCCCAACACAATCAAATCTGCCATCAACTCGTTGCCCTCAAAATAAATGAGGCAATCCGCAAGAAACTGATCGGCAATGACATTCCTTCCAGTGGGTGTCGAGACCATGAGAGGCGTGGGTAACGAAGACGTGTGCATATGGTGTCTCTCCACAAAGCCCACAGATACAAAAGAGTGGGAGGCACCTGTATCTATCAAAATAAAAGCAGGGTAAGTAAATAAATGGCACGTACCGGCGATCACCTCCTCCGGGGCTGCCTGAGCCTGCTCTCTAGTCATCGCATACACCTGCCCCTAGGACGATCCCATTGTCTAACCTCCCGATGGTCGAGGCATAATCTGCTGCCCCTGATGCACTGTCCTGTCCTCAAACCTCGGCATGTTCCCTCGAAAATCTGACTGTCCTCCCCGAGTGGGGCAATACCGAGAGATGTGGCCCATCTTACCACAACTGTAACAAGCAGGGCAATTGCTTGAAGAGTGTGGCCCTCCACAATTGTTGCACCTTGTCTCCCCCGATCTATTTCCTTGCATAGGTCCTCGTTTGGTCGACCAATTGCTCTTCCTATTCTCTTGCTTCCGACCAAAATATTTCTTTCCACTGAACCGTGAGGATGAAGAAGCACCACGAGGCTTAAATGATTCTCCTCGGGGCCTCAAGCTATCAGTAGCTTGCCTCTGTTGTGGCACCTGTGGGGATACAGCATTAGGATAGGCCCCAACTCTGATCTCCGCAAGTTCAGCTCTAGTAAGAACATCATCGAATGAAGTGGGGTTGTTGGTGATAACCCGGTCAAAAAGCTCCGGCCGTAACCCCTTGAGAAAGTGCCTCATCTTTGCATGTCCGTTTGTGGCAATGTGCGGAACATACCGCAGCAATGTAGAATAGTGCATAGTATAGTCTGACACTGCCATACCTCCTTGCTTCAAGTTCGTGAACTCATCTTCCTTTATCTGTCTCGCAACCGCAGAGAAATACCGGTTTAGAAACTGGGTTCTAAAGAGAGTCCAATCGATCAATACACCTTGAGCCCTTAGTTCCATCACTGTAGTCTTCCACCACATGGAAGGTTTCTTCGCTAGCTGGAACTCCGCCAATCTCAGCCATGCTGTCCTTGCACAAGGAGCGGACACAAAAATCTGTTCCAGTCTCTCCAGCCATTCCTCAGCCTCTTTCCCTTTCTCTGTCCCCTCAAACATAGGCGGGTGGAAGGTCAGAAACTGAGTCAAACTGATCTCACAAGGTAGTAACAACTGAGCCACTGGTTCCACACCAACAGCTGGTGGAGGTAGAGGGTTTGTCTGACCAATGCTTGCATTAACACTGCCAACGTCACCTACCTCTTCATTGAGGTTCCCCAAGTTCATAGCCGCCATGCTGTAACACAAGGGTTAACAACAATTCCAAAACAACAATCTATATGTTATGCCGTTAGATAACAGGAGTGATAATAAGCATGTTAGTATAACAGTATATACATCAATATGCACCACATGCATAAACATGCCCCAAATGTAAGCACCTAGCCAATCATGCTAAGGCTACCCTTCACTCGTGTAAGGCCTCTCTACCTTAACCGCGTAATTAACAAGTAAATAGGGCCAACATGCATTAAAAGATAAGTTATGGTTCCGGTTGTAGCCTTGAGCTAACAGGATTATAGGCCAAAATAAAATTTCAAGAGCTAATTAGTTACATTCCCAAAAATGAATATTAATGCTATAGATTTACACTACTCCTATAGTAGAGACTATCCAAATCCTGTATCCTAATTCTTTAATTATCCTCGTAGCTCACTGCCTCAACCCGGCCCATAGCCCTCCAATCCAAAAGGTGTACCTATAGGAACAACTCACCATGAGCATATACATCACTATTCAACAAAATCTAAGCACAACAATATAAATAATTGCATGAGATGTGTTTGTATGAATGCTCCATGAATTACCACATTAGCACATTTTCATTGTTGTTCCTGTTTCATAAACTCATGCACAAAATCATTAGTTCACAATATATTGATCGATATCACGTTCCAGTTATAATCACAATTTTCCACATTAATCACTAGAAATGTGACTGTTCCGGTCCTGATACAACAGCGGAATTTTAGGACCCCTCGCTTCGATATAGAGCGGCATCATATGATATCCCTCGCTTCGACAATGACAGCGGCATGTACATCGCTTCGACATGACAGCGGCAAATATCATATTACCATCGCTTCATATGACAGCGGCAAGTACCTCCCTCGCTCGGAGATAACAGCTACCGGAACATTCATCAATTCTCACACAATAATCAAACGCAATAGTTGATTCCATTATCATGATATAACACTATCATTTCACATATTCCATCACATGCAAGGACTCACTATCCATGATATACATAATCAAAAGCGTAACACGTTTTACCGTCCGATACCCGTACGTCTCACAACGTACCTTTCCAAAAAGTGGGATTCGGTATGACTTCAATTTCTTGGTTGCGTCGCCACCTGGGATGGTTCTACACAGTCACACAACCCAATATTAGAAGCCAAATAATAGCCAAATACCAAAAATTTGTCAAAAAAATGCATTCTCCACTTTTCAGTAGCTGGCAATCGATCGCTGTGTTGAGGCGATCGATCGCGAGCCTCACCGATCGATCGCCTCAACATGGCGACCGATCGCCAGTCTTCACTGGCCCTAGGCGATCGATCGCGCCATTTGATGCGAACGATCGCCTACACTCGTTTTGCCAACTGTCCCTCGGCGATCGATCGCTGCTTTTGTAGCGATCGATCGCCACAACCAGTGGCCGCGATTTTCACCATTTTTGTACCAAAATTTCTTCCCAACATCCACAACACTTACACCAACAAACCTAAAACATTAAATCACTACAAACCTTCAACAAACATCATTAAACCACCAAAAATCTAACATCCAACCAAAAATCATACCAACCCAAACAAACCCATTTCAAAACCCTTCAAAACCATTTCAAACTCAATCCAAACACTACAAAATCAATAAGGAGGTAACCATACCTCTTGGGGACTCCAAATCTCCCAACAAATTCCACAAACAAGTTTTTGCAAGGATTTCTCTCCCACTTTTGAGCCAAAAACGAAAATAGGGGAGAATGAGGGTGGGTGATTTGGGGGAAAAAGATAAAGTGATGGATAAAGAGGGGTTGGGGTATTAAGTTGGTTTGTTATAATTAAATTGTACTCCCACAATTATCATGGTGCATAAAATATCCCAACATGATATTTTAAAAGCATTTCACCACAATGCGCCAAAATCCCAATTAAATACATGTTTCACCAAATAATTAACCACCATCATATTTAAGCCATTAAAACACCCAATTCCCCAACATGCATAACATGCACCCTGAAATGCTCTACTGGGTCACGCCCACATGTGACTAAGCATTCCCACATGGTAATTAATTCTAACACATAAGGCAATTATCACCATAATTAATCATATGAACATAATTAATGCCTTAAATGCAATTAATCATTTCGGGGACATTACATTACTCCCCTACTTATAAGATTTCGACCTCGAAATCGCATGCACTTACCCAAAATGAAACTAAACATAAATCACATACCAGAGAACAGTTTCGGGTAGTGCTGCACCATATGCCGTTCCGTCTCCCACGTGGCCTCTTCGACACCCCGACGATCCCACTGAACCTTGACCATCGGTATAACCTTGCTTCGAAGTCTGCGATCCTCTCGATCTAGAATTCTAACCGGTCGTTCCACGTAGGACATATCTGAACCCAACTGAACCTCTGAAGGCTGTAAAACATGAGACGGATCTGGCTCATACTTTCGCAACATAGAGACATGGACGACGTCATGTATACCAGACAATGACGGCGGTAGAGCCAAACGGTAAGCCAAAGTACCGATGCCCTGCAATACCTCGTATGGCCCAACATACCTCGGAGACAACTTCTCACGCATACCAAAATGAACCACACCTCTGAAAGGTGAGATTTTCAGAAAGACCTTATGTAAGGTCCCCTAGCCCTTAACCCTTGATTAGCGTATTAACCACTATATGTGGCACATGCTTTCAATAAAAATCGGGAAACTCACATGGTACTTTGCCATTGAATGGCGATTACAAAATTTCTTTAAACATTTCATTTCATATCGTGCTTAGTTTCCCCCAACACAACCCTTTAATGAAGCATGCACCATTATAATACACCAATGGCTCTCATGTCATTTAGCAATTCTACCACTAATTGCATGCAACATAGAATGAAAGAGAGAAAGGCTCATGCCTTTATATACAACCCATATACAAGTATAATCGTGCTCACATGCGAGCATCAAGAATGGGTATATATCCCTCAGGTGTATATAAAATACCCTATACGATACCGTGCTCCATCCAGCCCTAATACCTCGATCCTAGAAGTGTCTCCAATCAACAGCTCGAGCTCATCTCCAAAGCCATCGATGTACATGTTCCACCTGTCCCAACAGAGACAGCCCCCACACGGGGTGAGCATACCAATTCCACAATTTCATAATCATAATGACATAATACATAATTTACAAAAATGTAAATGTTGTGGAATATATGTGACACTTCCTGGATGGCATCATCCTCATCCCGGCTTACCCCTGTAATATCCCTGTTCTCAAAACTGATAAATCATCAAATCTCAAATATGAAGTTAATCATTACATTGGTTAACCCTGGCCAATTTCAAATTAACAACATCTCATTACATCTTCTTTATCTAGCAATTATCGTAATTCTAGATATCATACTGAGATTTCCTTAACTTCCAATACCAGTTAATCACCTCTTTGATTAACTTACGTCTCTGTTCCTATTCATAATAATAGGGAATAAAATATAGATATCTTAGATATCTAGTCAAATTCCACATTTTTTTCCTTTCTTACTTCAAGGTAGCGTCATACTAACGGTACTCGTTTCGCAGCGACCACACCTCATCATTTGCTCGCTTCATAGCGGCACCATGCATTTCATCACGTGAATCAAATAACTTAATCAAGTTGCATTCCCATATCTTATAGGTCATCACATATATATATTATATCATGCATCACACTTGCAAAAATATAATTTAAAGACATGCTCGTACGCTAAACGTACCTTAAATCTCCGTAGTCGGAGCCAAACCTTGCTTGGGTTCCATGCCCCGAGGAATGATGTGCTAATACGATAAATAATTCACAATTATTTACGAACATGCAAACCCATGCCCAAGCACATCCATGACCCTCAAAATTATTGTCAACACGTGATAATTGACAATTTAAACACGATACCCAAAAATAGCAACACTTCGAACAAACAGCAGAAAAAACTTTCCAAACATTGACCCCAAACATTCCAAGAATTGAGCACATGCAGGGAGGGAAAATCGAGTGAGACATCAACGAAAATTGATCAAGAACCACCCCCTCATTTTCGAACAATTAACATCATAAATTTGAACCCATAACAGTATGATAACAGCAAGATTTTCGGACTAAAACATCACAGCTTCCCCCCCCTCAAACAGCAACCACAATCGAGCCCAATACAAAAACATGCAGCAATGAAAATCGAACCCAAACAAAGCACCAAAAATTCATCCAAAACAAGTAATAATCGATCAAAAAAACATGAACAACCGCCCCTCCTACCAAAACCCCAAAATCGAACGCTACACCCACACATGCAGTGAACAATTCGAACCAAACTACACCAAAAATGAAGGGGATTCCAGGAGAAGAACTAATAAGGGGTAAGGAAATTACCCAATCGAAAAATCTGAAGAAAAACGCTTGAAATCGGATGAACCCTAGAATTCGAACTTCTGCGCTTTTTTGGTAAATCAGAACGCAATCCGCGACGAAACTTCAGGTTCTTGGTGTGGAAAGTTGCGCCTGGAAGAGACAAAGACGATGGTGGTTCGGACGCGCCGGATGGTGGTCGGACGGCGGCGGGCGCACGGCTTTTAGCGGTGGAGGTTGAGAGAAAATGGGAAGAGGCAGAGGAGGAAGAGAGAGACAGACGGGGCGTGAAAAATGATTTCCATAATTAAAATCTCGAGTTCATCTCGTATATATATCAAAACTGCCCCGAAATACCAATAGCCCCACAAATACATCATGATAGATTAAAAATCATCTGTTTTTAAAAACTCTCTCTCTAACCTCAAAAACCCATACCGGTGCCCACCCAAAGCACCCCAGATCCCGAGTCACACCAAAAACCCAACTCATAGGTTTTTCACCGAAATGAGAATATAATCTCAATCTCGGGATCCAACGATCCCAACTACCCAAATAGAAGAGCTCGGGAGGCCCAACACCGCGATTAAACTCCAAATCGCCACGTAAAAAAAACTTTAGGGGTTATTAATACTCCGGATTAACATCTATAATCCCAGGTCATCACAATATCCCCCACTAAAAGAATTTCGTCCTCGAAATTTGCATCGGTGTAACACATAACACCCAGGCTACACAACAACATGAAGCGATAACCTCGATTCTTAACCATATCAGAATCGTATTAATAAACGCGAGGATACCTACCTCGCACCAAACTCTGAAACAGAGTAACTTACCAAAACCAACATATCACCCAAGAGGCAAAAACGCACCTCGATGCGGGCCATCCCAAAAGTCAGTCTATCACGACTTCAAAACAACCAACACTTACGACTGTAGATCGGACAGTCATCCTTAGTTCTAACACAGCTAGCATGAACTCATCATGAATAACACATCAACTGCGAGGACACTGACCTCGCACCAAACCATGGAATGAAATAAACCTTCCAGTCCACCAAAAATGAAAGAGCGTCGGCACAACACAATGCTAACAATCCAAAAGCAGTCAGTCAACTGAAACTGCAAGGATTTGAATCGCTCCCGATTCTATCGTAGATATCATTCAATGACATCTCTACCATGAAGCATGATGTCTAACATACATCGTTACAAGGGAAACACTAGTATACCACGATGTACACATACCAAACCTGGTTTCCAATTTTCAAACCTCCTCCATCAAAGGAGCAGTCGCATCATTGTAACTCAATTTGGGCAACTCACGGCCACAGATTCACACAAAATACATCTCACAAGATGTCCACCTCCTGATGTTTCAAGAATCACATCCTGATCAAAAATAAACAATCGAGACTCCACAGAGTCTCAAGTTCTGAAAGGACAAGCAATAAACCCATTGCATCCTCAACGCTTGTGTCGACAGCGACACCCAACAAATCCGAATCCCTGCCATCCCTTGATAACCCTAGGATTTAACAATCCAAACTTGGGAAGGCTATCGAATAACTCGAAGGATAACACCAACAAGGAAACACCTCAACCCACACAAGATAATCCCTCCTCAAGGGAGTCAACTATCTTCACGATTATTCCTCAAAATTTATCGTGCCATGGAGATTCTCAATCTCGAGGTGTTCCAAATCTCTCTTCAGAGATTTAACCGCCCAAACATAGCATAACTCTATGCTTGACAAAAAGGAAATCAACAACTGGCATCCGTATTCTCACCGGTATACCTGCCTAAGCACGGACACCACATGCATACACAATGCACTTGGCTCGGGTATTTACAACATACCCCTAAGCCTCAAACACAACCGTCAATTCTGAGTCGTTCCCACCCAGTGGAGAACGATAATCGACGATTAACAACACACGGTGTGATTCTCAAAATCAACACCACATGGACCAACTTACCGAATCTTTCAAAGATTCCCAATAGGTATAATACTACCTCCTTCCCCACAAGGGAAGTGCCATCGAACTCGAGATCCACTAGTCTCGAACAACCGTTCGGAAAACCTGGATACAATAGCACCCATTGCACCCCAAATACATGGATTCCCCAGATCGAGTCAACAATGACTTGATGACTGTAAGGCCAATTAAGTATGATTAATCCAGATTAACAATTCTTAAGCAAACCCGTATGATTAAAGTCGACACTATGTTTTGAGTTCCGGATCACGACACCCTGTATTCGATTGAGTTAAAAATACATATGTATATACATGCATATACACGACTATATACACATTTATACCATGCTCATGTATACCATGCAAGACAATGGGACTTGCAAGGGACACTTGGACTCCCACTAACCATTAAGCATTAAAAATATTCACCCAACCTTGAAACTATCACCCCACCTCTTTTTAATACCATGCAAGATCATTTTGCAAGACAAAAACCACTCCTTCTCTCTCTCTCTCTACAATTTCGAAAACAATTGGCCATATTTCTTGCCCAAATCCTCTTGCAACCTTGAATAAAATCCACATGCAAGATAGGCTTTAAGAAGAACAAGGCTAGAGTAGTATAGTGGTTCAAGAATTTTGGGATTTGGAGCAAGGATTCAAGTGGCAGCTTCATTGTGGAACTTGGGCTGTTTTGGGTTGATGTTTTGAAGCTTCAATCTTGAATATTATTGAAGGTATAACACTTATCTTGAGTCTTATCAACTTTAATGCAGGATTAAAGGTCGAATTTTGAGGCCATCTCTTGAGAATTGTAGTGAGAAAGTTGCTGTCAAATGTATCTGCTGTTTTGATGTTGCATGCAGTAGATTGTTTCGACATTTAAGATCGCTTAAACTCCGAATTTGGAAATGGTTCACCTAATACGAATTGTAATACTGTAGGTTATCTTTAACTGGCCACCTAAATCAGCTAAATTGGATTTAAGATGAAAAAGTTATGGTTGTTTTACCAACATGTGTCAAATATTGAAATCCACTGCATGCGAGTTTCATGCATTGTGTTCTTCGTATTTATGGGAATCAATGGCTACGCATTTGAAGTTTTAGGCTCTAATAAGTGTTGTCTTATTCGACGTTAGCTTGCATTAGAAATTGGCCTCACTCAAGTTGGAGCTCATATGAAAGAATTATGCTAATTTTACCACATATTGCTCAATCTGGAAAAGGATTTCATACGAGTTTCTAGGCTTGTACGTTTTTCAAATAATGTACATGAAGATGAATTGTTTAGCTTAAAGCTCATAAGAGATGTTTTGTTTTATATTGGGTTATATTGCATTATAAACTGGCCTTACATGAATTGGAGTTTTCGTGTGTAAGATATACACTTTTCCCTGGAACCGCTCACTCGGTCAAAACAGAATATGAGTATTTTTAAATCTGGCATACTTTGCTTTTCATGTGCCTCTAGATGAACGAACTAGCTTCTGAACTTCAAATATGAACTGTAGTACGTTAGGTTTTCGTGATTTTCCCACTAGCCTCAACTCATTTGGACATCATATGAATTTATTACGAATTTTATACAAAACTGGGTCAGGCTGGAATTTGGTGAATTGTCCTGTTTTTCCAGCAGATTGTTCTTGGCCATTTTACCTAGGCTAAATGAACGAATTTGAAGATGAGTTGAACTGATGAAATGTTCATTTTTTGAGTTAGCTTTGAAAACAAATTGGACCCATGTGATTTTATTAAGTATCGAACAAGTTATGAGCCGATCTCTACGGTTGCGCAGGCTGAAATTTAGAGATTTGGTTTTGGGTCTAAGTTTGAGTTTTATTTTGATATGTTTAAGGCTAGTATGTGACATTATGTTGTATTTGGAACTGTTATGGCCAGGGTTATTAATCCTAAGATTGAGTCGAGGATCACTTGGTAATTAGCTAACGGTTTGAGGTACGTTGAAATGAGTTTTATCATGACGTCTGGCAAAGACGTGTAATGATGCTAATGTATGGCCTTATATGTCATTATTTGATTTATATGACTTATTTGTCACTATATGATTCTTATGTGACTATATGACATGATGAATGTTTTGGATTACATGATATGTGAAAATACATGATTTGTATATACTTTCACATGAGATTGCATGATATATTGAGTTGCATATGTCATTTGATGCATAAATGATTCATGGGCATATCATATTGATCTATCATTCCTTTGATATCCATGATTATGACTGAGTTGACTTACTCTGAGTGTCGGGTACGACGAGCATGGCGATGACAGGCAGTATAGGTAGTAACTGTAGTCACGTGCAGGTGCGACCGGACCTAGACACGAGGGCTGGATGCAGTAACGTACATAGGATGAGTTTTCCTAGCGCAATGTACGTATACTGTCACCCTCTGCTCGAGCTTTGATGATTTGATGATACCTTCCTTTGGACTCCGATTTTTGGTATCTTGATATTCGATTCCTTGTACCCATTCATACATCGCATTCATACATGGTATGCATTGCATGATCTTTGTCACTTGACATGATTTATTTATTTCTCGTACTGGGGTACTGACCCCCTTTGTGGGGGCTGTCATGTCTTTTGTTGTTCGGACATGACAGGCTTTACAGGAGGACATAGTGACGATGCTTACAGCGACGCATCGAGAGATACCAGAGCTCCTTGAGAGCGAGCTCAGGTTTATATTTTATGTTTTGCATCCCAGTAGTTGTTAGAATATTTTTACTTATGTTTTAAATTACCGGGGTATGCCCCGAGTATCTGTATTTTAATTATTCTACTACTGGTTGATGTTATAGTTGATAATTTATGTTATGATCAACATGTTGAATTGGAAACCGGAATTACATATTTTAAGTATCAGTATATTTGTATCACCTAAAAACGAAAAAAATTTAGGGCCCTTTGATAAGACCTTTGAAATTAATCTTCCTCTATTTACGCATATTAATCAGTATGTGTTAATTAAACACCACATTAGGATCGGGCCCTCACAATGACTCTCTTGTTGGTACCCCAACGAAAATGAGCTGTCCCAGACAAGTCTCACCTAAGATTAATACATAAACGTATACACATTTCAGTGAGGCATGCCCAACCTCAACCTCAAATGACGTGGTGACTACTAGAGTCCACTGCAATCCACATCGTATCACCTTACGATTTACCAAACTTGGTTCCAACGAGCAGTATAACGCTCTAGTAAGCCCATCATGGTGCTGCACACATGCGGCAAACAAACAAGTCGCCGCCTCTTTAGGTTTACCTCAAACTTACCAACAAGACGGACGTTTCCGCACGGCATACTATACCGTGGGATGAAAAATCAATAGAGTAGTGGGTCTTAACCCAACATTCCTCTAATGCCGATACACCCTGGACACTCCAGTGTCCCTATGTACTTAATATAACCTGATCCTAATCCTTTAGGACCAATTCTACACCCTCAAGGGTGGTGTGACCATGTCTACCACATGTCACATCGACAGAAAGCGAGTAATTTCCTCCATGATTACTCCTGTCATCAAATCACATGGCCAAAAAGCCATTCCAACGAGCATACCTCAAAGGTATCACCACTCGTAATATGATTACCTCAAACATATGCTGCGGTACAATCAAATGTACAGCGCGCCCATCCATTCCTCGAGCAACCCGCTCGGTATAAGGGTCAAGTCAACCGGTGACGTAGACACCACCTTGTGCTCGACATTGGCACCCCAAACACATGATCGTATACGGCTACATAAAAACATCGTCCATATTACTGTCATTCCGCGATAGCACAAGTCAACGCATGAGATGCATACAACATCGTCAACTTGTGACAATACACATCAAGATACATGATATCTAAAGTAACACTAAAGAGATAATAAGATACCATGACTCATCGCTAAATGAATAGCAGCATACCTGTCACCGTTGCTCAATAGCAATACGTAAATCCACACCTGTCGCTCGACGGCGGCATAATACATCGCTACAAAATCATCGGCATGATACTTCGTCATATTATAAGTAGCATGAAACCTCGCTATCACCTGAGCATGAATCATCATCCACACTATAGCGGAACGAGGCATCGCTATCCGCATATCCAGCGGCATGAACCGTCGCAAATCATCATAGCGGAATAAGGCATCGCTATCAACATATCCGGCGGCATGAATCATTGCCAATCATCACAAAGAGATGAATCATCATCAATCGACACAGCGGAATACATCACCGCTATCAATCACCAATCCCTAGTCTGTTTGCCATCAGTGTATTTTAATGCTTCTTACTTCTTAACTTCATAATGAGCGGTATGCACTAATGTAAGGTCCCCTAGCCCTTAACCCTTGATTAGCGTATTAACCACTATATGTGGCACATGCTTTCAATAAAAATCGGGAAACTCACATGATACTTTGCCGTTGAATGGCGATTACAAAATTTCTTTAAACATTTCATTTCATATCGTGCTTAGTTTCCCCAACAACCCTTGAATGAAGCATGCACCGTTATAATACACCAATGGCTCTCATATCATTTAGCAATTCTACCACTAATTGCATGCAACATAGAATGAAAGAGAGAAAGGCTCATGCCTTTATATACAACCCATATACAAGTATAATCGTGCTCACATGCGAGCATCAAGAATGTGTATATATCCCTCAGGTGTATATAAAATACCCTATACGATACCGTGCTCCATCCAGCCCTGGTACCTCGATCCTAGAAGTGTCTCCAATCAACAGCTCGAGCTCATCTCCAAAGCCATCGATGTATGATAGGGTTGAATATTACGCGTTTTTATGCTTTGATATGCATATGTTTTCATCATTTTAGCTTGATTTCTTCCCCTTTTATGAATTTCAACATTGATTCCTGAAATATAGAAATATATACCATAAAACGTAAAATAACTCAAGAATCAACACGAAAACATATGCATATCAAAGCATAAAAACGCGTAATATTCAACCCTATCAACTCCCCCAAACTTATCACTTAATCGTCCTCGATTAAGCATTAAAATCACAAGGTAGAGTTCATTCTTGATATTTGAAACAATTATTTCATGACTTGCTTATTCTCAGAAATCTCATGCACATATACAAAAGTTGACAAGACATGTTTTCTCCTAATTCAAGCAACATATCTCAAAATCAGAATGTGTGTGTGTGCTAATTTCAATCTCAAGTTTCATGCACATATTCAAGATCAAATCATGCTAATCAACTCAAAGTCGAGATTATCATCAAGCACCCTAGAAGCCTATTTTCAAACAACTTCTCCACTAATGATAGTTACTCCCTAGACTTGGATCAAAAGGACTTTTTAATCTTGTAATGTAAGACCTTTGGTGTTGGCTTCAAAGAAAAGATAGGATAAGCGCAAAGAAGAGAGTATAATCATTTACAATTCAAATGTTTCGCACACATCGAGCTTCTCTTCTTTTTCTTTTATAGCCTTGGCCACTTTGGGTCTTATTTAGTCAATCTTTTTCTCAAGGCTTTTTGTCTATCTTTTTCTTTTCTCATTCATCAATTTTTTTCAATAAGCTCATCAAGATATAATAATTCAAGTGCATCGAATGATATTCATTATACTCCCTTAGGGTAAGGATAACTTTTTCATTTAGGCTCAAATAAGGGTAAGTATAATGAGTTTGCCAAGAATGTCGAATGGGGGTCTAATCATATGCAATGCATATACCATTCTTTTTTCAATAAAGCTCAAATGGGACACTAGGGATTGATATGAATCATGGTAAGCTTGAAAGGCTCAAACGTTTCAAAGATCGCCTAGATCATTTCCAAGTCAAGTTTGTAACTATAAAATTTCGCCTCAAAGTGTCATCATCAAATAAGTTCTAGGATAACTCTAAGATGTTCAAGACAAATCGTCAAGTTCACAACAATTATCACTATTCAACATGCAATCCACAAGATCATGACTCATTGTGCTCAAATTATTCCTCATTCTTGACATGCTAACTCAAATTAGGATATTCATGTACAAGTCCAATCACAAATCAAGTTCATATGCATAGTGAGATCAAAATCCTCATTGAATAGTCACTACTATAATTCATTCTTTTCTCAAGTTTGAACTCATAAAAAAAATTTTTAGCTCATAATAATCGGACGATTCAAGTGTCATTTAAGCACACAACATGTGGTTAAAACAAGTAAAACATGCAAGCTACTACTCCCCTAAACTTAAATAAAACATTGCCCTCAATGTTTAAAAGACTCAAAAGGGAAAAAGTGAACTCCCCTGATCAAGACGCTTGCATGAGGGTTGAGGAAGATTTGCTTTTGAAAGCTCCACTGTTGTAGGGGTTCATCGCTCCAACCAAGTACCTAGCAAGAGAAGAATGCATATGGTAAAATATTCGACTTGAGAGATAAACAAAACTAAAATGAAAACTGAAAAATAAAACAAAACTAAATAACAAAAGGATACGCTTGGGTTGCCTCCCAAGAAGCGCTGATTTTTAGTCTTCGGCTTGACCATCAGAAGCAACCATCAAAGAGCGGCTGCCGCCCATAGTAAGTATCGTATGATACCACTAATGGGTCTTCATTCAGTATGCCCTCAAGATTGGCATGATTGTAACATTGTAGGCTCGTCTCTCCAACAACTTTCTTGAATTGGTAGGCATGGAAGAATGATTCTTGACTCGGCTTTATCTTTTTCAGGATGTAGTGCGGTGAAGTTGGCATCGATGGAAAATAAGGATCCACATATGGCATAGAAATATCTCCATCGATGGGCTCAAATCGGAATCTTCGAAAGTTTCTTCCTTCTCCAACATCACACTCGACTCATCTTCACTTGGGAACTCCTCAGATGACATCTTTGAAGTAGTCTCAATCTCTTGAAGAGGCTCAAGTTCCCATGACTTTTCCACACTAGTAGGATCACTCCCCCAAACTTGGTTGGTTGAGTGATCGTCATCATATAACCAAACTCGATTCGTCGCCTCTTGATTTGTAGCCCTCATCTCTTCCTCTTGGCATCTAGTTGAAATTGTTTCGATGAGGACCGCCATTTGCTGCTCTAGGTGACACATAGAGTTGGTTTGGCACTCCAAACTGTTCTCAGTTGATGCCATGAATCTTATTAAGGTATCTTCTAACTGAGTCGTGACCTCTGCAGAACTATCTCTCCTCTCTTCGCGATGTTCAAATGGTTGTGGTGTATCAATAGGGTAGCGAGGCTCCGGTGGGTAATTGTGACTCCAACCTTGTAGCGAAGGATCACAATACCAGTGATAATCGAAATCCGCCATATCATTGAACAGGTGCACCACACTGTCCTCATCTCTATCAACTAGGGGACTCCCAGTCATCAGTGCTCCACTCAATACCCATTCTCGTGTCTGTGCATCCAGCCCTTTGAAGAAATATTGCATGAGAGTATAGTTCGAAAAGTTGTGATACCGGAATGAGTTGGCCAATTCATTGAATCTCTCCCAAACAGCGTAGAACGGCTCGGAACGTTGTTGGGCAAAGCTTGTGAAGGCTTGTTGATGTAGCATCTCCAAGTACCTCACAAGACAAACAAAACAAAAACAAAATAAATATATACAAATCTCTTTTTTTTTTTCGAAATATATAAAAAAAAATGGTTAAATTACAGTCAAAGAATCTAATATGATATTACTAAAGTTAGTCCCCGGCAACGGCGCCAAAAACTTGATCGCTTTTATTTTAAACAATTATTTCCAATCTAGCGATTTTAGACCGCAAGTGCACGGTGTCAAGTTTTAGTATAGATAGGAAGATACGGATTGTCGAACCCACAAGGACTAACAAGTAAGTACCAAATAAGATGTCTTTTAACTATATTTAACCTATGATAATAAATTGATAATTAAACTAAACTAATTTAAACTACTCTAATCCAACCAAAATAGTCAACGATCACGAGAAAAATCCACAAGAAAGTATCTTGACAATTATTCACCTAACCCAACTCTTACAGTTCTTTTCTCCATACATCTCTAAGATGACGGGTTTTCCGAATTTATTCAATATACTCTCTCGAGCTATATTAAGTCTAACATCAAATTGCAACTAGTAACTCTCGTTCACGTAATTAACAATTTAATGTTGAATGCGCTTTATGAAAACCACTAACTTTAGATTAAACAACCCAAAGCTATCACTCGTGTGTGATTTTATCTCTCGATCTCAATCTTTAACACACGGCATGAATTATTATATCGTATTATAATTTCATCTCTCGATCTCAATTATAATAAAATATCATTCAAAGGTGATCAATCCTTCAAAAGCATTAAAAACAATAACACATGCTCATAGATGATATATGAATTCAATCAATCAAGAATATTAAAGGAAAACAATATTTAGAATATTTCTCAATCATTCAAAACACAATAAATCCAATAATAATTCTAAACAAATAATAGAAAAGTAAACGCAAACTCCCAAGTCGACTTCGTTCGTTGATTCTCGATCCTTCCTCGCTTCTTTCTCGATCGTGCTCTTCGATTATCTTGTTGGCTTGTTCCAAGACATAGGGTGAAGGGTTGAAGGTTGAATGGTAGAAGGGTGGAGGTTGTGGTGGATGAGGTGTGAAGAAAGATGGACGTGAGGGGAGAAGAAGGTGGAGGCTGTGGTGATTGTGGAATTGAAGGAAGGAGATGTGAGATGAGATGGTGAAGGAAAAGGGGGCTGAGATGGAGGCTATTTCCTAGGTTAAAAGTATGATTTGGGTTGAAATTATGGTGTATAATATATAGGGGAAAGAATTATGGACTTCCCTCTTGCATCCAAACTCTACAAGGAAGGTATTTTAATGAAAATTGCTCGTCCCGATCGATCCGAAAGAAGAGCCGATCGATCGAGCCTTCCAGTAAGATTTTCGTGGCTTTTTCTGCCCGTCTCGATCGATCGGAAATTCTGCTCGATCGATCGGAAATCACAGTAAGTTTCTTCGCCTTTTTCAGCTTCTGGCGAGTTTCGTATTTTGGCCGTAACTTTCTCATACGAACTCCGAATTTGATGAATCAGCTGTCCACGCGAAGATAAGAGAAAGTTCTACAACTTTTATATGGACCACATTTCCTAAACATGGCTCGAACATATAGTAATTTGAGGAGAAAGGAGCAACATGTGTCTTGGATTCTGGTTTCTTCCTCTTTTCTTCAACTTTATTCATTTTTTCATCATTTTAGCTTGATTTCTTCCCCTTTTATGAATTTCAACATTGATTCCTGAAATATAGAAATATATACCATAAAACGTAAAATAACTCAAGAATCAACACGAAAACATATGCATATCAAAGCATAAAAACGCGTAATATTCAACCCTATCAATGTACCTATTCCACCTGTCCCAACAGAGACAGCCCCCACACGGGGTGAGCATACCAATTCCACAATTTCATAATCATAATGACATAATACATAATTTACAAAAATGTAAATGTTGTGGAATATATGTGACACTTCCTGGATGGCATCATCCTCATCCCGGCTTACCCCTGTAATATCCCTGTTCTCAAAACAGATAAATCATCAAATCTCAAATATGCAGTTAATCATTACATTGGTTAACCCTGGCCAATTTCAAATTAACAACATCTCATTACATGTTCTTTATCTAGCAATTATCGTAATTCAAGATATCATATTGAGATTTCCTTAACTTCCAATACCAGTTAATCACCTCTTTGATTAACTTACGTCTCTGTTCCTATTCATAATAATAGGGAATAAAATATAGATATCTTAGATATCTAGTCAAATGCCACATTTTTTCCTTTCTTACTTCAAGGTAGCGTGATACTAACGGTACTCGTTTCGCAGCGACCACACCTCATCATTTGCTCGCTTCATAGCGGCACCATGCATTTCATCACGTGAATCAAATAACTTAATCAAGATTCATTCTCATATCTTATAGGTCATCACATATATATATTATATCATGCATCACACTTGCAATAATATAATTTAAAAACATGCTCGTACGCTAAACATACCTTAAATCTCCGTAGTCGGAGCCAAACCTTGCTTGGGTTCCATGCCCCGAGGAATGATGTGCTAATACGATAAATAATTCACAATTATTTACGAACATGCAAACCCATGCCCAAGCACATCCATGACCCTCAAAAATATTGTCAACACGTGATAATTGACAATTTAAAGGACCCGGGGCAGAGCACACACGATACCCAAAAATAGCAACACTTCGAACAAACAGCAGAAAAAACGTTCCAAACATTAACCCCAAACATTCCAGGAATTGAGCACATGCAGGGAGGGGAAATCGAGTGAGACATCAACGAAAATTGATCAAGAACCACCCCCTCATTTTCGAACCATTAATGTGGTGTCTTCCCACCTTGACAATGATTAATAACATATAAATTGAACTAAATATGCATTTTTTATAAGGTTTTAGGGTTCCGGTTGTTACGTGAGCTGATAAGATTACAGGCCAAAATAAAAACTTCGTAACTTAATGGATACATTCCTAAACAAGAATGCTAACGTTTTAGATTTATACTACTCCTAGAGTAGATACTAAACATAAACAGAATCCTACGCATCTTGTATCCTTGTAGCTCACAGCTTCAACCCGACCCTTAGCCCCTTCAGTCCAAAAGTGTACCTACAGGGACAACACATCGTGAGCATATACATATTTACTTAACATCATAAGAGGAGACATAACAGTAAATACATGAAATCTTGGTTAAGTAAACTTGCTGGTTATTCGTTAACTTCTTTTTGTTGACCCTGACTCATATTCATGCATATGGGTATCTTACCCTATCGTATGGCATCTTACCATATCGTGAACATCGTATGGCACCTTGCCATATAGGCATCTTACCCTGTGGGCAGCTTACCCTTATCGTATGGCATCTTACCATATGGGCATCTTACCCTATCGTATGGGATCTTACCATATCATAAACATCATATAAAACATCGTCATAAACTTACTTATCACAATCATCATCAGAAACATCATCATCATAAACTTACTTATCATAACCATCATCATAAACATCATATCATAAACTTACTTAAACATCATATGTAGGAGTATGGTTTACCGTCCGATGCCCGTACGTTTCTTACGTACCTTTTCAAAAGGAGGAGGAGTCAACAGACTCTATCTCCTTGACTGTGCTGGTACCTGGGATGGTTCTACATAACCACAACATATCATATTAGATACCATATCATGAATCATTGTCAAAATAAAACAATTAAAAACTATTGCCAAGATTCTGCCTCTCTCGATCGATCGGAACCCATGTCTCGATCGATCGAGAAAGCATAAAAATAGTGCCCAACTTCTGCCTCGACCGATCGATCAAAATCTTCTTACCGATCGATTGAGGAGCTTCACCGATCGATCGGAAAATCCTTCGATCGATCGGCACCTGAAATTCAAACCATGCTTTAAACCTTCTGCCTCGCTCGATCGATCGGGACCAAAATCTTGATCGATCGAGCACTCTGAAAATCGGGACTTCTCCAGATTTACAAGCACCTCATTTCCTACCATCATTTCTACTTCATAAAGCGTAAAACATGCTTGAACAAAATGTTATAAGCTTCATAAAACTAACATGCATGTGTTTAAATCAAAGGTTTAACAAAACCTAAGCTAACATGCATCATAACATCATCAGAATCTTCAACCTCATCCAACCTTTCCAAAAACAGGGTATCATAATTTTTTACCCAGATTTTCGAACATCTACCTTCAAGCCAAAAAATCTACCACATAACACATGTTTCATACTCAAGTAAACATGCTAAGAACTTCATAAAGACCCCATAAATGAACTTGAATTGAAGGTTTTACAAACCCTAGGCTAGCATGCCATTTTTACACCAAGTAGAAATATGAACTTAACCCAACTTAAACCAAAATAGAATATGGTTTCTCACCCTCTTTTGCTCTGATTTTTGGCAAGTTTTCCTAGCAAGAAAACATCGAAATCCTCCTCCTACTTGCATCTGGAATGCTGGACGATTTTTGGGGGGAATGGTTGAGGAAGAAGAGATGATGGAGATTGAGTGGTGAGGGATTAAAGTGATGGGTATGGGCAGCTGCATAGCTGACTTGGGGGTATGGGTTGAGGGGGGTGGTGTGGGTTGGGGTGCCATGTGGTGTTTAATTGTGCCCCGGTATTTAGCACGGTGCATTAAAACATCCTAACTCGATATTTTTCATCTTTATTTAATTAATACATCCTCTAAAACACTCAACATGCTTCCCACATCATATCATCATAACATAATCATAGCCCCCAATTATATGTACCACAACCCTCTTAAACACATTGTAAATCATCATCATAGCACATTGAAAGGGTTGAATATTACGCGTTTTTATGCTATGATATGTATATGTTTTCGTGTTGATTCTTGGATAATTTTATGGTTTATGGTATATATTTCTCTATTTCAGGAATCAATGTTGAAATTCATAAAAGGGGAAGAAATCAAGCTAAAATGATGAAAAAATGAATTAAGTTGAAGAAAAGAGGAAGAAACCAGAATCCAAGACACATGTTGCTCCTTTCTCCTCAAATTACTATATGTTCGAGCCATGTTTTGGAAATGTGGTCCATAAAAAGGTTGTAGAACTTTCTCTTATCTTCGCGTGGACAGCTGATTCATCAAATTCTAAGTTCGTATGAGAAAGTTACGGCCAAAATACGAAACTCGCCAGAAGCTGAAAATGGCGAAGAAACTTACTGTGAAAGGCGATCGATCGAGAAACCATTTCGATCGATCGAGAAAGGCTGAAAACTGAGCGACATTCTTACTGGAAGGCTCGATCGATCGGCCACTTTTTCGGATCGATCGGGACGATGAGTTTTCATAAAAATACCTTCCTTATAGAGTTTGTTTCCAACAAGGAAGTCCTTGATTCCCTTCCCCTATATATTACAAACGATTTTTACAACCAAATATTAGATTTTAACCCTAGAACACTCACATCACAGCCTCCATCTCAGCCCCCCCCTTTCCTTCAATTCCACAAAACCACACGCCTCCTTTCTTCACTCTAACCTCACGCCTCCTTCACACGGCCAGCAGCCATTCACTCCACCATAACCTCCATCTTTCTTCCACTCTTCACCATCCATCATCACTCATTAACCCTTCACCCTATGTTTTGGAACGAGCCAACAAGATAATCGAAGAGCACGATCGAGAAAGAAGCGAGGAAGGATCGAGAATCAACGAAAGAGTCGACTTGGGAGTTTGCTTTTACTTTTCTATTATTTGTTTTGAATTATTATTGGATTTATTGTGTTTTGAATGATTGAGAAATATTCTAAACATTGTTTTCCTTTAATATTCTTGATTGATTGAATTCATATATCATCTATGAGCATGTGTTATTGTTTTTAATGCTTTTGAAGGATTGATCACCTTTGAATGATATTTAATTATAATTGAGATCGAGAGATGAAATTATAATACGATATAATAATTCATGCCGTGTGTTAAAGATTGAGATCGAGAGATAAAATCACACACGAGTGATAGCTTTGGGTTGTTTAATCTAAAGTTAGTGGTTTTCATAAATCTCATTCAATGTTAAATTGTTAATTACGTGAACGAGAGTTACTAGTTGCAATTTGATGTTAGACTTAATATAGCTCGAGAGAGTATATTGAATAAATTCGGAAAACCCGTCACCTTAGAGATGTATGGAGAAAAGAATTGTAAGAGTTGGGTTAGGTGAATAATTGTCTTGATTCTTACTTGTGGATTTTTCTCGTGATCGTCGACTATTTTGGTTGGATTATAGTAGCCTAATTTAGTTTAGTTTAATTATTAATTGATTATCGTAGGTTAAATATAGTTAAAAGAAATCTTATGTGGTACTTGCTTGTTAGTCCTTGTGGGTCCGACAATCCGTATCTTCATATCTATACTAAAACTTGACACGTGCACTTGCGGTCTAAAATCGCTAGATTGGAATAATTGTTTAAAAAAAAGCGATCAAGTTTTTGGCGCCGTTGCCGGGGACTAACTTTAGTAATATCATACTAGGTTCTTTGACTGTAATTTAACCATTTTTTCTTCTTGTGTATATATTTATTTCGAAAAAAATATATATAGATATTTATTTTGTTTTTGTTTTGTTTGTCTTGCGAGGTACTTGGAGATGCTACATCAACAAGCCTTCACAAGCTTTGCCCAACAACGTTCCGAGCCATTCTACGCTGTTTGGGAGAGATTCAATGAATTGGCCAACACATTCCGGTATCACAACTTTTCGAACTATACTCTCTTGCATTATTTCTTCAACGGGTTGGATGCACAGACACGAGAATGGGTCTTGAGCGGAGCACTGGTGACTGGGAGTCCCCTGGTTGATAGAGATGAGAACAGTGTGGTGCACCTGTTCAATGATATGGCGGACTTCGATCTTCACTGGCATTGTGATCCTTCACTACAAGGTTGGAGTCACCAATACCCACCGGAGCCTCACTACCCTATTGATACGCCACAACCATTTGAACATCGCGAAGAGAGGAGAGATAGTTCTGCAGATGTCACAACTCAGTTAGAAGATACCTTAATAAGATTCAGAGCATCAACTGAGAGCAGCTTAGAGTGCCAAACCAACTCTATGCGTCACCTGGAGCAGCAAATGGCGGTCCTTCTGGAAACAATTTCAACTAGCTACCAGGAGGAGGAGACGAGAGCTACAAATCAAGAGGCGACAAATTGAGTTTGGTTATATGATGACGATCACTCAACCAACCAAGTTTGGGGGAGTGATCCTACTAGTGTGGAAGAGTCGAGGGAACTTGAGCCTCTTCAAGAGATTGAGCTTACTTCCGAGATGTTATCCGAGGAGTTCCCATGTGAAGATGAGTCGAGTGTGATGTTGGAGAAGGAAGAAACTTTCGAAGATTCCGATTTGAGCCCATCGATGGAGACATGTTCTATGCCATATGTGAATCCATATTTTCCGTCGATGCCAACTTCACCGCACTACATCCTCCATATGAAGCCATGTCAAGAATTCTTCTCCCATGCCTACCAATTCAAGAATGTTGTTGGAGCGACGAGCTTACACTGTTACAATCTTGCCAATCTTGAGGGCATACTGAATGAAGACCCATTAGTGGTATCATACGATACTTACTATGGGCGGCAGCCGCTCTTTGATGGTTGCTTCTGATGGTCAAGCCGACGACTAAAAATCAGCGCTTCTTGGGAGGCAACCCAAGCGTATCCTTTTGCTATTTAGTTTTATTTATTTTTAGTTTTTGCATTTAGTTTGTTTATCTCTCGTGTCGACTATTTTACCATTTGCATTCTTCTTTTGCTAGGTACTCAGTTGGAGCGATGAACCCTACAACAGTGGAGCTTTCAAAAGCAAATCTTCCTCAACCCTCATGCAAGCGTCTTGATCAGGGGAGTTCACTGTTTCCCTTTTGATTCTTTTAAACATTGAGGGCAATGTTTGATTTAAGTTTGGGGGAGTAGTAGCTTGCATGTTTTACTTGTTTTAACCACATGTTGTGTGCTTAAATGACACTTGAATCGTCCGATTATTATGAGCTAATTTTTTTTTTTTTATGAGTTCAAACTTGAGAAAAGAATGAATTATAGTAGTGACTATTCAATGAGGATTTTGATCTCACTATGCATATGAACTTGATTTGTGATTGGACTTGTACATGAATATCCTAATTTGAGTTAGCATGTCAAGAATGAGGAATACTTTGAGCACAATGAGTCATGATCTTGTGGATTGCATGTTGAATAGTGATAATTATTGTGACCTTGATGATTTGTCTTGAGCATCTTAGAGTTATCATAGAACTTATTTGATGATGACACTTTGAGGCGAAATTTTATAGTTACAAACTTGACTTGGAAATGATCTAGGCGATCTTTGAAACGTTTGAGCCTTTCAAGCTTACCATGATTCATATCAATCCCTAGTGTCCCATTTGAGATTTATTGAAAAAAGAATGGCATATGCATTGCATATAATTAGACCCCATTCGACATTCTTGGCAAACTCATTATACTTACCCTTGAGCCTAAATGAAAAAAGTTATCCTTACCCTAAGGGAGTATAATGAATATCATTCGATGCACTTGAATTGTTATATCTTGATGAGCTTATTGAAAAAAATGATGAATGAGAAAAGAAAAAGATAGATAAAAAGCCTTGAGAAAAAGATTGACTAAATAAGACCCAAAATGGCCAAGGCTATAAAAGAAAAAGAAGAAAAGCTCGCTGTGTGCAAAAAATTTGAACTGTAAATGATTATACTCTCTTCTTTGCGCTTATCCTATCTTTTCTTTGAAGCCAACACCAAAGGCCTTACATTACAAGCTTAAAAAGTCCTTTTGATCCAAGTCTAGGGAGTAACTATCATTAGTGGAGAAGTTGTTTGAAAATAGGCTTATAGGGTGCTTGATAATAATCTCGACTTTGAGTTGATTAACATGATTTGATCTTGAATATGTGCATGAAACTTGAGACTGACTATATAACACACACACGTTCCGATTTTGAGATATGTTGCTTGAATTAGGAGAAAACATGTCTTGTCAACTTTTGTATATGTGCATGAGATTTCTGAGAATAAAATAAGTCATGAAATAATTGTTTCAAGTATCAAGAATGAACTCTACCTTGTGATTTTAATGCTTAATCGAGGACGATTAAGTGATAAGTTTGGGGGAGTTGTAGGGTTGAATATTACGCGTTTTTATGCAATGATATGTATATGTTTTCGTGTTGATTCTTGGATAATTTGATGGTTTATGGTATATATTTCTCCATTTCAGGAATCAATGTTGAAATTCATAAAAGGGGAAGAAATCAAGCTAAAATGATGAAAAAATGAATTAAGTTGAAGAAAAGAGGAAGAAACCAGAATCCAAGACACATGTTGCTCCTTTCTCCTCAAATTACTATATGTTCGAGCCATGTTTTGGAAATGTGGTCCATATAAAAGTTGTAGAACTTTCTCTTGTCTTCGCGTGGACAGCTGATTCATCAAATTCAGAGTTCGTATGAGAAAGTTACGGCCAAAATACGAAACTCGCCAGAAGCTGAAAAAGGCGAAGAAACTTACTGTGAAAGGCGATCGATCGAGAAACCATTTCGATCAATCGAGAAAGGCTGAAAACTGAGCGAAATTCTTACTGGAAGGCTCGATCGATCGGCCACTTTTTCGGATCGATCGGGACGATGAGTTTTCATAAAAATACCTTCCTTATAGAGTTTGTTTCCAACAAGGAAGTCCTTGATTCCCTTCCCCTATATATTACAAACGATTTTTACAACCAAAATATTGGATTTTAACCATAGAACACTCACATCACAGCCTCCATCTCAGCCCCCCCCCCCCCCCCCCCCCCCCCCCCCCCCCGCCCCCTTTCCTTCAATTCCACAAAACCACACGCCTCCTTTCTTCACTCTAACCTCACGCCTCCTTCACACGGCCAGCAGCCATTCACTCCACCATAACCTCCATCTTTCTTCCACTCTTCACCATCCATCATCACTCATTAACCCTTCACCCTATGTTTTGGAACGAGCCAACAAGATAATCGAAGAGCACGATCGAGAAAGAAGCGAGGAAGGATCGAGAATCAACGAAAGAGTCGACTTGGGAGTTTGCTTTTACTTTTCTATTATTTGTTTTGAATTATTATTGGATTTATTGTGTTTTGAATGATTGAGAAATATTCTAAACATTGTTTTCCTTTAATATTCTTGATTGATTGAATTCATATATCATCTTTGAGCATGTGTTATTGTTTTTAATGCTTTTGAAGGATTGATCACCTTTGAATGATATTTACTTATAATTGAGATCGAGAGATGAAATTATAATACGATATAATAATTCATGCCGTGTGTTAAAGATTGAGATCGAGAGATAAAATCACACACGAGTGATAGCTTTGGGTTGTTTAATCTAAAGTTAGTGGTTTTCATAAATCTCATTCAATGTTAAATTGTTAATTACGTGAATGAGAGTTACTAGTTGCAATTTGATGTTAGACTTAATATAGCTCGAGAGAGTATATTGAATAAATTCGGAAAACCCGTCACCTTAGAGATGTATGGAGAAAAGAATTGTAAGAGTTGGGTTAGGTGAATAATTGTCTTGATTCTTACTTGTGGATTTTTCTCGTGATCGTCGACTATTTTGGTTGGATTATAGTAGCCTAATTTAGTTTAGTTTAATTATTAATTGATTATCGTAGGTTAAATATAGTTAAAAGAAATCTTATGTGGTACTTGCTTGTTAGTCCTTGTGGGTCCGACAATCCGTATTTTCATATCTATACTAAAACTTGACACGTGCACTTGCGGTCTAAAATCGCTAGATTGGAATAATTGTTTAAAAAAAAAGCGATCAAGTTTTTGGCGCCGTTGCCGGGGACTAACTTTAGTAATATCATACTAGGTTCTTTGACTGTAATTTAACCATTTTTTTTTTCTTGTGTATATATTTATTTCGAAAAAAATATATATATATATTTATTTTGTTTTTGTTTTGTTTGTCTTGCGAGGTACTTGGAGATGTTACATCAACAAGCCTTCACAAGCTTTGCCCAACAACGTTCCGAGCCATTCTACGCTGTTTGGGAGAGATTCAATGAATTGGCCAACACATTCCGGTATCACAACTTTTCGAACTATACTCTCTTGCATTATTTCTTCAACGGGTTGGATGCACAGACACGAGAATGGGTCTTGAGCGGAGCACTGGTGACTGGGAGTCCCCTGGTTGATAGAGATGAGAACAGTGTGGTGCACCTGTTCAATGATATGGCGGACTTCGATCTTCACTGGCATTGTGATCCTTCACTACAAGGTTGGAGTCACCAATACCCACCGGAGCCTCACTACCCTATTGATACGCCACAACCGTTTGAACATCGCGAAGAGAGGAGAGATAGTTCTGCAGATGTCACAACTCAGTTAGAAGATAACTTAATAAGATTCAGAGCATCAACTGAGAGCAGTTTAGAGTGCCAAACCAACTCTATGCGTCACCTGGAGCAGCAAATGGCGGTCCTTCTGGAAACAATTTCAACTAGCTACCAGGAGGAGGAGACGAGAGCTACAAATCAAGAGGCGACAAATTGAGTTTGGTTATATGATGACGATCACTCAACCAACCAAGTTTGGGGGAGTGATCCTACTAGTGTGGAAGAGTCGAGGGAACTTGAGCCTCTTCAAGAGATTGAGCTTACTTCAGAGATGTTATCCGAGGAGTTCCCATGTGAAGATGAGTCGAGTGTGATGTTGGAGAAGGAAGAAACTTTCGAAGATTCCGATTTGAGCCCATCGATGGAGACATGTTCTATGCATATGTGAATCCATATTTTCCGTCGATGCCAACTTCACCGCACTACATCCTCCATATGAAGCCATGTCAAGAATTCTTCTCCCATGCCTACCAATTCAAAAATGTTGTTGGAGCGACGAGCTTACACTTTTACAATCTTGCCAATCTTGAGGGCATACTGAATGAAGACCCATTAGTGGTATCATACGATACTTACTATGGGCGGCAGCCGCTCTTTGATGGTTGCTTCTGATGGTCAAGCCGACGACTAAAAATCAGCGCTTCTTGGGAGGCAACCCAAGCGTATCCTTTTGCTATTTAGTTTTGTTTATTTTTAGTTTTTGCATTTAGTTTGTTTATCTCTCGTGTCGACTATTTTACCATTTGCATTCTTCTTTTGCTAGGTACTCAGTTGGAGCGATGAACCCTACAACAGTGGAGCTTTCAAAAGCAAATCTTCCTCAACCCTCATGCAAGCGTCTTGATCAGGGGAGTTCACTGTTTCCCTTTTGATTCTTTTAAACATTGAGGGCAATGTTTGATTTAAGTTTGGGGGAGTAGTAGCTTGCATGTTTTACTTGTTTTAACCACATGTTGTGTGCTTAAATGACACTTGAATCGTCCGATTATTATGAGCTAAATTTTTTTTTTTTATGAGTTCAAACTTGAGAAAAGAATGAATTATACTAGTGACTATTCAATGAGGATTTTGATCTCACTATGCATATGAACTTGATTTGTGATTGGACTTGTACATGAATATCCTAATTTGAGTTAGCATGTCAAGAATGAGGAATACTTTGAGCACAATGAGTCATGATCTTGTGGATTGCATGTTGAATAGTGATAATTATTGTGACCTTGATGATTTGTCTTGAGCATCTTAGAGTTATCATAGAACTTATTTGATGATGACACTTTGAGGCGAAATTTTATAGTTACAAACTTGACTTGGAAATGATCTAGGCGATCTTTGAAACGTTTGAGCCTTTCAAGCTTACCATGATTCATATCAATCCCTAGTGTCCCATTTGAGCTTTATTGAAAAAAGAATGGCATATGCATTGCATATAATTAGACCCCATTCGACATTCTTGGCAAACTCATTATACTTACCCTTGAGCCTAAATGAAAAAAGTTATCCTTACCCTAAGGGAGTATAATGAATATCATTCGATGCACTTGAATTGTTATATCTTGATGAGCTTATTGAAAAAGATGATGAATGAGAAAAGAAAAAGATAGATAAAAAGCCTTGAGAAAAAGATTGACTAAATAAGACCCAAAGGGGCCAAGGCTATAAAAGAAAAAGAAGAAAAGCTCGATGTGTGCAAAAAATTTGAACTGTAAATGATTATACTCTCTTCTTTGCGCTTATCCTATCTTTTCTTTGAAGCCAACACCAAAGGCCTTACATTACAAGCTTAAAAAGTCCTTTTGATCCAAGTCTAGGGAGTAACTATCATTAGTGGAGAAGTTGTTTGAAAATAGGCTTATAGGGTGCTTGATAATAATCTCGACTTTGAGTTGATTAACATGATTTGATCTTGAATATGTGCATGAAACTTGAGACTGACTATATCACACTCACACGTTCCGATTTTGAGATATGTTGCTTGAATTAGGAGAAAACATGTCTTGTCAACTTTTGTATATGTGCATGAGATTTCTGAGAATAAAATAAGTCATGAAATAATTGTTTCAAGTATCAAGAATGAACTCTACCTTGTGATTTTAATGCTTAATCGAGGACGATTAAGTGATAAGTTTGGGGGAGTTGTAGGGTTGAATATTACGCGTTTTTATGCAATGATATGTATATGTTTTCGTGTTGATTCTTGGATAATTTTATGGTTTATGGTATATATTTCTCTATTTCAGGAATCAATGTTGAAATTCATAAAAGGGGAAGAAATCAAGCTAAAATGATGAAAAAATGAATTAAGTTGAAGAAAAGAGGAAGAAACCAGAATCCAAGACACATGTTGCTCCTTTCTCCTCAAATTACTATATGTTCTAGCCATGTTTTGGAACTGTGGTCCATATAAAAGTTGTAGAACTTTCTCTTATCTTCGCGTGGACAGCTGATTCATCAAATTCGGAGTTCGTATGAGAACGTTACGGCCAAAATACGAAACTCGCCAGAAGCTGAAAAAGGCGAAGAAACTTACTGTGAAAGGCGATCGATCGAGAAACCATTTCGATCAATCGAGAAAGGCTGAAAACTGAGCGAAATTCTTACTGGAAGGCTCGATCGATCGGCCACTTTTTCGGATCGATCGGGACGATGAGTTTTCATAAAAATACCTTCCTTATAGAGTTTGTTGCCAACAAAGAAGTCCTTGATTCCCTTCCCCTATATATTACAAACGATTTTTACAACCAAAATATTGGATTTTAACCCTAGAACACTCACATCACAGCCTCCATCTCAGCCCCCCCCCCCTTCCTTCAATTCCACAAAACCACACGCCTCCTTTCTTCACTCTAACCTCACGCCTCCTTCACACGGCCAGCAGCCATTCACTCCACCATAACCTCCATCTTTCTTCCACTCTTCACCATCCATCATCACTCATTAACCCTTCACCCTATGTTTTGGAACGAGCCAACAAGATAATCGAAGAGCACGATCGAGAAAGAAGCGAGGAAGGATCGAGAATCAACGAAAGAGTCGACTTGGGAGTTTGCTTTTACTTTTCTATTATTTGTTTTGAATTATTATTGGATTTATTGTGTTTTGAATGATTGAGAAATATTCTAAACATTGTTTTTCTTTAATATTCTTGATTGATTGAATTCATATATCATCTATGAGCATGTGTTATTGTTTTTAATGCTTTTGAAGGATTGATCACCTTTGAATGATATTTAATTATAATTGAGATCGAGAGATGAAATTATAATACGATATAATAATTCATGCCGTGTGTTAAAGATTGAGATCGAGAGATAAAATCACACACGAGTGATAGCTTTGGGTTGTTTAATCTAAAGTTAGTGGTTTTCATAAATCTCATTCAATGTTAAATTGTTAATTACGTGAACGAGAGTTACTAGTTGCAATTTGATGTTAGACTTAATATAGCTCGAGAGAGTATATTGAATAAATTCGAAAAACCCGTCACCTTAGAGATGTATGGAGAAAAGAATTGTAAGAGTTGGGTTAGGTGAATAATTGTCTTGATTCTTACTTGTGGATTTTTCTCGTGATCGTCGACTATTTTGGTTGGATTATAGTAGCCTAATTTAGTTTAGTTTAATTATTAATTGATTATCGTAGGTTAAATATAGTTAAAAGAAATCTTATGTGGTACTTGCTTGTTAGTCCTTGTGGGTTCGACAATCCGTATCTTCCTATCTATACTAAAACTTGACACCGTGCACTTGCGGTCTAAAATCGCTAGATTGGAATAATTGCTTAAAAAAAAGCGATCAAGTTTTTGGCGCCGTTGCCGGGGACTAACTTTAGTAATATCATACTAGGTTCTTTGACTGTAATTTAACCATTTTTTCTTCTTGTATATATATTTATTTCGAAAAAAATATATATATATTTTTATTTTGTTTTTGTTTTGTTTGTCTTGCGAGGTACTTGGAGATGCTACATCAACAAGCCTTCACAAGCTTTGCCCAACAACGTTCCGAGCCGTTCTACGCTGTTTGGGAGAGATTCAATGAATTGGCCAACACATTCCGGTATCACAACTTTTCGAACTATACTCTCTTGCATTATTTCTTCAACGGGTTGGATGCACAGACACGAGAATGGGTCTTGAGCGGAGCACTGGTGACTGGGAGTCCCCTGGTTGATAGAGATGAGAACAGTGTGGTGCACCTGTTCAATGATATGGCGGACTTCGATCTTCACTGGCATTGTGATCCTTCACTACAAGGTTGGAGTCACCAATACCCACCGGAGCCTCACTACCCTATTGATACGCCACAACCATTTGAACATCGCGAAGAGAGGAGAGATAGTTCTGCAGATGTCACAACTCAGTTAGAAGATAACTTAATAAGATTCAGAGCATCAACTGAGAGCAGTTTAGAGTGCCAAACCAACTCTATGCGTCACCTGGAGCAGCAAATGGCGGTCCTTCTGGAAACAATTTCAACTAGCTACCAGGAGGAGGAGACGAGAGCTACAAATCAAGAGGTGACAAATTGAGTTTGGTTATATGATGACGATCACTCAACCAACCAAGTTTGGGGGAGTGATCCTACTAGTGTGGAAGAGTCGAGGGAACTTGAGCCTCTTCAAGAGATTGAGCTTACTTCAGAGATGTTATCCGAGGAGTTCCCATGTGAAGATGAGTCGAGTGTGATGTTGGAGAAGGAAGAAACTTTCGAAGATTCCGATTTGAGCCCATCGATGGAGACATGTTCTATGCCATATGTGAATCCATATTTTCCGTCGATGCAAACTTCACCGCACTACATCCTCCATATGAAGCCATGTCAAGAATTCTTCTCCCATGCCTACCAATTCAAGAATGTTGTTGGAGCGACGAGCTTACACTGTTACAATCTTGCCAATCTTGAGGGCATACTGAATGAAGACCCATTAGTGGTATCATACGATACTTACTATGGGCGGCAGCCGCTCTTTGATGGTTGCTTCTGATGGTCAAGCCGACGACTAAAAATCAGCGCTTCTTGGGAGGCAACCCAAGCGTATCCTTTTGCTATTTAGTTTTGTTTATTTTTAGTTTTTGCATTTAGTTTGTTTATCTCTCGTGTCGACTATTTTACCATTTGCATTCTTCTTTTGCTAGGTACTCAGTTGGAGCGATGAACCCTACAACAGTGGAGCTTTCAAAAGCAAATCTTCCTCAACCCTCATGCAAGCGTCTTGATCAGGGGAGTTCACTGTTTCCCTTTTGATTCTTTTAAACATTGAGGGCAATGTTTGATTTAAGTTTGGGGGAGTAGTAGCTTGCATGTTTTACTTGTTTTAACCACATGTTGTGTGCTTAAATGACACTTGAATCGTCCGATTATTATGAGCTAAATTTTTTTTTTTTATGAGTTCAAACTTGAGAAAAGAATGAATTATAGTAGTGACTATTCAATGAGGATTTTGATCTCACTATGCATATGAACTTGATTTGTGATTGGACTTGTACATGAATATCCTAATTTGAGTTAGCATGTCAAGAATGAGGAATACTTTGAGCACAATGAGTCATGATCTTGTGGATTGCATGTTGAATAGATATAATTATTGTGACCTTGATGATTTGTCTTGAGCATCTTAGAGTTATCATAGAACTTATTTGATGATGACACTTTGAGGCGAAATTTTATAGTTACAAACTTGACTTGGAAATGATCTACGCGATCTTTGAAACGTTTGAGCCTTTCAAGCTTACCTTGATTCATATCAATCCCTAGTGTCCCATTTGAGCTTTATTGAAAAAAGAATGGCATATGCATTGCATATAATTAGACCCCATTCGACATTCTTGGCAAACTCATTATACTTACCCTTGAGCCTAAATGAAAAAAGTTATCCTTACCCTAAGGGAGTATAATGAATATCGTTCAATGCACTTGAATTGTTATATCTTGATGAGCTTATTGAAAAAAATGATGAATGAGAAAAGAAATAGATAGATAAAAAGCCTTGAGAAAAAGATTGACTAAATAAGACCCAAAGTGGCCAAGGCTATAAAAGAAAAAGAAGAAAAGCTCGATGTGTGCAAAAAATTTGAACTGTAAATGATTATACTCTCTTCTTTGCGCTTATCCTATCTTTTCTTTGAAGCCAACACCAAAGGCCTTACATTACAAGCTTAAAAAGTCCTTTTGATCCAAGTCTAGGGAGTAACTATCATTAGTGGAGAAGTTGTTTGAAAATAGGCTTATAGGGTGCTTGATAATAATCTCGACTTTGAGTTGATTAACATGATTTGATCTTGAATATGTGCATGAAACATGAGACTGACTATATCACACACACACGTTCCGATTTTGAGATATGTTGCTTGAATTAGGAGAAAACATGTCTTGTCAACTTTTGTATATGTGCATGAGATTTCTGAGAATAAAATAAGTCATGAAATAATTGTTTCAAGTATCCAGAATGAACTCTACCTTGTGATTTTAATGCTTAATCGAGGACGATTAGTGATAAGTTTTGGGGAGTTGATAGGGTTGAATATTACGCGTTTTTATGCTATGATATGTATATGTTTTCGTGTTGATTCTTGGATAATTTTATGATTTATGGTATATATTTCTCTATTTCAGGAATCAATGTTGAAATTCATAAAAGGGGAAGAAATCAAGCTAAAATGATGAAAAAATGAATTAAGTTGAAGAAAAGAGGAAGAAACCAGAATCCAAGACACATGTTGCTCCTTTCTCCTCAAATTACTATATGTTCTAGCCATTTTTTGGAAATGTGGTCCATATAAAATTGTAGAACGTTCTCTTATCTTCGCGTGGACAGCTGATTCATCAAAGTCGGAGTTCGTATGAGAAAGTTACGGCCAAAATACGAAACTCGCCAGAAGCTGAAAATGGCGAAGAAACTTACTGTGAAAGGCGATCGATCGAGAAACCATTTCGATCGATCGAGAAAGGCTGAAAACTGAGCGAAATTCTTACTGGAAGGCTCGATCGATCGGCCACTTTTTCGGATCGATCGGGACGATGAGTTTTCATAAAAATACCTTCCTTATAGAGTTTGTTTCCAACAAGGAAGTCCTTGATTCCCTTCCCCTATATATTACAAACGATTTTTACAACCAAAATATTAGATTTTAACCCTAGAACACTCACATCACAGCCTCCATCTCAGCCCCCCCCTTTCCTTCAATTCCACAAAACCACACGCCTCCTTTCTTCACTCTAACCTCACGCCTCCTTCACACGGCCAGCAGCCATTCACTCCACCATAACCTCCATCTTTCTTCCACTCTTCACCATCCATCATCACTCATTAACCCTTCACCCTATGTTTTGGAACGAGCCAACAAGATAATCGAGGAGCACGATCGAGAAAGAAGCGAGGAAGGATCGAGAATCAACGAAAGAGTCGACTTGGGAGTTTGCTTTTACTTTTCTATTATTTGTTTTGAATATTATTGGATTTATTGTGTTTTGAATGATTGAGAAATATTCTAAACATTGTTTTCCTTTAATATTCTTGATTGATTGAATTCATATATCATCTATGAGCATGTGTTATTGTTTTTAATGCTTTTGAAGGATTGATCACCTTTGAATGATATTTAATTATAATTGAGATCGAGAGATGAAATTATAATATGATATAATAATTCATGCCGTGTGTTAAAGATTGAGATCGAGAGATAAAATCACACACGAGTGATAGCTTTGGGTTGTTTAATCTAAAGTTAGTGGTTTTCATAAATCTCATTCAATGTTAAATTGTTAATTACGTGAACGAGAGTTACTAGTTGCAATTTGATGTTAGACTTAATATAGCTCGAGAGAGTATATTGAATAAATTCGGAAAACCCGTCACCTTAGAGATGTATGGAGAAAAGAATTGTAAGAGTTGGGTTAGGTGAATAATTGTCTTGATTCTTACTTGTGGATTTTTCTCGTGATCGTCGACTATTTTGGTTGGATTATAGTAGCCTAATTTAGTTTAGTTTAATTATTAATTGATTATCGTAGGTTAAATATAGTTAAAAGAAATCTTATGTGGTACTTGCTTGTTAGTCCTTGTGGGTTCGACAATCCGTATCTTCCTATCTATACTAAAACTTGACACCGTGCACTTGCGGTCTAAAATCGTAAGATTGGAATAATTGTTTAAAATAAAAGCGGTCACACATAATTACATGACATTTCGGGGGTATTACATTACTCCCCTACTTATAAGATTTCGTCCTCGAAATCCACATGCATCACCATATCGCAACTAAACATAAAAACATACCAGAGAATAGTTCCGGATAGTGCTGCACCATATGCCGTTCCGTCTCCCACGTAGCCTCCTCGACACCCCGACGATCCCACTGAACTTTGACCATCGGTATAACTTTGCTTCATAATCTGCAATCCTCTCGATCTAGAATCTTGATTGGTCGTTCCACGTAGGACACATCTGAGTCTAACTGCACTTCAGTAGGCTGTAATACATGAGACGGATCTGGCTCATACTTCCGCAACATAGAGACGTGAAAGACATCATGAATACCAGATAGAGACGGCGGTAGAGCCAAACGGTAGGCCAAAGTACGGATACGCTGCAATACTTTATATGGACCAACATACCACGGGGATAACTTCCCCCGCATACCAAAACGAACTACACCTCTGAAGGGTGAGATTTTCAAGAAGACTCTGTCTCCTACTTGGAATTCTAGCGGTCGCCGTCGCTTATTGGCATAAGCTGCTTGCCTATCCTGGGCCGCTTTCATCTTTTGGCGTATCATCTTAATCTTTTCTTCCATATCCTTAATCATATCCGGTCCTCCGACCGTTTTACCAGTCAAGTCCTCCCAATACAGCGGTGACCTACATCGTCATCCGTAAAGAGCTTCAAAAAGGGGCCATTTGAATGCTCGCCTGATAGCTGTTATTATATGATAACTCCACCAATGGCACTGCATCCTGCCATGGAGTATCAAACTCCAAAACACATGCCCTCAACATGTCTTCGAGCGTCTGAATGGTACACTCTGTCTGGCCATCTGTCTGAGGGTGATAAGCTGTACTCAGTCTCACTTCTGTGCCCAAAGCTGCCTGGAGACCCTCCCAGAAATGTGAAGTAAACCTTGGGTCTCTGTCAGACACAATCGATACTAAAACCCCATGCAACCTCACTACATCCCGTACATATAATTGGGCCATCTTTAGGTATGTGAAAGTCATACAGTAGGGGATGAAGTGAGCTACCTTCGTTAGCCTATCCACGATCACCCAGATCGCATCAAATCCAGAGGCCGTCCTTGGCAAGTGGGTCACGAAGTCCATAGATATGTATTCCCACTTCCATTGGGTACCTCTAAGCTCTTCAGCTTGCCACCAGGCCTCTGCCTCTCTGCCTTTACCTGCTGGCAGATCAAACATCTTTTAACAAAAGTGATCACATCGCGCTTCATGCGTCTCCACCAAAATTGACCCATAGGTCCTTGTACATCTTCCTTCCCCCTGGGTGGATACTGAACCGACTACTATGAGCTCGCTCCAATATTCCTCTACGCAACTCTGGTGTATCTGAGACTACCCATCGGTTGCCCAGTCTCAAGGAATCATCTTCTGCCACTCTGAACTTCGATGGCTGTCCTTGAAGTACTATCGATGACCATCTCTGAACCTCATCATCAGACCTCTGGGCTTTTCTGATAACATCAAATATGTCAGGCTCAGCCAACAAGGTCGACACTCGCACCGGCGACGTGTCCACATCAAAATCATAGCCCAAATGGCAATAAGAAGTCATCATAGCTGATAGACTCATGACATACTCAGCAGTATTCTTCACTTTCCGACTTAAGGCGTCTGCTATCAAATTCGCTTTACCAGGATGGTACTCAATCTCACAGTCATAATCCTTGAGTAAATCCATCCATCTTCCTTGCCTCATATTCAGTTCCGCTTGGGTGAATAAGTACTTCAAACTCTTATGGTCCGTATAGATGGTAAACGAAGTACCATAGAGATAATGCCGCCAAATCTTCAAGGCGAAAATGATGGCCGCCAGTTCCAGATCATGAACTGGGTATCTGGTCTCATGAGGCTTCAACTGCCTCGAAGCATAAGCCACCACGTGCTTTTCCTGCATCAATACACAGCCCAAACCCTGCAATGATGCGTCTGTGTACAAGGCAAACCTCTTATTCTCAGAAGGAATCACCAATACTGGCGCTGTCGTCAAACGAAGCTTCAATTCTTGGAAGCTTTCCTCACAAGCTTCGGACCAAAAGAATGGGACTCCTTTCTGAGTCAGCTGTGTCAGCGGCTTAGCGATCTTAGAAAATCCCTCGACAAAACGTCGGTAATAACCTGCTAAGCCAAGGAAGCTCCGTATTTCGGGTACAGAAGTGGGTGCAGCCCACTCCATCACAGCTTCAATCTTCCTGGGATCTACAGATATCCCTCTGCTAGATATGACATGGCCTAAGAATACCACGCTGCTCAACCAGAACTCGCACTTGCTAAGCTTTGCGTATAACTGATGATCCCTGAGGATCTGGAGTACTGTCCTCAAGTGTTCCACGTGTTCTTCCTCAGTCCGGGAGTAGAGTATATCGTCAATGAAAACTATGACGAACCGATCCAAATATGGTTGGAATACCCTGTTCATCAAACTTATGAAGACAGCTGGGGCATTCGTCACTCCAAAAGGCATGACTAAGAATTCATAGTGCCCATATCTTGTCCTGAAAGCCGTCTTCTGAACATCATCCTCCTTTACTCGAATCTGATGATACCCCGATCTCAGATCGATCTTACTGTAGAGCCTTGTACCCTGCAACTGATCAAACAAGTCATCGATCCTCGGAAGTGGATACTTGTTCTTTACTGTGGCCTTATTCAGTTGCCTGTAGTCAATGCATAGACACATCGATCCATCTTTCTTCTTAACAAATAAAACAGGCGTACCCCAGGGCGATACGCTAGGGCGTATGTAGCCCTTGTCAAGGAGCTCTTGCAATTGAGTCTTTAACTCCCTTAGCTCTGGTGGTGCCATCCTATACGGGGCACGAGAAATGGCAGACGTCCCTGGTAGTAACTCAATCCCAAACTCGACCTCTCTCGTCGGTGGAAATCCGGGAATCTCTTCCGGAAAAACATCAGAAAACTCCGCCACTACGGGCACATTCTCGACTTTCAAGTCTTCCTTCTTTCCAGTAACATCAATAACATAGATGAGGTATCCTGTATGGCCTCGTTCCAATAACTGTGCCATGTTGACAGCAGATATCAATGGAATCTTTGGACGGGAACCATCCCCATAGAATGTCCACTGGACTCCCAAATCGGACCTGAATCGGACAGTCCTTTGCCTGCAGTTCACAACTGCCTGATACCTGTTCAGAACGTCAATGCCTACAATGCAGTCAAAGTCTGACATCCCCAGAATAATCAAATCTGACCTTAGCTCGTTATCCTCAAAATAAATGAGGCCATCATAGACAATCTGATCAGTAATCATACTTCTTCCAGCGGGGGTCGAGACTATAAGAGGCGTGGGCGACGGAGAAGTGCATATGTGGTGCCTTTCCACAAAACTTGTCGACACGAAAGAGTGATGCACCTGTGTCGATCAATATAAAAGCAGTACCGTAAATAAAAGACACGTACCCGCTATAACCTCCTCCGGAGCTGCTGTAGCCTGCTCCCTTGTCAATGCATAGACTTGCCCTTGAGGTGGCCCCATGGGCTGACCTCCATACTGCCTCGGTGAAAAAGGTGGTCTGTGCTGTCCTGCTCTGTCTGCAGGCATCCCCGCAGAGTTCTGTTGTCCCTCTCGGTTGGCACATTGCCGAGCAAAGTGGCCCTTGTTGCCACAAACATAGCATCCCACGCAATCTTTTGTCAGATGTGGTTGCCCACAAATAGAGCACAGGATCTTCCCAAATCTGCCTCCCTGAGGCTGTCCTCTTCCTGACGGGGCATCATCCCTACGGTTTCCTCTCTAATGATTGTCGGGCCTCTTACCACTGAATCTCGAAGCCGAAGTATTCCCCCTTGGCTTGAACTGATCACCCCTCGGCCTCAAATTATCAGAAGTGGATTTCTGAGGGGGTGCTGGAGGTGGTACGGTATCAGGGTATGCAACAACTCCCAGTTCGGCTAGCTCAGCCCGTGAAAGTGCATCATCAAAATAGGCAGGGCCATAAGTGATCACCCTGTCATACAGCTCAGACCTCAAGCCCTTCATGAAGTTCCTCATCTTTGCTTGAGTGCTTGCAGCAATGTGAGGTACATATCTGAGCAAGGAACAGTACTGGAGAGCATAATCTGATACAGGCATATTACCTTGTTTGAGGTTAGTGAATTCATCTTCCTTGGCCTGTCGTGCAGCAGCTGAGAAATAGCGGGTCAGAAACCGAGTTCTGAACAGCTTCCAATTAATTTCATGACCTTGAGCCTCTTGCTCTACTACTGTGCTCTTCCACCACATCAGCGCCTTCTTGGCCAACTGGAACTCCGCTAGTCTGATCCAGGCTGTCTTAGCACAAGGAGCTGCCACGAATATTTGCTCTATTCTTTCCAACCACTCCTCTGCTTGTTCCCCTGTCTCAGTTCCTTCAAATGTCGGAGGTCGGTATGCAAGAAATTGAGTCAAGCTCAGTTCCCCAGGCAACAACTGTTGTTAAGACGGTTCTTCGCCGAAAGCTGGCGGAGGTAGGGGATTCGTACGTCCAGCACTTGCATTGACGCTTATCGCATCACCTACTTCGGCGTTTGCTGCCATGCTGCAACACAAGGGTTAACAACAATACCAAAAGCAGTTCATAAAGTACATTGTTAGATAATTAAACATGTTAGTATAACATCTTCTACTTCATATGTAACATACATATAAAACATGTTTAAAAGTAAGCACCTAGCTAACTTATTGCTAAGGCTACCCTTCACTCATTCCCGGGTTATCTAACCTGGCTCTGATACCACTAATGTGGGGTCTTCCCACCTTGACAGTGATTAATAACATATAAATTGAACTAAACATGCATTTTATAAGGTTTTAGGGTTCCGGTTGTTACGTGAGCTGATAGGATTACAGGCCAAAACAAAACTTCGTAACTTAATGGATACATTCCTAAACAAGAATGCTAACGTTTTAGATTTATACTACTCCTATAGTAGATACTAAACATAAACAGAATCCTATGCATCTTGTATCCTTGTAGCTCACAGCTTCAACCCGACCCTTAGCCCCTTCAGTCCAAAAGTGTACCTACAGGGACAACACATCGTAAGCATATACATATTTACTTAACATCATAAGAGGAGACATAACAGTAAATGCATGAAATCTTGGTTAAGTAAACTTGCTGGGTATTCGTTAACTTCTTTTTGTTGACCCTGACTCATATTCATGCATATGGGTATCTTACCCTATCGTACGGCATCTTACCATATCGTGAACATCGTATGGCATCTTGCCATTGTTGGGATATGCCCTAAGACAAGTCATTGGATGTTTGTTTGGAAATACAATGTTTATGATTTTATGAATGGCAAATCAATAGTATATATTATTCGAATATCTGTGCAATATGAATTGATATATAAGTTAATGTCCTTAGAATAATATTGTATTATTCTTAAAGATTGTCCCTAGTCAAGTATTATCATGAATTGGGATAATGATAATGCACTGAGACTAGTATGTGTTGATTGATGAATTGTTCATTGATATGAGATATCAAATCAACACATGGGTACATGTTAGAGAATGATGTACTGGACAGACCCACCATGAGAATGCTACATGGATAGTTATATGAGTGTCATAAGCAATTCTCATAGTGATAATAATGTATGTAATCCTTACGACTTGTGATCATCAGAGATCCCAACATAAGGAGTTATGTATCTTGATATCGTCAAACGTTACCCGTAACAGGGTAATCTATAAAGGCGACTATTGGATACACTATGAATTATGTAGAGGGATGTTGACTGATCGAGATAGGATTTGTCCCTCCTATATAACATGAGATGTGTTTGGCCCTTGATCAAGTGAGAATAAAATGCATGGCCATGCTCGAATGAGTCGATATGTGATATCGAGCTTATTCGTTTATTCTAGTTCTACTTGGGGATCAAGAAATAAAGATTGAATATACGAATATGACTATTCCATGACTCGTGTTCAATCTAAACACAAAGGACAAAGGGATTAAGTTACATGGTTAATATTATCACAAGTTCTAAAGGTTATGTCGAGTCATTGACATTCTTGTAATTTGGGTAGCCTTGATGTGTTGCTAGACACCGCTCTTTGCTTGTAACGTAAAATGAGATTTTATGTCACTGCCAACATTACAAGATCCTATCGGGTCGCACAAAAGATTAAATCGAGAAGGGAAATTAAATTCATTGGATGAATTAATTAATTAAGAAGAGTCTTAATTAAGTGATTAAAATGTTTTAATTAAATCATGGGTTTGGGCCCATGAGGCTTTAAGAAAGCCTTTAATTAAATCATATATAAAATAACAAGGTGATTAATTGTTAATGGATTCCTTGACAACATTTTATAATCAAAACCTAGCCACAAGAGCAAGGTGCTCTCGGCCACCTCCCAAGATAGCACACACGGCCGCCTCCTATAATCACAAAAGTGCTCTCGGCTTCTTGATAGCCGATGTGGGCTTGTGTGATTTCCGGCGAGTTTTCGATTTAGATTCGAGTGTGTTTCTTGTTCCGGTTTAAGAACTTGTCTAGCAACTTGTTCTTAAACTATCCCTTCACCCGATTTGATCGTGTGGATACCGTGGAGGCAAAACTTGACAAGTTTTGCTAGTGACTCGAAGGAGACGTTGGACGTGGTGCTGCTCCGTGGAATCGGCTCAAACACGCTACAAGGGTGAGACTTTTGTATTCCTTTATCCGATATGAAATCCTATGTATAGATCCGGTGTTTAGTAATCCATAAATTTTTATTCCGCTGCGTTGTATGCACATATCGGATTTATGTGGTTAAATAGTTTAATCATGTTAGAATTTATATTGCATGCTATTTAAAACTGTATGAACATATATGATATGTTAATATTTAGTTTGTGAAATTATCATGATATTATATTTGATATAATTGATGTTTGATGTATACGATACACAAAGCGAATAATCAAAATTTTAATCAAAGTTTCGGCCACCCCTAGCATATTGACCCACGGCTTAGCCACATGAGGGCTAGGGTTTTCGAACCCTTGGCTCGAGATGGCCTAGTCGTTGTGGCTCATGTTCATGCATGGAGGTTTTGAGACGTGGATGAGTTTTGAACTCTTTGGCTTGATAATGGTTCACGCATGCATGGATTAGTAGCTTTACCACATGAGAGCAAGGTTTTTCGAACCCTTGGCTCGAGATGGTTGAGCCAACCCCGTGCATGGCCTGACCGTGACTCGTGGCTAACAAATTCCATTGTTTCAATCAAGATGGCTCGATGAAAACTCAAGAAGGTGCGAGGCGGCTAGGGTTTGGAACCCTAGTGCCGCCGCCGCTCGCTCAAGGCTCGGCCATGGGCTAGGGTTTCGAACCCTAGGCCCATAATTGGTCCAGCCGTGCGCTTTTGTGGTTCAAACCATGGTGGTTCATGGCTTAGTCGCTTTAGTTCGTGGCATGTGATGTCCCGAGCGTACGATAATTTTTCAAAAATTATTTTACAGTTTTAATTAGAATTAAATTTAAAATGTTTAGAATTTAATTAATTAAAAGTTAATGCATGCTTTATGTGTTGTTTGAGCATGGTGCGTGGTTATAGCCCTTTGACCTATTAGATAGGATTTGTGAATGTTTGTAATTTATAATACGACCTGCGTGTCGTGCCTTCTCTATTTTATTCTAAATGTTATCCCTCCCCTATGTTCCCCTCGAATGTGAATCGAGGAATTCTATATCTTGTAAATAGTATATTTTAATTGTTGATGGTGATCAATGAAGATGGAGCATCGTGCCGGGATGAGGAGGCCATTCACAAATTGGAGCCAAAGGAAGGTGCTTGTGAAGTTACCTTAGGTTGACTCTTAGGATTTTTTCATTGGCTTGAGAAAATCGTTAGTAGGGGCTATAACCATGTCACGTTTAATTATGTATGTTGATGCATGATTTATCTTGTGCTTTAGATTGATAATTGTATTACACATATATGTAGATATGTATACAACTATATGTAGTGGACATATTTTAAATTATCAAACTAATCATGAGATCAATAAATCCCTCTAAAATATTAAGTTTTAGATGCTTTCCAAAAAAATTAAAAGTACTCGTCAAAAACTTCGATTGTACATATGTGGGTTTGCCAAAGCAAAGCAACGTGGCAATCTTAGTAAGGAACGAAAGGATAAAAGTGATATCCGTTATACTTTAAATTGGGTACGACTTAACTAAGTTATCTCAATAGGATTGGGAACATAGAGGCATGGGTTGGATTATAATTCATTTGATGAATTGAACAAAGTGTTGTTCGTCCAACTATCCAAGAATTACATGTGATGTAATTGACAAAGTGTTGTCTACCTAAATAACCGAGTCTTGGGCGATTAGCCAAAGCTAACTCAAGATTAGGCGAAATATGGATCTTGGCCCACTAAAGGTTTTGAGGGTTGATATTTTTTAAAAAAAATAGTGGGAGCATCATTTAATATAAGACCATGTTAAATGATTAAATCATAAACTTATTTTGCATATTTATATTGTAGATATCCATGGCAACTAACAACGTAACAAGCACTTTATCACTGCGATCGGTCCTTGAGAAGGACAAATTAAATGGGACAAATTTCCTAGACTGGCATAGGAACTTGAGGATAGTCCTCAAACAAGAAAAGAAACAATATGTCCTAGAGGAACCCTTACCTGCTGAGGAACCTCCCCTAACGGCTACAAGAGCCGAAAAAGATGCTTACAAGAAGCATCAAAGTGACGCACTTGATGTTGGGTGCCTTATGCTTGCCACCATGAACTCTGAGCTTCAGAAGCAACATGAGGAAATGGAGGCGTTTGATATGATCGAGCATCTTAAGCAACTGTACCAACAACAAGCAAGACAAGAGAAGTATGACGTCTCTAAGGCGTTATTGCAGTGTAGAATGGTAGAAGGAAGTCTGGTTGGTACTCATGTACTCAAGATGATTGGGTATATTGAGAATCTAGAGAAACTGGGTTTTCCTTTGGACCAAGAGTTGGCCACTGTGGGGTCTTCCCACCTTAACAGTGATTAATAAACATAAGAATGACTAATCATGCATTAATAACATCCTAAGGTTCTGGTTGTTACATGAGCTATCAGAATTACAGGCCAAAATAAAGGACTTCAAAAATAAATTCATTACACTTCCAAAAGAATGTTCATGTTTAGATTTATACTACTCCTAGAGTAGATACTAATCGAGACTTGATTCCTATACATTCCTGTGTTCCTCGTAGCTCACTGCCTCAACCCGACCCCTTAGTCCTTTAGTCCAAAAGCGTACCTACAGGGACAACACATCATAAGCATATACAATCTCATTTAACATCATAAAACATCATAGTAAATGCATGAAACATTGGTTAAGTAAATAGGCTGGTTATTCAGTAACTTCTTATCGTTGTCCCTGATTCATAATCATGCATATGGGCATCTTACCCGGTGGCATCTTACCACATTATAAACATCGCATGACCTCTTACCATGTGGGGCATCTTACCCCGTGGTATCTTACCACAAATAGTATCGCATGGGCTCTTACCATATGGGGCATCTTACCCCATGGCATCTTACCACAAATAGTATCTGTAATGCCTCGATTTGCTTTATACATGTGTTATATGTTTATGGTGTAATTATGATTAATTACAGTACGAGGTGGACTCGGATTTCGGGTTAAACCGAGCACGATAAATGTTATGTTTGAATGAAACAGATAAGAAAGAATATGAACATGTGATAGAGGGACTTAACATTATTATGTTCTAATGGAAAAGAGACTTAAAATGCATCACATAGTTGATTTTTAAGATGTCTTACATTTAACATGAATTTGGGGAGAATATGAGTTGCATGTAATGTGCGTGTGAATTTGAGGTGAGGAGATTATATAAAGATAATATCAGATTTTAAACACATAATTCACCTAAACTCACCTACAAATCTCTACACATACTCTCTTGAACTCTCTTGGTGTCTTTGCTTGGTTCTAGCTTACAAGCATGGTCAAAATGAAGTATGTGGTAAGGAGAATTTACATGCTCTAATTTTTGTAGTGAGTTGATCTATTAACTTAGCATGATAGTTGTTATGCAAGTTAAGAAGCATGTGATTTAGTTGAAGGAATATGGAATTCATATGTTGTTAAAGGCAATGAATTGAGTTGTAGTGATATGGAAATATGTTTAAATGAAGGTATAACATCCAAATATCATGTTTGAATGGGGATTTTTGAGTTGTAGGAGATGCACCATGAGGATAAGCTCAAAATCGCCATTGTTCTACAATTCTGTTGTCGACCGATCGATCGGTAGAAACAGGGGATGTAAGGCGGTGTAGGTACCGATCGATCGCTGGAAGCGACCGATCGATCGGTGAAAGCCGTAGCATTTTTGAGAAAATCAGATTTTGAAGCGATCGATCGCTAGCTTCTGACCGACCGATCGCTAGGGTTATTTGTTTGGACCGATCGATCGCTAGAGTGACCGATCGATCGGTAGACTTAAAATGTTGAACAACATTATTTTATTGTGGAAATGAATAGTTCAACCTCTTTTAACATGATATTGTTGGTATTGTTGTAACATCATCACAGGAGACAGGGCAAAGAGGCAATTAACCATTGACGACCGAGTTATCTGGTTTGTGTCGCTTTACAGGTACGTGTTGGCGTACGGAGTATAGATATGATGTGATAATGATGTTATGGTTTTGATATCATATGATTTATGTTATCTTTATGCCATATGATTGGTAGTATCATATGCATGTGCATACATGGATTTCATATGATTGAGTGGGATGCCTTGATAGATATGTGTATATGCTTTGGTGCGATCATTGCCTTGATAGATATGCCTGGGTTGGTATATGCTTTGGCTGGGATCGTTGCCGCGATAGATATACTACATATGCTTTGGTTTGAGTTATACGCCTGGTTTGGGTATATGCTCGGTTATATGTTTGAGATATACGCCTGGTTTGGGTATATGCTCGGTTATATGTTTGAGATATACGCCTGGTTTGGGTATATGCTCGGTTATATGTTTGAGATATACGCCTGGTTTGGGTATATGCTCGGTTATGTATTTGAGAGATATACGCCTGGTTTGGGTATATGCTTTGGCTATTATCACAGAGGAGCATGGTACTATGATATGTGCTGCTAATATGAAGATGTGATGTGGTTCCACTGACATATTGAGCTGAATAGGCATATCATATGGGGCTCGTGATAATAGGGTGCCTATTGAGACATGTCATGACATAATGCATTTGTTGATGCATGATACAGAGCATTCACATTTGATGACTTTATTGTGCTTTATCATTCTTGTGATTGTTTTGATTTTGCACTGAGATAGTTGTTATTTATACTCACGTTTTGTGAATGTTTCTGTAGGAATTCATAGACGTGGGAATCGTGAGTCTTATTCCGCTGCGAGGTGAACCACTGCATATGAGTTGTACTGGATTAGGTTGTTACCTATACATGTAATGTATATGTGAAAAAGTTATTTGGTTTTGTACTAGTGTTTTGGTACATCTGTAACAACCTATTAGTGAGAAACTCTTAAACAGTGTATGTTTTTACTTAATTCAGACTCACATATGTATGCTTAATGAACTACATAATGGATTAAGTAAAGAGGACCCCACAATATCGCATGGCCTCTTACCATGTGGGGCATCTTACCCCGTGGCATCTTACCACATATAACATCATAAACATCTTATAAACACCATAAACATCTTATAAACATCTTATAATCATCATCATTTCATCATGTATACTCATGCAATAAAAGCATAGTCATAGTGTAAAGATGTGTTTTACCGTCCGATGCCCGTACGTCTCTTACGTACCTTTTCAAAAGGAGGAGGAGTCAACAGACTTATCTCCTTGATTGTGCTGGTACCTGGGATGGCTCTACACAACCACATAATATAATATTAGGCACCGATACGAGAATCGAAATCAATTTTCAAAGAAAAAGAACATAAAATTTTATAACATATGAACAGTAACTACCGATCGATCGGTCTCTCTTACCGATCGATCGCTAACTGTTCATCATTTTCTCCTTTTAGCTACGGCATTTGCCGATCGATCGGTGTTCATCACCGATCGATCGGTCGTTCCCATTCATGCGAGATTTTCCAGAAATCTCGAACACCTCAAATCACACCCTTCAAACTACTTCATAACATACATATAATGCCTAAACAAGCATATCAATAGCTTCATCATACTTACATGCATGTATTAAAATTAAAGGTTCACTCATAACTTAAACCGACATGCATTAAAATAACCCATCTTTATCAGTGCTCATCCACATTTTCAGAAAAACAAGGCATCATAACTTCTACCCAGATTTTCGAGCACTACATTTCATAGCAATGATTCTCACATATAAACCATGCAACATGTTCAAACATATATGCTAGGGGCTTCATAAAACTTCTATGTAAGCACTTAAATTCAAGGTTTCATAAAACCTAAGCTAGCATGCATCATAACATCCTCATAAACTTAGAGCTCAACCAAACTTACAGAAAACAGGGCATCATGACATTACCCAGATTTTCGAACACCTAGTTTCCAAGCCAGAAATCTATCACGTAAAACGTATAAAGTGTTCGATATAACATGCTAGTAGTTTCATAACACTAACATGCAAGCACTCATACCAAGGTTTCACCCAAACTTTTACTAGCATACAAGAAAATCACCCAAACCAAACCCAACTTAATCAAAAACAGAGCACCAAGTCTTACCCCCTTTTTCTCCTCCTCTGGTATGAATTAATGTACACCTTATCCCAAGGTTTTCCCTCCTCTTTCTGCAGCACTTCAGGGGCGATTTTTAGAGAAAAAAGGGAAGGAAAAGTGAAGAGAAAGGAGGTGATTGTGGTAGGTGATTGAAGGGTATGATGAAGCATGGGCTTGTCAAGTGGGGGGGAGGGGTGGTGGCCGGTTATTGGGGGTAGTGGGTGGCATCGGGTGTGGTGTTCAATTGTGTCCCGGTATATAGTACGATGTATTAAAATATCCTCACTCGATATTTTATAACTTCATTTAAATTAATACATCCTTTAAAACACCCAACATTCCCCCTAAATCATAATTATATTCCCCCAAATTAATTACACCACAACCCTTAAACATAACATAAATCATTATCATAGCACATAATCATATAACATTTCGGGGGTATTACAGCCACTGACGTGATCTTGCAATCGTTGCCTGAAAAATTCAGTCAATTTGTCTTAAATTACAATATGACTGAAATTGAGAAGACACTACCACAGTTACTTGGCATGCTTAGAACTTTTGAAGCAAATAGCAAGAAGTCTAAACCAACAAATGTTCTTATTGTGAATAAGAGCAAAGGAAAGACTAAAGCTAAGAACTTCAAGAAAAACAAGAAGGTCTTTGTTAAATCTAAGCCAAAGTCATCTGCACTGAAACCAAAGGGAGGGATAGCGAAGGAAGGGAACTGTTTCCATTGCGGTGAGACCGGCCATTGGAAAAGAAACTGCAAAGTATATCTGGAGGATCTAAAGAAAGGAAGTGTGACTTCCACTTCAGGTATTTTTGTTATAGAAGTAAATTTATCTACTTCTTCATCATGGGTATTAGATACTGGATGTGGATCTCACATTTGTGTAAATGTGCAGGATCTCAAAAGAGTAGATTGTTGGCGAAAGGCAAAGTTGATCTCCGAGTTGGAAATGGAGCAAGAGTTGCTGCATTAGCTATAGGAGATTATTATTTATCTTTGCCTTCTGGTTTATCATTGATTTAAAAAGACTGTTATTTTGTGCCATCCATTACCAAAAACATAATTTCTATTTCTTGTTTAGACAAGTGTGGGTTTTCATTTATAATAAAGGACAACTGTTGTTCTATTTATTTAAATGATATGTTTTATGCTAGTGCACAAATGGTGAATGGTCTTTATTTATTAAATCTTGATATGCCTATCTATAACATAAATACTAAAAGGATTAAAAATAATGATTGTAATCCGACTTATCTCTGGCACTGTCGCTTGGGCCACATAAACGAGAACCGCATATCTAAACTTCATAAGGATGGAGTATTAGATTCATTTGATTTTGAATCATATGAAACATGCGAATCTTGTTTAATGGGCAAGATGACTAAAGCCCCTTTCAAGGGACGTGTTGAAAGGGCAAATGTTTTATTGGGACTAATACATAGTGATGTATGTGGACCAATAAGTACACAAGCTAGAGGTGGTTTTCAATACTTCGTTACATTTACTGATGACCTCAGTAGATATGGGTATGTGTACTAATGAAGCATAAGCATAAACCTTTGAAAAGTTCAAAGATTTCAAGAATGAAGTACAAAACCAACTTGGCAAGAGTATTAAAATCCTTCGATCAGATCGAGGAGGTGAGTACTTAAGTCAAGAATTTCATGACTATCTAAAGGAGTGTGGGATAGTCCCACAACTCACTCCTCCGTATACTCCACAATGGAATGGTGTATCCGAGAGGAGAAATCGAACCTTGTTGGACATGGTTAGATCAATGATGAGTCATGAAGATCTTCCGATATCATTTTGGGGACATGCTCTAGAAACAACGATTTTCTTACTGAACTGTGTTCCATCTAAATCAGTGGAAAGGACACCATATGAGATATGGACTGGGAAGCGTCCTAGTATGTCTTTTATGAAGATTTGGGGTTGTGAGGATTTCGTTAGACGTCACTCCACTAAAAAACTTGGACCCAAATCTGATAAGTGTTTATTTGTGGGGGTATCCTAAGGAAACGAAAGGATACTATTTCTATTATCCCACCGAGAATGTGGGGTCCTCTTTACTAATCCATTATGTATTCGATTAACATACATCTGTGAGTCTGAATTAAGTAATAACATACACTGATTAAGAGTATCTTACGAGTTAAGTTGTTACAGGGTTTCTAAAAACCTACCAACTACACATCATATGTACAAACAGCAACCTATTACAAGATAACTCCTAGGCAGTGGTTCAGCTCGCAGCGGAAAATGACTCACATCCCGTCTCCCCACGTCTATGAGTCCCTACAGAAACATTCACACAACGTGAGTATAGATAACAACTATCTCAATGTAATATCAAAACAATAAGATTAATGATAAAGCACAATAAAATCATCAATAGTGAATGTTCTGTATCATGCATCAACAAATGCACTATGTCATGACATGTCTCAACAATTACCCTATTATCACGAGCCCCATATGATATGCCTATTCAGCTCAATATGTCAGTGGAACCACATCACATCTTCATATTAGCAGCACATATCATAGTACCGTACTCATATGTGATAATAGCCAGAGTATATACCCAAACCAGCCGTATATCTCTCAAGCAAAAGCATATGTAGTATATCTATCAAGGCAATGATCCCAGCCAAAGCATATACCAAACCGGGCATATCTATCAAGGCAATGATCTCACCAAAGCATATACACATATCTATCAAGGCATCCATCCCAATCATATGAAATTCAAGTATGTACATGCATATGATACTACCAATCATATGACACAAGCTAACATAAATCATATGATATCAAAACCATAACATCATCATCACATACTATCTATACTCCGTACGTCAACACGTACCTGTACTGCGACACAAACGATTTAAATTAGGCGTCACTGGCTAATTGCCTCGTTGTCCCGTCCCTTGAGATGATGCTACAACAATGCCAACAATATATCATGTTATCATAGGCATTAAAATCAAATTCTATAAAAAGATAACATTTTTCAACATTTTGACTCTGGCGATCGATCGCTACTTCTCACCGATCGATCGCCATACTGTTCTGCCCCCTCGCGATCGATCTCCATACCTCGCGATCGATCGCCAAAGTGTTCTGTTACTCGTGATCGATCGCCATACTTTTCCCGATCGATCGCCACATACATTAACCGCCTTATATTTTGCTTTGTCTCGCCGATCGATCGCCACAAAGCTCGCGATCGATCGCCGATGTCCAGAAAGTTCAGAACATGGCGATTTTGAGCTTATCTTCCTAGCTCTTCTCCTACAACTCGAAATTCAACATGTGAACAAGTTTCATGCATTCTCTAATACCATAACAACATGTTTACACCATCTTAGAATCCAATTCTTGGCATATAAACATGTTATGATCCTAAGCTTGCATAGTTTGGATTTTAGTTCACATAATTCATACACCACTACACAAATCAATCTTAAAAGCATAAATTCCTTACCAAGATTGTACAATTTCACTTCACCCCACTTTCCTAGCTCAAGTCACAAGTGAAAAACCAAGCCAACTAAGAAAATCTCCAAGGGTTGGAGAGGAGCTTGTGTAGTGTTTTAGTAGGTGTAAAATGAGAAACTATGTGATTCTCTTCCCTAAGTCACTTGATATAAGGTCATTAGCTCCCTAAATCACTTGAAGTTAATGACATGATAAATAACATGTACTTAAGATGAAATCCCAATTCAAATGCAACTCCAATTCAAATTCAATTCACATGCATATTCAAATGCCTACTAATTCATGTTACTTGATATGTTAATAAATCATTGAACACCATGTTTCATTCCTTGCCCTTGCCATATATCATTTCATACATGTATTAATTCATTCTTGGTTCCACCCGAACCCCCATTATCATACTGTCAATTGATATAATTATACCACAATCATATCACACGTGTATAAAACAAATCGAGGCATTACAATTCTCCCCTACTCAATGAATTTCGTCCCCAAAATTGAATATACAAACATCATAATACATGCTTCATATAAGAACATATATGATATATGGAACATAAGAAACATGTATAAATCACATATCAACATACCAGAAAACAAATCCGGATACCGTTGCATCATATGCTGCTCCGTCTCCCACGTTGCCTCTTCAACACCCCGTCTGTCCCACTGTACCTTAACCATAGGAATCACTTTATTACGCAACCTGCGTTCAGCTCGATCCAAGATCATAACCGGTCGTTCCTCATACGACACATCGGTATCCAACTGTACATCAGGTAACTGTAATACATGACTCGGATCTGGTTCATACTTCCTCAACAGTGAAACATGAAAGACATCATGAATACTACTCAAGGCCGGTGGTAGTGCCAATCGATATGCCAACGTACCAATACGTTGCAACACCTCATACGGACCAACGTACCGTGGAAACAATTTTCCACGCTTACCAAACCGTACTACACCTTTAAAAGGTGAGATTTTTAAGAACACACGGTCACCAACTTGAAACTCAAGTGGTCTACGTCGCTTATTGGCATAAGCAGCCTGTCTGTCTTGAGCAGTTTTAAGTTTCAATCGAATTAATTTTACTTTGTCTTCCATGTCATGAATCATATCCGGTCCATGTAAAGTTGACTGATCCACATCATCCCAATACAATGGCGATCGACATCGTCGCCCATACAAAGCCTCAAATGGTGCCATCTGTATACTAGACTGATAACTGTTGTTATATGAAAATTCCACTAATGGCAACGACTCTTGCCAAGAGGTATCAAACTCTAATACACAGGCACGCAACATATCCTCAAGCGTCTGTATCGTACGCTCTGTTTATCCATCTGTCTGAGGATGATATGCTGTACTCAACCGCACTTCAGTTCCCAACGCTGTCTGTAACCCTTCCCAAAAATGAGAAGTAAATCTCGGATCCCTATCCGATACAATGGAAACTGGTATACCATGTAGTCTCACTACATGTTGAATGTATAACTGTGCCATTCTCAGATATGTAAATGTCATACAATATGGCACGAAATGAGATCTTTGGTGAGTCGGTCAACGATCACCCAAATAGCATCGCAACCAGAAGACGTCCGTGGCAAATGAGTCACAAAGTCCATCGTGATATGTTCCCATTTCCACTGAGGAATTTCCAAACTATGTAATTCACCTCCTGGTTTCTGTCTTTCCGTTTTCACTTGTTGACAGATCAAACATCGTTTCACAAAGCTCAACACATCCTGTTTCATACGTTTCCACCAAAATTGGGTACGTAAATCATGATACATTTTCTTTCCTCCAGGATGTATACTGTATCTACTACAATGAGCACGTTGTAGTAGTTCTTGGCGTAGTCCCAACGCAGCAGGTACTACCCAACAAGTCATGTATTTCAAAATTCCATCATTTGCAAGTACAAACTGTGATGTTTGTCATTGACTTATCATTTCTTTCCAATGTTGTACCTCATCATCAGTCATTTGTGCCTTTCTGATTTTGTCAAAAATGTCAGGTTCAACCAATAATGTTGATACTCGTACTGGCACTGTTTCCACATCAAAATCATAACCCAAAGTACAACAAGAAGTCATCAATGCAGATAAATGAATCATTTCATCAGCCGTATGATGTACTTTTCGACTCAAAGCATCTGCTGTAAGATTAGCCTTTCCTGGATGATATTCAATCTCACAATCATAATCTTTCAACAGATCCATCCATCTTCTTTGTCTCATATTCAACTCTGCTTGAGTGAATAAAATCTTTAAAGTTTTATGATCTGTGTATATGGTAAAAGACGTACCATATAAATAATGTCGACATATCTTCAATGCAAAGACAATGGCAGCTAATTCCAGATCATGCACTGGATATCCCATTTCATGTGGCTTCAACTGTCGTGATGCATAAGCTACTACATGTTTGTCCTGCATCAATACACAACCCAAACCAAGTAAAGATGCATCAGTATATAATGCAAACCTGTCATGCTCCGATGGAATGATCAAGACTGGAGCTGTAGTCAATCGATGTTTCAATTCCTGAAAACTACGCTCACAAGCCTCTGACCATTGAAATGATACTCCCTTCTGTGTCAAATGTGTCAATGGTTTGGCGATCGCTGAAAATCCTTCAACGAACCGTGTATAATATCCAGCCAAACCTAAGAAACTACGAATCTCTGGCACAGAAGTAGGTTCTAACCAATTCAACACTGCTTCTACTTTCTTTGGATCAACTGATATACCTTCTTCTGATATTACATGTCCCAAAAAGCTGACACTAGTCAACCAAAACTCACACTTACTGAGTTTGGCATATAACTGATGTGTCCTCAACAATTTCAATACCATATGCAAATGTTGAACATGTTCTGCATTACTCTGCGAATAGATCAGTATATCATCGATAAAGACAATGACAAATCGATCAAGGTATTCCTGGAAAACCCGATTCATTAAACTCATAAAGACAGCTGGAGCATTTGTAAGGACCCCAAGCCCTTAACCCGTAATTAGTGTATTAACCACTATGTGTGGCACGTGCTTTCAATAAAAAGCCAATCGGGAAGCTCAGATGATACTTTACCATTGAATGACAACTACAAAATTTCTTTAATATTTAACATTAAGATCATCTCTACCCACAATTTGACTCACATGTTCGCCCTTTACCATCCCCTTGGTGCCACTTTTTACATTGTGGGCTTTAATAAAAATTTGGGCAGAGTCTCCCATAAATTGAGCTATCCCAAAACACAAGCACATCACATAATATAATTCCCGGCCAGGGAATACACAATACTCAACAGAATACAGAACACAAAGTAAATTTCCAGCCAGGGAAGACACCACACATAAGACGACATAATTGGGTTTCAACACCCACATAATACACTAACGACTCTCATATCATTAGCAATTCTACCACAATTGCATGCAACATATAATGAAAGAGAGAAAGGCTCATGCCTTTATATACAACTCATATACAAGAATATCCGTGCTCACATGCGAGCATCATAAATGTGTATATAAACCTCGGGTGTATATAAGTACTCTATACGATACCGTGCTCCATCAAGCCCTGGTACCATGATCCTGAGAGTACATCAAATCAACAGCTCGAGCCCAGCTCCACAGCCATCGATGTACCTGTTCACCTGCCCCAACAGAGACAGCCCCCAACGGGGTGAGCATACCAATACACAAAATCCCATAATCACAATAATGAAATTCATAATTTACAACACAAGTAAATACTAATGAATTTTAAATGATACTCCCTGGATGGTAACATCCTCATCCGGGATTCCGTGTACTGTCCCTGTTCTCACAATCATCAAACTCATCAAATCTCATAAATCAGTAAATCAACACATTGATTTAACTCATAGCATGCCTGGTTCTCAAGTATCAATAATTAATGATTCCAAATTCATTATACATACAAATATAGATATATCGATATCTAACACTGATTTTCAACTTTGCTACCAATCATAGATAGCTCAAATGCCTAGCATTTATTTTACCAATTTTTCCATTTCACTTAGACATCTCACATGTCTTACAATGAATACATGATCCCACGATCATTCTCAGGCATCTCAAATGCCCTACCCTTTATTTTACAAATTCTCATTTATACTTAGACATCTCACATGTCTCACAATAGTCATATAAACCCAGTACCCATACCTCTTATAAGGTCATACTACTCTAGTACTACGCACACTTGTGGCAGCGATATCAAGACTAGGTCGTTCCATAGTCATATCGACACATATATATATATAGCCATACCCACCACCATCTAATGCAATTACAACACATTATGCAATTCACAATTGCTATCACATAAAGTAATGCTCGTACGTCGCACGTACCTTAACTCTCCGAAGTCCGAGCCAAACCTTGCTCGAGTTCCATGCTCCTAGGAACGATGTGCTAACACGATAAATTAATTCACAATTAATTACGAACATGCAACCCATGCTCAAGCACACCCGTAACCCTCAAAAATATTGTCAACACACGACAATTAACCATTATCAAAAATTGCTCAAGAACACCCCACAAATTTTCGAACCTTCTCGACACAAATCGAACCCAATTAAACACCATAATTCATCTAAAATATGAATTAATCAATCAACAACAAGAATAATCGCCCCACATGCCAAAACCCCCAAAATTCGAATTCAAAGCCCTAAATTCGAATCCAATTCCTCAATTTCGAACACAATCAAGCATCATAATGCATCTAAAACATGAATTAATCAATTACTAACAAGAATCATCACTCCTTGTCAAAAACCCCAATTTTCGAACCCTAACTCATGAAAATCGAGCTGAAATTCGAACCAAATGCAACAAATATTTCAAACCACAAAAGTCTGAAATCATCGACTCAAAATCAGCTCAAAAACGCCCCAAAAACACCAGAATAATCGTACCAAAACATACCAAAATCGAGCCCCAAAAATCGGATGAACTCCAGTTTTCGAACCCCACGCTTTCTGCAGAAATCCGAGCTCAAATCGCGACCAAACTTCAAATTGATGGTATGGATAGGAGCGCCTGGAAGAGACGAATCCAACGGCGGGTGGCACGCGCCGAACGGCGGCCAGACGGCGGCGGGCGGAGGCCTTTTGTGCGCGGGGGTCAAAGGGGATCGGGAGTGGTCGCGGGCGAGGAGAGAGAAACGGGTGAGGAGAAATGGTTCCGATAATTAAAATCTCGGGTTTAACTGGTATTTATAGCAAAAATACCCCGAAATACTAATAGCCCCACAAATACATCATGATTCATTAAAAATCATCTGTTTTCAAAAATTCTCTGTCTAACTCAAAAACCCCCTACCGGTGCCCACACAAAGCACCCGAGATTCCGAGTCACACTAAAAACCCAACTCACAGGTTTTCACCGAAATGAGAATACGATCTCAACCTCGGGATCCAACGATCCCAACTACTCAAATAGACGAGCCCGGAAGGCCCAACGCCTCGATTAAACTCCAAATCGCCACGTAAAACAACTTTAGGGGTTATTAACACTACAAGATTAACATCTTTAATCCTTGGTCATCACAGCATTTGTCACTCCAAATGGCATCACTAAAAACTCATAATGTCCATAACGAGTTCTGAATGCTGTCTTCTGTACATCACCCTCTCTCACACGTATTTGATGATATCCGGACCTCAAATCAATCTTAGAATAAATCCTTGATCCCTGCAACTGATCAAACAAATCATCAATACGAGGAAGAGGATATTTATTCTTTATTTTTACCTTGTTCAATTGTCGATAGTCAATACACAGTCGCATTGTCCCATCCTTCTTCTTAACAAATAATACAGGACCACCCCAAGGCGATACACTAGGACATATGTACCCCTTGTCCAATAAATCTTGCAATTGAGTTTTCAATTCTTTCAATTCAGTTGGTGCCATCCGATAAGGAGCTCGTGAAATTGCAGAAGTACCAGGTATCAAATCAATACCACATTCCACTTCTCGACTCGGTGGGAATCCAGGTATCTCATCTGGAAACACATCCGCATATTCTGCAACCACTAGTATCTCCTCCACTTTCCTTTCTCTTTTCTGTTCAGTTACATCAAGGGCATAAATCAAATCACCAGACTGTGGTACACCCTGTGGTCTCTGCTGTACTGTATTTTCTGACATTGGTCCTCTCCTCTGTTGTCCACCCACTTGAGGACAATCACGGATCACATGTCCTGGTTTCCCACAACGGAAACAAACCACCGTATCAAACTGTGGAAAATTTCTTTGATAATGTGGCCCTCCACATTTAAAACATTGTAATCCTCGTCCACTACTACTACTTCCTTGGGACTGTCCCTTAGCTCTTCGGTCATCCCCTTTTCGTGGTCCAAAACGTTTCCCACTATATCTAGAGGAAGATGCACCACCTCGTGGTGATTTAAATGGTTCTCCTCTAGGTCTCATACTGTCAGATGTAGGTGGTTGGGCTTGTCCAACATCCTTGTATACTCCTACAGCAATCGCCATCTCGGCTCTAGTCAACGCTTCTTCATATAATGTAGGGTTATTGGACATGACCCTATCAAACAATTCAGGCCTCAAACCTTTCACAAATTGTCTGATCTTTGCCTTTGTATTTATAGCAATATGTGGCACATAACGAAGCAAAGAAGAATAGTGTACCGCATAGTCCGATACTGTCATTGCTCCCTGTCTCAAGTTTGTAAATTCATGCTCTTTCCTCTGTCTTGCAGGAACAGAGAAATAATGCTCAAGAAATTTCGTTCTAAACACATCCCAGTTCACTGTCTGTCCTTGAGCCCTCAGCTCAAGCACTGTGGATTTCCACCACATCATAGCTTTCTTCGCTAACTGAAATTCAGCTAAGCGTAACCAAGCAGTCTTGGCACACGGTGCTGACACAAATATCTGTTCCACGCATTCCAGCCACTCCTCTGCCAGTTCCCCTGATTCAGTCCCCTCAAACTTGGGTGGCTGATAACTCAGCAATTGCGTCAAAGTCACTTCTCCAGGCAACAGTACCTGTTCCACTGGCCCTTGCTCAATCGGTGGTGGTGGCACAGGCGCCATTCTTACACTATCATTGCCACTCATGGCATCCCCAACATCCTCATGATACCCTCTGTCTGTCATAGCTGTAGATCAAGGGTTAACAATAACATTTACAATTATAACATGTTAGAATAACATCATATTCCAAATCCTAACATGATATTACCATTCTCAACATGTTTTCAAGTTTTTAGGTAACTCCCTAAGACACTTCCTCTACCCATGTTCATCCCGTTCTCGAACCACTGCTCTGATACCACTAATGTGGGGTCCTCTTTACTTAATCCATTATGTATTCGATTAACATACATCTGTGAGTCTGAATTAAGTAACAACATACACTGATTAAGAGTATCTTACGAGTTAAGTTGTTACAGGGTTTCTAAAAACCTACCAACTACACATCATATGTACAAACAACAACCTATTACAAGATAACTCCTAGGCAGTGGTTAAGCTCGCAGCGGAAAATGACTCACATCCCGTCTCCCCGCGTCTATGAGTCCCTACAGAAATATTCACACAACGTGAGTATAGATAACAACTATCTCAATGCAATATCAAAACAATAATATTAATGATAAAGCACAATAAAATCATCAATAGTGAATGTTCTGTATCATGCATCAACAAATGCACTATGTCATGACATGTCTCAAGAATCACCCTATTATCACGAGCCCCATATGATATGCCTATTCAGCTCAATATGTCAGTGGAACCACATCACATCTTCATATTAGCAGCACATATCATAGTACCGTACTCATATGTGATAATAGCCAGAGTATATACCCAAACTAGGCGTATATCTCTCAAGCCAAAGCATATGTAGTATATCTATCAAGGCAATGATCCCAGCCAAAGCATATACCAAACCGGGCATATCTAACAAGGCAATGATCTCACCAAAGCATATACACATATCTATCAAGGCATCCATCCCAATCATATGAAATTCATGTATGTACATGCATATGATACTACCAATCATATGACACAAACTAACATAAATCATATTGTAAGACCCCGTTATCTTATCAGGTACTAAGGTGCAATTTAGAGAACTAAACATTCATGTGAATATATCAGAGTAACGTGCCGTGTTGATTAACCTGGGCTTTAGAGATTACAGTACCAAAATGTTTCAAAAGGAATAACACGAATTCCTACAAAGGTACTACATTATAGTCTTACTCTACTCAGTAGAAGCTATACAAATTTTTTCTCTAACATGCTAATCCTGTAGCACTCCTTACAGCTCAGCATATCAACCCCGACCCTGGTTCTCGTCAACAAAAGCACCTACAAAGACAACCCCCAACACATGAGCATATCATAATTCATATTCAACATAATATGAATGTAAAGCGTAAATGCACAAATCATAAAAAAAGCACTTCATGTATTTCCAAGCATTTACAACGCCCATTGGTTGTCCCTGTACCATAACTCATAATAAAACACATTATATGAAATTATGGATCCTTTAATAATGTCATGACATATCACCTCTTTCTTTACATATCTTTTGAGTCATATATCAACAGTTATGTTAATGCTTCATGCTTCCACAACTCATAATGAGCGGTACAATCCTCCCCGCTTCATTACTACATAAACTCATAATGAGCGGTACAATCTTCCCCGAGTCATTACTACAGAAAATCATAATGAGCGGTACAATCCTCCCCGCATCATTACTACAGAACAAGCATAAGCATTAAACATACACTGTGATCTCTCTTGACTCGTGGAATACACCTCTTTATTCCACCTCACAATATGCAACAACAATGCATAATAACAAGTATCAAACTCTTAATGCATCACATTGCATTCATCATGTGTCAAAAAGACAAACATAAGTACATGTTACCGTTGGGATGCCCGTACGTCGCTTACGTACCTTTCCAAAATGTAGTGTGTTGTGGGACTCTATCCCCTGCGCTGTGTAGCTGTCTGTGAAGGCTCTACACCATTGTACAACACAATATTATATGTCTCATAATAATTCGGAATCAAAACTCAAATGAAAATCACATTTACCCAACAATGTCATCTCGCGATCGATCGCCCCTGAGCCCCGATCGATCGCGAGATGTTACTGCCTTGAATACCAAAAAAATGCAATCAGCGATCGATCGCCCCAATATTGGCGATCGATCGCCAAAACCCACTGGAACGTCGCGATCGCTCTCGCCTCCTTGGCGATCGATCGCCAACCCTGTTCCTTTGAGCGATTATCCAGAATTGCCGAACACCTCATTTCATACACTAAAAACCATATCATAACACATATAATATGCACGAATAAAAATACTAGGGGCTTCACCATACTTCCATGAAGGGTTTTAAACCAAAGTTTCAATAAACTCTTAGCCTAACATGCATCATAATAACCCCAAAAGTTTGACACTCAACCACAATTCCAGAAAAACAGGGCACTTGAACCTTACCCAGAATTTTCGAACACTACTTTTCACATGATTAAATCCTTCATATAATACATGAAACATGCTCAAGGAAAATACTGGTATGTTCAAAAAAATACCATACACGTATTCACATCAAAGGTTCAACCAAAACCTAAGCTAGCATGCTTCAAATATTCATGATAGAACCCTTACTAAACATGAAAACAGGGCACTTCCCTTGCTCGGATGTTCGAGGAACCCTTTTCTCAACTACAAATCTAACACATAAAGCATGCAAGTTACTTAACAAAACATGCTAAGGGCTTCATAAACATCACATAAAAGTACTCATAACAAGATTTCATCAAACCCTACACTAGCATGCCAAATCTGCTACAAAGAACACACATGCTGGAAATCTGAAAACTGGGAAAAACATGTGACTCCTCACCACTTTTGCTCTTCGATTTTCGTCAAGAAGGGATTAACGAAATCCGATCACTTTCTTCCTAGAAACAGACCAAATTGCAGACGAAATGAAGGGAGGAAGAAGGAGGTTTTTTGGAAGAGACAAAGTGAAAATATCTAAGTGCCAAAATGCTTACTAAGTCAATCTGCTTTCTAGAAAACAGGGGAGGGGCGTGGGTTTCATACAAGTGGGGGTGGGGTGGTTGCATGTAGGGTGATTTTGGGGTGTTTAATTGTGTCCCGGTATTTCATACGATGTATAAAAATATCTCTCCTTGATATTTTATTATTCTACTACATAAACACAACAATTAAAAACACCCAACATGCTCCCTAAACCACATCATCAAATTAAGTAAATCACTCCCACATAAAATACGCCTTTAACACATAGGCTCACAATTAACAACCCTTAATTGTATGATTACCCACATAATCATTTCGGGGATATCACACATATGATATCAAAACCATAACATCATCATCACATACTATCTATACTCGGTACGTCAACACGTACCTGTACTGCGACACAAACGATTTAAATTAGGCGTCACTGGCTAATTGCCTCGTTGTCCCGTTCCTTGAGATGATGCTACAACAATGCCAACAATATATCATGTTATCATAGACATTAAAATCAAATTCTATAAAAAGATAACATTTTTCAACATTTTGACTCTGGCGATCGATCGTACTTCTCACCGATCGATCGCCATACTGTTCTTCCCCCCTCGCGATCGATCTCCATACCTCGTGATCGATCGCCAAAGTATTCTGTTACTCGTGATTGATCGCCATACTTTTCCCGATCGATCGCCACATACATTAACCGCCTTATATTTTGCTCTGTCTCGGCGATCGATCGCCACAAAGCTCGCGATCGATCGCCGATGTCAAGAAAGTTCAGAACATGGCGATTTTGAGCTTATCTTCCTAGCTCTTCTCCTACAACTTGAAATTCAACATGTGAAAAAGTTTCATGCATTCTCTAATACCATAACAACATGTTTCCACCATCTTAGAATCCAATTCTTGGCATATAAACATGTTATGATCCTAAGCTTGCATAGTTTGGATTTTAGTTCACATAATTCATACACCACTACACAAATCAATCTTAAAAGCATAAATTCCTTACAAAGATTGTACAATTTCACTTCACCCCACTTTCCTAGCTCAAGTCACAAGTGAAAAACCAAGCCAACTAAGAAAATCTCCAATGGTTGGAGAGGAGCTTGTGTAGTGTTTTAGTAGGTGTAAAATGAGAAACTATGTGATTCTCATCCCTAAGTCACTTGATATAAGGTCATTAGCTCCCTAAATCACTTGAAGTTAATGACATGATAAGTAACATGTACTTAAGATGAAATCCCAATTCAAATGCAACTCCAATTCAAATTCAATTCACATGCATATTCAAATGCCTACTAATTCATGTTACTTGATATGTTAATAAATCATTGTACACCATGTTTCATTCCTTGCCCTTGCCATATATCATTTCATAGATGTATTAATTCATTCTTGGTTCCACCCGAACCCCCATTATCATACTGTCAATTGATATAATTATACCACAATCATATCACACGTGTATAAAACAAATCGAGGCATTACAAAGAACAAAGTAGTTGTTGCTCGGACTGGTGTATTTCTTGAAAGAGAATTTATTTCTAGAAAAACCAGTGGGATAAAAATTGAACTTAGTGAAGTTCAACCACAAGAAAACACTGAACCTGAGATTGAGATGGAAACAGAGCAGGCACCGCAAGCTGTTGTGGAAGAAGTACCTGCTCAAGAGACACAAGCCCAACGTAGGTCTGTAAGAGAACACTGGGAGCCACACTCAACAAGGTGACTTACTACTTATTGATGAGGATGAGCCGTCATCTTATCAACAAGCTATAATGGGCACTGATTCTGAGAAATGGCGAGAGGCCATGAAATCTGAGATGAAATCCATGTATGCAAACCAAGTAAGGACTTTGGTTGATCCACCTGAAGGGGTACGACCCATAGGGTGCAAATGGATTTTCAAGAAAAAGATCGATATGGATGGTAATGTACAAACCTATAAAGGTCGGCTGGTTGCAAAAGGATTCAAACAAATTCATGGTATTGACTATGATGAAACCTTTTCACCAGTGGTCATGGTTAAATCCATAAGGATCTTACTTGCAATAGCTGCATTTCATGATTATGAAATCTGGCAGATGGATGTCAAAACAGCTTTCCTTAATGGAAATCTGCTCGAGGATGTGTACATGACACAGCCCGAGGGTTTTGTCGATCCAAAGGATGCTGGAAAGATATGCAAGCTACAACGATCCATTTATGGATTGAAGCAAGCTTCTCGGAGTTGGAATCTTCGTTTTGATGATGCAATCAAAGAGTTTGGTTTTATCAAAAACAAAGATGAACCTTGTGTCTACAAGAAGGTCACCTGGAGCTTAATCATTTTCCTAGTGTTGTATGTAGATGACATACTTCTCATTGGAAATGATATCCCTGCCTTACAATCTGTAAAGATTTGGCTAGGGAACTGCTTTTCGATGAAAGACTTGGGAGAAGCCACCTATGTATTAGGAATCAAGATCTATAGAGATAGATCAAGAAGACTTCTCGGCCTAAGTCAAAGTACATACATAGACAAAGTGCTTAAAAGGTTTAGCATGCAAGAATCAAAGAAAGGATTCGTGCCTATGACGCATGGCATTTATCTCTCGAAGGAACAATGTCCTTCAACACCAGATGAGAGACAACGCATGAGTAAGATTCCATATGCGTCAGCTATTGGATCTATCATGTATGCCATGATATGTACTCGTCCCGATGTATCGTATGCTTTGAGCATGACGAGCAGATATCAAGTTGATCCAGGTGAAGGTCACTGGATTGCTGTCAAGAACATCCTGAAGTACTTGAGAAGGACTAAGGATATATTCTTGATTTATGGAGGTGAGGAAGAGCTCAATGTAATGGGTTACACTGATGCAAGCTTCCAAACCGACAAAGATGATTTTCGATCGAAATAAGGATATGTGTTTTGCCTAAGATATGCAAAGTACCAACAGGTGATAATGTATCTGACCCATTGACGAAGCCACTGTCGCAGCAGAAGCATGATCGTCATACTAGATCTCTAGACATTAGGTATATGTCTGATTGGTCTTAGTGCAAGTGGGAGATTTGTTGGGATATGCCCTAAGACAAGTCATTGGATGTTTGTTTGGACATACAATGTTTATGATTTTATGAATGGCAAATCATTAGTATATATTATTCGAATATCTGTGCAATATGAATTGATATATAAGTTAATGTCCTTAGAATAATATTGTATTATTCTTAAAGATTGTCCCTAGTCAAGTATTATCATGAATTGGGATAATGATAATGCATTGAGACTAGTATGTGTTGATTGATGAATTGTTCATTGATATGAGATATCAAATCAACACATGGGTACATGTTAGAGAACGATGTACTGGACAGATCCACCATGAGAATGCTACATGGATAGTTATATGAGTGTCATAAGCAATTCTCATAGTGATAATAATGTATGTAATCCTTACGACTTGTGATCATCAGAGATCCCAATATAAGGAGTTATGTATCTTGATATTGTGATGACCAGGGATTATAGGTGTTAATCCCGTAGTGTTAATAATCCCTAAAGTGGTTTTACGTGGCGATTTGGAATTTAATCGAGGTGTTGGGCCTTCTGGGCTCGTTTATTTGGGTAGTTGGGATCGTTGGATCCAGAGGTTGAGATTGTATTCTCATTTGGGTGAAAAACCTAAGAGTTGGGTTTTTGTTGTGTCTCGGGATCTCGGGTGCTGTGTGAGCACCGGTAGGGGATTTTGGAGTTAGAGAGAGAATTTTTGAAAACAGATGATTTTTAAGGAATCATGATGTATTTGTGGGGCTATTAATTTTTCGGGGTATTTTTGCTATAAATACCAATTGAACCCAAAATTTTTCATAAAATTCCATTTCAGCCCAATTTCTCTTCTCTCTCTCTCCGCGCGCGAGATCCCGTCTGCTACAGCTGCCCTCGCCGCTTCAGGCGCTTCGCCCGCCGCCGTCCGGCCACCGTTCGGCGCGTGCGACCTATCACCGGCTTCGTCTCGTCGTGGCGCAGCTTTCCCCTCCGTCAATTCGAAGTTTCGTCGCGTTTTGAAGTCGAATTTTGGCTGGAGGCGTCGATCCCCAATTTCTAGGGTTCTTCGATTTTCGTCCGATTTCTTCCGATTTTCGATTGGGTAACCTCCCTTACCCCTTTTTCGTCATTTTCGTGTATTTCCCTGCCATTATTGTGTTCGAATTTGATGAATTTTAAGGGTTCGAATTTAAGGGCTTGTTTGGGTTCGAATTTAAGGGGGTTGAGTTCGAAAATTGGGGGTTTTTGGCAAGGGGTGTTGATTCTTGCTTGGATAGCTTAATTCTCATTTTAGATGAATTATGGTATTATTTGGGTTTGAAATTGTGAGATTCGGGTTCGATTTTTGTAGGGTATTCTTGAACAAATTTCGATATTGTCTCATTTATTTCCCTCCCTGCATGTACCCTGCCCCGGGTCTTTTAAGAGGTTAATTGTCGTGTGTTGACAATATTTTTAGGGTTATAGGTGTGCTTGAGCATGGGTTACATGTTCGTAAATAATTGTGAATTATTTATCGTGTTAGCACATCATTCCTCGGGGCATGGAACTCGAGCAAGGTTTGGCTCGGACTTCGGAGATTTAAGGTACGTGCGACGTACGAGCATTTCTATATATTAGGGCATTTGTGAATGCATAATGAAATTTGTTTTCATTGAATAATCGCGCATGAGGATTATATATATATATATGTTGATATAGCCAAGGAATGACCCAAATCTTGATATCGCCGCTTGTAGCGTGCGTGACACTAGAGTAGGATGACTCTTACATGATATATGGGGTACTGGGTTTATATGACCATTGTAGGGCATTTGAGATGCCTGAGAATGATCGTGGGATCATGTATTCATTATAAGACATTTGAGATGTCTAGGTATAATGAAGAATTGGTAAAATAAATGCTAGGCATTTGAGCTATCTGTGATTGATAGCGAGGTTGTGAAATCAGTATTAGATATTGAGATATCTATATTTGCATGTTTAATGAGTTTGCAACCACAATCTGTCGATATTCGAGTATTAGGCATGCAATGAGTTAAATCAATGTGTTGATTTACTGATTTATGAGATTTGATGAGTTTGATGATTGTGAGAACAGGGACAGTACACGGAATCCCGGATGAGGATGTTGTCATCCAGGGAGTATCATTTAAAATTCATTAATATTTACTTGTGTTGTAAATTATGAATTTCATTATTGTGATTATGAGATTTTGTGTATTGGTATGCTCACCCCGTTGGGGGCTGTCTCTGTTGGGGCAGGTGAACAGGTGCATCGATGGCTGTGGAGCTGAGCTCGAGCTGTTGATTGGATGTACTCACAGGATCGTGGTACCAGGGCTTGATGGAGCACGGTATCGTATAGAGTACTTATATACACCCGAGGTTTATATACACATTTATGATGCTCGCATGTGAGCACGGACATTCTTGTATATGGGTTGTATATAAAGGCATGAGCCTTCCTCTCTTTCATTATATGTTGCATGCAATTGTGGTAGAATTGCTAATGATATGAGAGTCGTTAGTGTATTATGTGGGTGTTGAGACCCATTTATGTCGTCATATGTGTGGTGTCTTCCCTGGCTGGGAATTTACTTGGTATTACTGCTTTCTGATGAGTATTATGTTTTCCCTGGCCGGGAATTATGTTATGTGTTGTGCTTTTATTTCGGGATAGCTCTATTTATGGGGAGACTCTGCCCAAATTTTTATAAAATTCCACAATGTGAAAAGTGGCAAAAAGGGATGGTATTGGGCGAACTTTGTGAGTCTATTTCGTTGTTAGGCTGATGACCTTATAACATTGAGTGTTAAAGGAATTTTTTTTGTAATTGCCATGCAATGATAAAGTATCATCTGAGCTTCCCGATTTGGCTTTTTATTGAAAGCATGTGCCACACATAGTGGTTAATACACTAATTATGGTTTAAGGGCTTGGGGTCCTTACAGATATTGTCAAACGTTACCCGTAACAGGGTAATCTATAAAGGCGACTATTGGATACACTACGAATTATGTAGAGGGATGTTGACTGATCGAGATAGGATTTGTCCCTCCTATATAACAGGAGATGTGTTTGGCCCTTGATCAAGTGAGAACTGAAATGCATGGCCATGCTCGAATGAGTCGATATGAGATATCGAGCTTATTCGTTTATTCTAGTTCTACTTGGGGATCAAGAAATAAAGATTGAATATACGAGTATGACTATTCCATGACTCGTGTTCAATCTAAACACAAAGGACAAAGGGATAAAGTTACAAATATTATCACAAGTTCTAAAGGTTATGTCGAGTCATTGACATTCTTGTAATTTGGGTAGCCTTGATGTGTTGCTAGACACCGCTCTTTGCTTGTAACGTAAAATGAGATTTTATGTCACTGCCAACATTACAAGATCCTATCGGGTCGCACAAAACATTAAATTGAGAAGGGAAATTAAATTCATTGGATGAATTAATTAATTAAGAAGAGTCTTAATTAAGTGATTAAAAGGTTTTAATTAAATCATGGGTTTGGGCCCATGAGGCTTTAAGAAAGCCTTTAATTAAATCATATATAAAATAACAAGGTGATTAATTGTTAATGGATTCCTTGATAACATTTTATAATCAAAACCTAGCCACAAGAGCAAGGTGCTCTCGGCCACCTCCCAAGATAGCACACACGGTCGCCTCCTATAATCACAAAAGTGCTCTCGGCTTCTTGATAGCCGATGTGGGCTTGTGTGATTTCCGGCGAGTTTTCGATTTAGATTCGAGTGTGTTTCTTGTTCCGGTTTAAGAACTTGTCTAGCAACTTGTTCTTAAACTATCCCTTCACCCGATTTGATCGTGTGGATACCGTGGAGGCAAAACATGACAAGTTTTGCTAGTGACTCGAAGGAGACTGTGATGACCAGGGATTATAGATGTTAATCCTGGAGTATTAATAACCCCTAAAGTGGTTTTACGTGGCGATTTGGAGTTTAATCGCGGTGTTGGGCCTTCTGGGCTCGTTTATTTGGGTAGTTGGGATCGTTGGATCCAGAGGTTGAGATTGTATTCTCATTACGGTGTAAAACCTATGAGTTGGGTTTTTGTTGTGACTCGGGATCTCGGGTGCTTGTGTGGGCACCGGTAGGGGGTTTTGGAGTTAGAGAGAGAGATTTTGAAAACAGATGATTTTTAATGAATCATGATGTATTTGTGGGGCTATTAGTATTTCGGGGTATTTTTGCTATAAATACCAGTTGAACCCGAGATTTTAATTAAAAATTTCATTTCAGCCCTCCAGCCCGTCACTCTCTCTCTCCCCGCGCCCATTTCCCGTCTGCACCAACCCCCGCCGCTTCAAGCGCTTCGCCCGCCGCCGTCCGGCCGCCGTTCGGCGCGTCCGACCCACCCACGGCTTCGTCTCGTCCAGGCGCTCCTTTCTGTACCGGTAATTCGAAGTTTGGTCGCGATTCTCGTTCGGATTTTGCAGAAAACGAAAATGCCCAAATTCTAGGTTTCTTCGATTTCGGTCGATTTTCCTTCCGATTTTCGATTGGGTAACCTTCCTTACCCCTTTTACATGCTTGTCATGTATTCCCTGCTAAATTTGGTGGTATTGGTTCGAATTTATTTCGAATTTCGTAGGGTTTGGTTCGAAAATTTGGGGGTTTTTGGCAAGGGGTGTTGATTCTTGCTTTGATAGTTTAATTCACATTTTAGATGAATTATGGTGTTTAATTGGGTTCGATTTGTGAGATAAGGGTTCGAAAATTTGTAGGGTGTTCTTGAACAATTTTCGATATTGTCTCATTTGTTTCCCTCCCTGCATGTACCCTGCCCCGGGTCTTTTAAAAGGTTAATTGTCGTGTGTTGACAATATTTTGAGGGTTATGGATGTGCTCGAACATGGGTTACATGTTCGTAAATAATTGTGAATTATTTATCGTGTTAGCACATCGTTCCTCGGGGCATGGAACTCGAGCAAGGTTTGGCTCGGACTTCGAGGATTTAAGGTACGTTTAGCGTACGAGCATAGCTTAAATGATGTTTTACAAGTATGATGCATGATTTAATATACATGAAATGTTTTACTATGATGGCTCCGGGACTTGGTCACGTTATTTTGATTCACATGGTGAAATGCTTGGTGCCGCTATGAAGCGAGCAAATGATGGGGTGTGGTTGCTACGGAGCGAACACCGATAGTATGACGCTACTATGAAGTAAGAAATGAAAATGTGGCATTTGAGTAAATATCTAGGATATCTGTATTTTATTCCCTATTGGTAATGAATAGGAACAGAGACGTAGTTAATCAGAGAAGTGATTAACTAGTATCGGAAGTTAAGGAAATCTCAATATGATATCTGGAATTATGATAATTGCTAGATAAAGAAAGATGTTATGAAATGTTGTTAATTTGAAATTGGCAATGGTTAATCAATGTAATGATTAACTGGATATTTGAGATTTGATGAGTTTGTCTGTTGTGAGAACAGGGATATTACAGGGTAAGCCCGGATGAGGATGATGCCATCCAGGAAGTATCACATATGTTCCACAATATTTACATTTTCGTAAATTATGTATTATGTCATTATGATTATGAAATTGTGGAATTGGTATGCTCACCTCGTGTGGGGGCTGTCTCTGTTGGGACAGGTGAACAGGTACATTGATGGCCTTGGAGTTGAGCTCGAGCCGTTGATAGGACGTACTCCCAGGATCGTGGTACTAGGGCTTGATGGAGCACGGTATCGTATAGAGTACTTATATACACCCGAGGATTTTATATACACTTTTATGATGCTCGCATGTGAGCACGGTTATACTTGTATATGGGTTGTATATAAAGGCATGAGCCCTTCTCTCTTTCATTCTGTGTTGCATGTAATTAAGCGTAGAATTGCAGATGATATGAGAGTCATTAGTGTATATTGTGAGTGTTGAAACCCACTTTTGTTGTAATATGTGTGGGGTCTTCCCTGGCTGGGAATTTACTTGGTATTGCTGTATTATGATGAGTATTACGTTTTCCCCGGCCGGGAATTATGTTATGTGTTGTGCTCTTATTTCGGGATAGCTCTATTTATGGGGAGGTTCTGCCCAAATTTTTATAAAAGTCCACAATGTAAAAAGTGGCACAAAGGGGATGGTAATGGGCGAACTTTATGAGTCTATTTGTTGTTAGGCTGATGATCTTATAACATTGAGTATTAAAGAAAAATTTTGTAGTTGCCATTAAATGGTAAAGTATCATCTGAATTTCCCGAACGATTTTATTGAAAGCATATGCCACACATAATGATTAATACACTAATCAAGGGTTAAGTATATGGGGTCCTTACATTAGTGGTATCAGAGCAGTGGTTGCTCATTGTGGCTGTTGAGGGCCTATGAAGTTATTGATAGCACATATTTATGCATGATGGCATTAATGTTATACGACATAACAAATTGTTTATGTGCTTTTATAATATGAAAAGTGGTATTGCTAACCATTGTGGTTGCAGGAATCGTATGGAACACGATAGGATGGCATTAATAGTGATGTCTAGCACTCTATATATTACGTGCCAAGGAATCTGATTTTGGTAAGAAAATCAGGGAAAAGAAAGATATGATGTATTGTCTGAGGACAGACTGGGTAGACAACCGACAGTGGAATACTTCGGTATGGTCTCAATTATTATTGAATATACTAATGCGTTTGTTCATGTAATGTTCAAGCAAGGAAGGTACGTAAGAAACGTACGGGCATCGGACGGTAAACCATACTTCTATACTATGATTATGCAATGATTGCACAAGTATATATGATGTTATGATGATGATTATGATAAGTAAGTTTATGATGATGTTTATGATGAGTAAAGATGATATGATGTTTATGATGAGTAAAGATGATATGATGTTTATGATGATGATTATGATGAATAAGTTTATAATGATGATGTTTATATGATGTTTATATAATGATACGATATTATTATGTGGTAAGATGCCACGGGGTAAGATGCCCCACATGGTAAGAGGCCATGCGATATTATTATGTGGTAAGATGCCACGGGGTAAGATGCCCCACATGGTAAGAGGCCATGCGATATTATTATGTGGTAAGATGCCACGGGGTAAGATGCCCCACATGGTAAGAGGCCATGCGATGTTATTTGTGGTAAGATGCCACGGGGTAAGATGCCCATATGGTAAGAGGCCATACGATACTATTATGTGGATTTACGATGACTCATTCTTTTATGAGGATTGGCGATGATTTATGCCGCCGGATATGATGATAGCGATGCCCCATTCCGCTATTATGTGGATTTACGATGACTCATTCTTTTATGAGGATTGGCGATGATTTATGCCGCCGGATATGATGATAGCGATGCCCCATTCCGCTATTATGTGGATTTACGATGACTCATTCTTTTATGAGGATTGGCGATGATTTATGCCGCCGGATATGATGATAGCGATGCCCCATTCTGCTATTATGTGGATTTACGATGACTCATTCTTTTATGAGGATTGGCGATGATTTATGCCGCCGGATATGATGATAGCGATGCCCCATTCCGCTATTATGTGGATTTACGATGACTCATTCTTTTATGAGGATTGGCGATGATTTATGCCGCCGGATATGATGATAGCGATGCCCCATTCCGCTATTATGTGGATTTACGGTGACTCATTCTTTTATGAGGATTGGCGATGATTAGTGCCGCCAGATATGTTGATAGCGATGCCTCTTTCTGCTATTATGTGGACGATGATTCTTGCTCAGGTGTATAGCGAGGTTTCATGCCACTTATTATATGACGAGGTATCATGCCGTCGATTCTATAGCGATGGATTGTGCCGCTATGTACTCAGCACAGGATTATGCCGCCTTCGAGCGATGAGTACTGATTTAGCACTATTATCGAGCGACGGAGACAGGTATGCCGCTATCTTGTTAGCGATGAGGTATGGGATATTGCTATTCTATTAGCATTATTATTGCTGGTATGCGTTGATATGCATGTTTTATTATGACTATTTTACTAGCATGATGATGGATGACATACGTTGATGTACATGGACCGTCACGAGTTGACTAGGTCATTTAGATGTCATCGTTGACATGTATCGTCACTAGTTGACGGTGCCTTAGATGCCATGAGTGGGCATGTATCGTCACGGGATGACGATGACGATGGTGTAGGAGATGTCTTATTAGGCATGCATCATCGTTACGATGAACAATGCGTTGAGTATACGTATTCAGTTGTATGCTTTGGGTGCCAGTGCCGAGCACAAGGTGGTGTCTACGTCACCGGTTAACGTGACCCTTATACCGAGCGGGCTGCTCGAGAAATGGATGGACGCGCTGTACATGTGATTGTACCGCAGCATATGATTGAGGTGATCATATTACGAGTGGTGGTACCCTTGGGGTATGCTCGTTGGAATGGTTTTTGGCCATGTAATTTGACGACAGGAGTAATCATGGAGGAAATTACTCGCTTTCTGTCGATATGACTTGTGGTAGACATGGTCACACCACCCTTGAGGGTGTAGAATGTGTCCTAAAGGAGTAGGATCAGGTTATGTTAAGTATATAGGGACATTGGAGTGTCCAGGGTGTATCGGCATTAGAGGAATGTTGGGTAAAGACCCACTACTCTATTGATCTTCTTCCCATGGTATGGTATGCCATGTGGTAACGCCCATCTTGTCTGTAGGTTTTAGGTAAACCTAAAGGGACAGAGACTAGTTTGTCTGCCGCGTGTGTGCAACACCATGAGGGGCTTGCTAGAGCCGTTATACTGCTCGTTGGAACCAAATTTGGCAAATCAAAAGGTGATACGATATGGATTGTGGTTGACTCTAGTAGTCACCACGTCATTTGAAATTGAGGCTGTGTATGCCTCACTGAAACGTGTATACGTTTATGTTTAATCTTGGTGAGACTTGTCTGGGACAGCTCAGGATGTTGGAGTACCAACAAGAGAGTCATCAGGTCGTTATTGACTCGATCTGAGGGAACCCGTGTACTTGGGATACAATGGGTGTTATTGTATCCAGTTTTTCCGAACGGTGGTTCGAGACTTGTGGATCTCGAGTTCGATGGCACTTTCCTTGTGGGGAAGGAGGTAGTATTATACCTATTTGGGAATCTTTGAAAGATTCGGTAAGTTGGTGCATGTGGTGTTGATTTCGGGAATCACGTCGTGTTGTTGATCGTCGATTATCATTCTCACTGGATGAGAATGACTCAGAACTGACAGTTGTGTTTGGGGCTTAGGGGGGTATGTTGTAGATACCCGAGCCAAGTGCATTGAGTATGCATGTGATGCCAGTGCTTAGGCAGGTATACCGGAGAGTATACGGATGTCAGTTATTGATTTCCTTTTTGTCAAGCATAAGGTTATACTATGTTTGGATGGTTAAACCTCCGATGAGAGATATGGAACACCTTGAGATTGGGAATCTCCATGGCACGATAATTATGAGGAATACATCGTGAAGTTAGTTGACTCCCTTTGAGGAGGGATTATCTTATGTGGGTTAAGGTATTTCCTTATTGGTGTTTTCCTCCGAGTTATGCGATGGCCTTCCCAAGTTTGGATTGTTAAATCCTAGGATTATCAAGGGATGGCAGGAATTCGGATTGGTTGGGTGTCGCTGTCGACACAAGCGTTGAGGATGCATTGAGTTTATTGCATGTCCTTTCATAATTTTAAACTCTGTGGAGTCTCGGTTGTTTATTTATGATCAGGATGTGATTCTTGGAACATCCGGAGGTGGACATCTTGTGAGATGTCTTTTGTGTGAATGTGGCCGTGAGTTGCCCAATTTGAGTTGCAATGATGCGACTGCTCCTTCGATAGAGGAGGTTTGAAAGTGGAAACCAGGTTTGGTATGTGTACACCGTGGTATACTGATGTTTCCCTTGTAACGATGTATGTTAGACATCGTGAGTCATGATAAGAGATGTCATTGAATGATATCTACGATGGAATCGGGAGCGATTCGAATCCTCGCAGTTTCAGTTGACTAACTGCTTTTGGATGATTAGCATTGGGTTGTGCTGACGCTCTTTCACGTTATAATAGATTTGGAAGTCTATTCCACTCCAGAGTTTGACACGAGGTCAACGTTCTCACGGTTGAGGTGTCATTCAGGATCGTAAGTATTGGTTGTTTTGCAGTCATGAGAGACTGACTTTTGGGATGACCCGCATCGAGGTACGTTTCTGCCTCTTGGGTGATATGTTGGTTTTGGTATGTCGCTCTGTTTCAGAGTTTGATGTGAGATAAGTATCATCGCGTTTATTAAGACGATTCTGATATGGTCAAGAATCGAGGTTATGGCTTCATGTTGTTGTGTAGCCTGGGTGTTATGTTTTACATCGGTGCTAATTTCGAGGACGAAATTCTTTTAGTGGGGGATATTGTGATGACCAGGGATTATAGATGTTAATCCTGGAGTATTAATAACCCCTAAAGTGGTTTTACGTGGCGATTTGGAGTTTAATCGCTGTGTTGGGCCTTTTGGGCTCGTTTATTTGGGTAGTTGGGATCGTTGGATCCAGAGGTTGAGATTGTATTCTCATTACGGTGTAAAACCTATGAGTTGGGTTTTTGTTGTGACTCGGGATCTCGGGTGCTTGTGTGGGCACCGGTAGGGGGTTTTGGAGTTAGAGAGAGAGATTTTGAAAACAGATGATTTTTAATGAATCATGATGTATTTGTGGGGCTATTAGTATTTCGAGGTATTTTTGCTATAAATACCAGTTGAACCCGAGATTTTAATTAAAAATTTAATTTCAGCCCTCCAGCCCGTCACTCTCTCTCTCCCCGCGCCCATTTCCCGTCTGCACCAACCCCCGCCGCTTCAAGCGCTTCGCCCGCCGCCGTCCGGCCGCCGTTCGGCGCGTCCGACCCACCCACGGCTTCGTATCGTCCAGGCGCTCCTTTCTGTACCGGTAATTCGAAGTTTGGTCGCGATTCTCGTTCGGATTTTGCAGAAAACGAAAACGCCCAAATTCTAGGGTTCTTCGATTTCGGTCGATTTTCCTTCCGATTTTCGATTGGGTAACCTTCCTTACCCCTTTTCCATGCTTGTCATGTATTCCCTGCAAAATTTGGTGGTATTGGTTCGAATTTATTTCAAATTTCGTAGGGTTTGGTTCGAAAAATTGGGGGTTTTTGGCAAGGGGTGTTGATTCTTGCTTTGATACATTAATTCACATTTTAGATGAATTATGGTGTTTAATTGGGTTCGATTTGTGAGATAAGGGTTCGAAAATTTGTAGGGTGTTCTTGAACAATTTTCGATATTGTCTCATTTGTTTCCCTCCCTGCATGTACCTTGCCCCGGGTCTTTTAAAAGGTTAATTGTCGTGTGTTGACAATATTTTGAGGGTTATGGATGTGCTCGAGCATGGGTTACATGTTCGTGAATAATTGTGAATTATTTATCGTGTTAGCACATCGTTCCTCGGGGCATGGAACTCGAGCAAGGTTTGGCTCGGACTTCGAGGATTTAAGGTACGTTTAGCGTACGAGCATAGCTTAAATGATGTTTTACAAGTATGATGCATGATTTAATATACATGAAATGTTTTACTATGATGGCTCCGGGACTTGGTCACGTTATTTTGAGTCACATGGTGAAATGCTTGGTGCCGCTATGAAGCGATCAAATGATGGGGTGTGGTTGCTACGGAGCGAACACCGATAGTATGACGCTACTATGAAGTAAGAAATGAAAATGTGGCATTTGAGTAAATATCTAGGATATCTGTATTTTATTCCCTATTGGTAATGAATAGGAACAGAGACGTAGTTAATCAGAGAAGTGATTAACTAGTATCGGAAGTTAAGGAAATCTCAATATGATATCTGGAATTATGATAATTGCTAGATAAAGAAAGATGTTATGAAATGTTGTTAATTTGAAATTGGCAATGGTTAATCAATGTAATGATTAACTGGATATTTGAGATTTGATGAGTTTGTCTGTTTTGAGAACAGGGATATTACAGGGTAAGCCCGGATGAGGATGATGCCATCCAGGAAGTATCACATATGTTCCACAATATTTACATTTTCGTAAATTATGTATTATGTCATTATGATTATGAAATTGTGGAATTGGTATGCTCACCCCGTGTGGGGGCTGTCTCTGTTGGGACAGGTGAACAGGTACATCGATGGCCTTCGAGTTGAGCTCGAGCCGTTGATAGGACGTACTCCCAGGATCGTGGTACCAGGGCTTGATGGAGCACGGTATCGTATAGAGTACTTATATACACCCGAGGATTTTATATACACATTTATGATGCTCGCATGTGAGCACGGTTATACTTGTATATGGGTTGTATATAAAGGCGTGAGCCCTTCTCTCTTTCATTCTGTGTTGCATGCAATTAAGGGTAGAATTGCAGATGATATGAGAGTCATTAGTGTATATTGTGAGTGTTGAAAACACTTTTGTTGTCATATGTGTGGGGTCTTCCCTGGCTGGGAATTTACTTGGTATTGCTGTATTATGATGAGTATTACGTTTTCCCTGGCCGGGAATTATGTTATGTGTTGTGCTCTTATTTCGGGATAGCTCTATTTATGGGGAGGTTCTGCCCAAATTTTTATAAAAGTCCACAATGTAAAAAGTGGCACAAAGGGGATGGTAATGGGCGAACTTTATGAGTCTATTTGTTGTTAGGCTGATGATCTTATAACATTGAGTATTAAAGAAAAATTTTGTAGTTGCCATTCAATGGTAAAGTATCATCTGAATTTCCCGAACGATTTTATTGAAAGCATATGCCACACATAATGATTAATACACTAATCAAGGGTTAAGTATATGGGGTCCTTACAGAGACGTTGGACGTGGTGCTGCTTCGTGGAATCGGCTCAAACACGCTACAAGGGTGAGACTTTTGTATTCCTTTATCCGATATGAAATCCTATTTATAGATCCGGTGTTTAGTAATCCATAAATTTTTATTCCGCTGCGTTGTATGCTCATTGGATTACTTACAGCCATATGGGCATCTTACCCTGTGGGCAGCTTACCCTTATCGTATGGCATCTTACCATATGGGCATCTTACCCTATCGTATGGCATCTTACAATATCATAAACATCGTATAAAACATCGTCATAAACTTACTTATCACAATCATCATCATAAACATCATCATCATAAACTTACTTATCATAACCATCATCATAAACATCATATCATAAACTTACTTAAACATCATATGTAGGAGTATGGTTTACCGTCCGATGCCCGTACGTTTCTTACGTACCTTTTCAAAAGGAGGAGGAGTCAACAGACTTTATCTCCTTGACTGTGCTGGTACCTGGGATGGTTCTACATAACCACAACATATCATATTAGATACCATATCATGAATCATTGTCAAAATAAAACAATTAAAAACTTTTGCCAAGATTCTGCCTCTCTCGATCGATTGGAACCCATGTCTCGATCGATCGAGAAAGCATATAAATAGTGCCCAACTTCTGCCTCGACCGATCGATCGAAATCTTCTTACCGATCGATCGAGGAGCTTCACCGATCGATCGGAAAATCCTTCGATCGATCGGCACCTGAAATTCAAACCATGCTTTAAACCTTCTGCCTCGCTCGATCGATCGGGACCAAAATCTCGATCGATCGAGCACTCTGATGGAGATTGAGTGGTGAGGGATTAAAGTGATGGGTATGGACAGCTGTACAGCTGACTTGGGGGTATGGGTTGAGGGGGGTGGTGTGGGTTGGGGTGCCATGTGGTGTTTAATTGTGCCCCGGTATTTAGCACGATGCATTAAAACATCCTAACTCGATATTTTTCATCTTTATTTAATTAATACATCCTCTAAAACACTCAACATGCTTCCCACATCATATCATCATAACATAATCATAGCCCCCAATTAAATGTACCACAACCCTCTTAAACACATCGTCAATCATCATCATAGCACATAATTACATGACATTTCGGGGGTATTACATTACTCCCCTACTTATTAATACTCCGGGATTAACATCTATAATCCCAGGTCATCACACCTTATCTCCCACTTGGAATTCCAATGGCCGTCGCCGTTTATTAGCGTAGGCCGCTTGCCTATCCTGGGCCGCTTTCATTTTCTGACGGATCACTTTGATTTTCTCTTCCATTTCTCGAATCAAGTCCGGTCCCCCGACCGTCTTACTAGTCAAGTCCTCCCAGTACAACGATGACCTACAACGTCGACCGTAAAGAGCTTCGAATGGAGCCATCTGAATGCTCGCTTGATAGCTGTTATTATAAGAGAACTCTACTAGTGGCACCGAATCTTGCCACGGAGTATCAAACTCCAACACACATGCCCTCAACATGTCTTCGAGCGTCTGTATGGTACGCTCTGTTTGGCCGTCTGTCTGAGGGTGATAGGTTGTACTCAGTGTAAGGACCCCTAGCCCTTAACCCTTGATTAGTGTATTAACCACTATGTGTGGCACATGCTTTCAATAAAAATCAATCGGGAAACTCAGATGATACCTTACCATTGAATGACAATTACAAAATTTCTTTAATATTCAACGTTATAAGATCATCTCTACCAACAAATAGACTCATAGATTTCGCCCATTACCATCCGCATTAAGCCACTTTTTACATTGTGGACTTTTATAAATATTTGGGCAGAGTCTGCCCATAAATTGAGCTATCCCGAAACAAAAGCACATCACATAACATAATTCCCGGCCAGGGAAAGCACAATACTTAACAGAATACAGAAACACTAAGTAAATTCCCAACCAGGGAAGGCACCACACAATAAGACAACAAAAGTGGGTTTCAACACCCACATAATACACCAATGACTCTCATATCATTTAGCAATTCTACCACTAATTGCATGCAACATAGAATGAAAGAGAGAAAGGCTCATGCCTTTATATACAACCCATATACAAGTATAATTGTGCTCACATGCGAGCATCATGAATATGTATATAACCCTCAGGTGTATATGAGTACCCTATCTGATACCTTGCTCCATCAAGCCCTGGTACCTCGATCCTAGAAGTGTCTCCAACCAACAGCTCGAGCTCATCTCCAAAGCCATCGATGTACCTGTTCTACCTGTCCCAACAGAGACAACCCCCAATGGCGTCAGCATACCAATACACAAAATCCCATAATCACAATAATGAAATTCATAATTTACAAAAATGTAAATGCTAATGAATTTAAATGATACTCCCTGGATGGCAAAGTCCTCATCCGGGATTCCGTGTACTGTCCCTGTTCTCCCAATCATCAAACTCATCAAATCTCAAAAATCAGTAAATCCACACATTGATTAACTCATCGCATGCCTAATTCTCGAATATCAATAAGTAATGATTCCAATTTCATTATACATGCAAATATAGGCATCTCAATATCTAATACTGATTTCCCAACTTCGGTACCAATCAAAGATAGCTCAAATGCCTTGCATTTATTTTACCAATTCTCCGTTATACTCTGACATCTCAAATGTCTTACAATGATTACATGATTCCACAGTCATTCTCAGGCATCTCAATGCCCTACAATGGTCATATAAATCCAGTACCCCATATATCATGTATGGTTATACTACTATAGTATCACGCACGCTTGCGGCGGCGATGTCAAGATTAGGTCGCTCCATAGCTATCTCAACACATATATATAACCACATGCACAACTATTTAATGCAATCAAAACACATTATGCATTTCACAAATGCTTTAATATAAAGAAATGCTCGTACGTCGCACGTACCTTAAATCTCCGTAGTCCGAGCCAAACCTTGCTCGAGTTCCATGCCCCGAGGAATGATGTGCTAACACGATAAATAATTCACAATTATTTACGAACATGTTACCCATGCTCAAGCACATCCAAAACACCTATAAAAATATTGTCAACACACGACAATTGACCATTTAAAAGACTCGGGGAGGAGCACGTGACATCAACAAAAATTGTTCAAGTACCATCCCTCAATTTCGAACCCTTAACATCATAATTCGAACCCAACTAAGCACCATAATTCATCTAAAATATGAAATAATCGATCAACAACATGAATAATTGCCCCTCCTGCCAAAACCCCAAAATCGAACACAATCCCTCACGCATACAGGGAGAAATTCGAACCAAATCAACACAAAAATGGTAGGGAATTACAGGAGAAGAACAAAAAAGGGGTAAGGAAGGTTACCCAATCGAAAATCGGAAGGAAATCGATCGAAATCGGATGAACCCTAGAAATCGGGCCTCTGCGCTTTTCTGGTAAATCCGAACGCGATTCGCGACGAAACTTCAAATTCTTGGTGTGGAAAGTTGCGCCTGGAAGAGACGAAGCCAACGGCGGTCCGGACGCGCCGGATGGTGGCCGGACGGGCGAGGAGATGAAATGAATGGCTTCTCCAACTGGTATATATAGCAAAATTACCCTAAAATACCAATAGCCCTACAAATACATCATGATTCATTAAAAATCATCTGTTTTCAAAAACTCTCTTTCTAACCTCAAAAACCCATACCGGTGCCCACACAAAGCACCCCAGATCCCGAGTCACACTAAAAACCCAACTCATAGGTTTTTCACCGAAATGAGAATACAATCTTAACCTCGGGATCCAACGATCCCAACTACCCAAATAGACGAGCTCGGGAGGCCCAACACCGCGATTAAACTCCAATCGCCACGTAAAAACAACTTTAGGGGTCATTAATACTCCGGGATTAACATCTATAATCACAGGTCATCACAATATCCCCCACTAAAAGAATTTCGTCCTCGAAATTAACACAGGCGTACTCCAAGTACAGCCGCAATAACCCAAACCAAAACACATGACTGTGAATCGAACAGTCACCCTTAGCCCCGACATGGCTATCATGAACACATCATGGATGACACATCAGCCGCGAGGACACTGACCTCGCACCAAACCCTGGGATGAAATAAACCTTCCAGTACACCAAATCGAAAGAGCGTCGGCACTACACAATGCTAACAATCCAAAAGTAGCCAGTCAACTGAAACTGCAAGGATTCGAATCGCTCCCGATTCCATCGTAGATATCTTTCAATGACATCTTTACTATGACTCACGATGTCTAACACAAACCGTTACGAGGAAAACACTAGCATACCACGATATACTCGTACCAGACCTGATTCCCGCTACACAGACTGTGATGCCCCGAAATTAATTAATGGTAACTTGAACATTAATTATGTTTATATGATGGATCAAGAGTTCATGGATTTATGTGTTGGGTATTAAGATGTTAACATGATTAATTGTGTTAAATTATCAAATATGAGGAAGATGTGATATTAAATGAAGTTTAGAGCATTGTTGTAAAATGCTTTTAAAATACCAAGTAGGGTATTTTATACATCATGTTAAGTTTGGGGTACAATTTTAATTAAGTAAAAGTAACCCCCCTTTTTAAATCCCCTACCCATCACTTTAACCCCTTTACCTTTCACTTTACTAAAAACCCCCAAATCACTTCCCAATCCCAAACCCTACCCATTTTCGAAATCCACCAAAAAGGAAGAAGGAAAGTTCCACAAAAACCTTGTTTGTGTGATCTTTGCTAGGATTTGGAGCCTACAAGAGGTATGGAACCATTCCTATAAGTTTTATGATGTTTGGTGTTGAAATGGGTTAAGTTTTTGATGTTTTATGTGGGTTTGTTTGGGTATGTGTTGGTTATGGTTGGGGTATGATTTTTAAAGTGTTTTATGTTGGTTTTTGTGGGTTATGATGTTATTGAAGTTGTTAAGAAGTTTGGTTTTGGGTAAGCATGTGAAAGAGCTTGAAAAATGAGCATTAATGGCGAAAATTCGATGTACAGCACTCGGCGATCGATCGCCCGTCCTTGGCGATCGATCGCGAGCGTCCAGTACCAGCCAGAGGCATTTGGCGATCGATCGCCACTTTTGGGCGATCGATCGGCGAGCCTGGCGATCGATCGCGCCAAAAGTGGCGATCGATCGCCAAGAAGGAGATTTTGGCCCCTCGTCCAGTGCGATCTCGCGATCGATCGCGCCTGGGCGGCGATCGATCGCGAGCTGTAAAAAAAAAGTGGATTTTGATATTTTTGTGGGATTTTTGGATATTGGACTATGTTTAGCTTCTAATATCAATTTGTATGGTTGTGTAGAACCATCCCAGGTGCCCACAACATCCAGGAGATAAAGCTCTCCAAATTCTCCACTTTTGGGAATTAAGGTACGTAAGAAGCGTACGGGCATCGGACGGTAACACCCTCCTAACTATGACTATGTATTAATTGCATAAGTTTATGATGATGATGTTTACGATGATGATTATGATAAGTAAGTTTATGATGATGAAGTTTATGATGATGATGTTTACGATGATGATTATGATAAGTAAGTTTATGATGATGAAGTTTATGATGATGATGTTTACGATGATGATAATGATAAGTAAGTTTATGATGATGATTGTGATAAGTAAGTTTATAATAATGTTATACGATGTGTATAAAAGAGTAAGATGCCCATATGGTAAGATGCCATACAATGTTATAATGTGGTAAGATGCCCATATGGTAAGATGCCATACAATGTTATAATGTGGTAAGATGCCACGGGGTAAGATGCCCATATGGTAAGATGTCATACGATGTTATATGGGGTAAGATACCCATATGGTAAGAGGCCATACGATGTCATTATGTGGTAAGATGCCACGGGGTAAGATGCCATACTATGTTATGTGTGGTAAGATGCCACGGGGTAAGATGCCCATATGGTAAGATGCCATACGAAGTTATATGTGGTAAGATGCCACGGGGCAAGATGCCCATATGGTAAGAGGCCATACGATGTTATTGTGTGGTAAAATACCACGGGGTAAGATGCCCATGTGCATGAAGGTAAATCAGGGTTAACAAAAAGAAGTTAACAAATAACCCGCAAGTTACTTAACCAAGACTTCGTACATTTACTGTTGTATGTTGTTATGATGCTTAAATGATGAGTTATAAGATGATGACGTTATACGATGATGAAGCTATATGATGATGATGCAATACGATGATTATGCTATATGATAATGATGCTATATGATGATGATGTTATAAGATGATAAGGTATAAGATGATGATGTTATAAGATGATGATGCTATAAGATGATTATGCTATATGATGATGATGCTTATATGATGATGATGCTATACGATGATGATGATATAAGATGATGATGCTTACATGATGATGATATTATAAGATGATGATTTTAATCATTCATGTCAAGAATCAATGATTATATGCATAGCTATGAAACAGGGACAACCAAAGAGGGTTAAGGCAATTAACCAGGAAGTATACGTTACCAATTATTTTCATGCATTTATTTATATGCCATTGCCTTATGATGTTAAGTAACGATATACATGCTCATGATGGGTTGTTCCTGTAGGTACACTTTTGGACCAAGGGCCTAGGGTCGGGTTGAGGAAGTGAGCTAAAGGGAGCATGATGAACGTAGGATGCAGGATTTTGATAGTCTCTACTCTAGGAGTAGTGTAAATCTATAGCTTTAACATTCTTTATTGGGAATGTAATTAAATAGCTTTGAAAACTTTATTTTTGGCCTGTAATCTCCCTAGCTCAAGCTACAACCGGAACCCTTAAGAGGTTTTAAATGCATGTTCTGTCCAATGTATGTGTACTAAATGATATTAAGGTAGGAAGACCCTACATTAGTGGTATCAGAGCAGTGGTTAGATAACCTGGGAACGAGTGAAGGGTAGCCTTAGCAATAAGTTGGCTAGGTGCTTACTTTTAAACATGTTTTATGCATATGTTGAATATGAAGTATATGATGTTGTACTAACATGTTTTGTTTCTCTAACGATGTATTATATGAACTGCTTTTGGGCATCGTTGTTAACCCTTGTGTTGCAGCATAGCAGCAAATGCAGAAGTAGGTGAAGCGATTTCATATGCACTCCTCCGTCGCCCATGCCTCTTGTAGTCTCGACCCCCGCTGGAAGAAGTTTGGTAACTGATCAGATTGGTTAAGACGGCCTCATTTATTTTGAGGGTAACGAACTGAGGACAGACTTGATTGTTCTGGGGATGTCAGTTTGTAGATGTTCTGAACAGGTATCAGGCAGTTGTGGACTGCAGACGAGGACTGTCCGATTCAGGTCTGATATGGGAGTCCGATGGACATTCTATGAGGATGATTTCCGTTCAAGGATTCCGTTAATATCTGTTGTCAAGATGGCACGGTTATTGGAATGAGACCACAAAGGATATTTCAACTATACTGTGGTTATTACTGAAAGAGGAAAGAGTTAAAGGTTGAGGATGTGCCCGTAGTGGCGGTGTTTCCTGATGCATTTCCGGAAGAGATTCCCGGATTCCCACCGACGAGAGAGGTCGAGTTTGGGATTAAGTTACTACCAGGGACGCCTACCATTTCTCGTGCCCGTATAGGATGGCACCAGCGGAGCTAAGGGAATTAAAGATTCAGTTGCAAGAGCTCCTTGATAAGGGCTATATACGCCCTAGCGTATCGCCCTGGGGAGCACCAGTGTTATTTGTGAAGAAGAAAGATGGTTCGATGCGTTTGTGCATCGATTACAGACAACTGAACAAAGCCATAGTGAAGATTAAGTATTCGTTTCTGAGGATTAATGATTTGTTTGATCAACTGCAGAGTACGAGGTCCTGTAGTAAGATCGATCTGAGATCGGGGATCATCAGATTCGAGTTTGAGAGGACGATGTACAGAAGACAGCTTCCAGGACCTTATGTGGGCACTACGGATTCTTAGTCATGCCCTTTGGGGTGACGGATGCCCCAACTATTTTATGAGCCTGATGAACAGGGTGATCCAACCATGTTTGGATCAGTTCGTCATAGTTTCCATTAACGATGTACTTGTTTACTCTCGAACTGAAGAGGAACATGTAAAGCACTTGAGAACAGTACTCCAGATCCTTAGGGATCATCAGTTGTATGCAAAGCTCAGTAAGTACGAGTTCTGGTCGAGTAGTGTAGTATTCTTGGATCATGTTATATCAAGATCGCTAAGCCGCTGGCGCGGTTGACTCAGGAAGGAGTCCCATTCTTTTGGTCCGAAGCTTGTGAGAAAAGCTTCCAAGGATTGAAGCGTCGTCTGACGACAGTGCCAGGGTTGGTGATTCCTTCTGAAGACAAGAGGTTGCCTTGTACTCGAATACATCACTCCAAGGTTTGGGCTATGTGTTGATGCGAGATAAGCTTGTGCTGGCTTATGCATCGAGGCGGTTGAAACCACATGAGGCTAGGTACCCAGTCCACGATTTGGAGCTGGCAGCCATTATATTTGCCTTGAAATTTGGAGGCATTACTCGGACGGTACGTCGTTTACCATCTACACGGACCATAAGAGCCTGGAGTTTTGTTCACACAGGCTGAGATGAATATGCGACAAAGAAGATGGATGTCATGAATTTATCAGCTATGATGACCTCTTGTTGCCATTTGGGCTATGATTTTGATGAAGACACGTCGCCGGTGCGAGTGTCGATCTTGTTGGCCGAGCCAGACATATTTGAGGTTTTCAGGAAAGCCAGAGATCGGATGATGAGGTTCAAAGATGGTCATCTATAGTACTTCAAAGACGGTCATCAAAGTTTAGAGTGGCTGAAGATGATTCACTAAGACTGGGCAACCGATGGGTAGTCCCAGATACACCAGAGTTACGTAAAGGAATTTTGGAACGGGCTCATAGTAGCCGATTCAGTATCCACCCCGGAGGAAGAAAGATGTACAAGGACCTAAGTGGTCAATTCTGGTGGAGACGCATGAAGCATGATGTGATCAGTTGTGTTAAGAGATGTTTAATCTGCCAACAAGTAAAGGCAGAAAGACAGAGGCCTGGTGGCGAGCTGAAGAGCTTGGAGGTACCTAAGTGGAAGTGGGAACATATATCTATGGACTTCGTAACCCACTTGCCAAGGTCGGCCTCTGGATTTGATGCGATCTGGGTGATCGTGGATAGGCTGACGAAAGTAGCTCATTTCATCCCTTATAGTATGACTTTCACGTATCTAAAGATGGCCCAATTGTATGTACGGGATGTAGTGAGGTTGCATGGGGTTCCAGTCTCGATCGTGTCTGACAGAGACCCAAGGTTTACTTCTCATTTCTGGGAAGGTCTCCAGACAGCTTTGGGCACCGAGGTGAGATTGAGTACAGCTTATCACCCTCAGACAGATGGCCAAACGGAGCGTACTATACAGACGCTCGAAGATATGCTGAGGGCATGTGTTTTGGAGTTTGATACTCCGTGGCAAGAATCTATACCACTGGTAGAGTTCTCATACAATAACAGCTATCAGGCGAGCATTCAAATGGCCCCTTTTGAAGCTCTTTACGGACGACGATGTAGGTCACCGCTGTATTGGGAGGACTTGACGAGTAAAGCGGTCGGAGGACCGGATATGATTAAGGACATGGAGGAAAAGATTAAGATGATACGCTTAAAGATGAAAGCGGCTCAAGATAGGCAAGCAGCCTATGCTAATAAGCGGCGACGGCCGCTAGAATTCCAAGTAGGAGACAAGGTTTTCTTGAAAATCTCACCCTTCAGGGGTGTGGTCCGTTTCGGTATGCGGGGAAAGTTGTCCCCGAGGTATGTTGGACCATATGAGGTATTACAGCGCATCGGCACTTTGGCTTACCGATTGGCTCTACCGCCGTCCTTATCTGGAATTCATGATGTCTTCCATGTTTCTATGTTGAGAAAGTATGAGCCAGATCCGTATCATGTTTTACAGCCTACTGAAGTGCAGTTAGACTCAGATGTATCCTACGTTGAACGATCGGTCAGAATTCTGGATCGTGAGGATCGCAGATTACGAAGTAAAGTTATACCGATGGTCAAAGTTCAGTGGGATCGTCGGGGTGTCGAGGAGGCTACGTGGGAGACGGAGCGGCATATGATGCAACATTACCCGGAACTATTCTCTGGTATGGTTTATGTTTACTTTCTTTTGGGTAAGTGCATGCGATTTCGAGGACGAAATCTTATAAGTAGGGGAGTAATGTGATGCCCCGAAATTAATTAATGGTAACTTGAACATTAATTATGTTTATATGATGGATCAAGAGTTCATGGATTTATGTGTTGGGTATTAAGATGTTAACATGATTAATTGTGTTAAATTATCAAATATGAGGAAGATGTGATATTAAATGAAGTTTAGAGCATTGTTGTAAAATGCTTTTAAAATACCAAGTAGGGTATTTTATACATCATGTTAAGTTTGGGGTACAATTTTAATTAAGTAAAAGTAACCCCCCTTTTTAAATCCCCTACCCATCACTTTAACCCCTTTACCTTTCACTTTACTAAAAACCCCCAAATCACTTCCCAATCCCAAACCCTACCCATTTTCGAAATCCACCAAAAAGGACGAAGGAAAGTTCCACAAAAACCTTGTTTGTGTGATCTTTGCTAGGATTTGGAGCCTACAAGAGGTATGGAACCATTCCTATAAGTTTTATGATGTTTGGTGTTGAAATGGGTTAAGTTTTTGATGTTTTATGTGGGTTTGTTTGGGTATGTGTTGGTTATGGTTGGGGTATGATTTTTAAAGTGTTTTATGTTGGTTTTGGTGGGTTATGATGTTATTGAAGTTGTTAAGAAGTTTGGTTTTGGGTAAGCATGTGAAAGAGCTTGAAAAATGAGCATTAATGGCGAAAGTTCGATGTACAGCACTCGGCGATCGATCGCCCGTCCTTGGCGATCGATCGCGAGCGTCCAGTACCAGCCAGAGGCATTTGGCGATCGATCGCCACTTTTGGGCGATCGATCGGCGAGCCTGGCGATCGATCGCGCCAAAAGTGGCGATCGATCGCCAAGAAGGAGATTTTGGCCCCTCGTCCAGTGCGATCTCGCGATCGATCGCGCCTGGGCGGCGATCGATCGCGAGCTGTAAAAAAAAAGTGGATTTTGATATTTTTGTGGGATTTTTGGATATTGGACTATGTTTAGCTTCTAATATCAATTTGTATGGTTGTGTAGAACCATCCCAGGTGCCCACAACATCCAGGAGATAAAGCTCTCCAAATTCTCCACTTTTGGGAATTAAGGTACGTAAGAAGCGTACGGGCATCGGACGGTAACACCCTCCTAACTATGACTATGTATTAATTGCATAAGTTTATGATGATGATGTTTACGATGATGATTATGATAAGTAAGTTTATGATGATGAAGTTTATGATGATGATGTTTACGATGATGATTATGATAAGTAAGTTTATGATGATGAAGTTTATGATGATGATGTTTACGATGATGATAATGATAAGTAAGTTTATGATGATGATTGTGATAAGTAAGTTTATAATAATGTTATACGATGTGTATAAAAGAGTAAGATGCCCATATGGTAAGATGCCATACAATGTTATAATGTGGTAAGATGCCACGGGGTAAGATGCCCATATGGTAAGATGCCATACAATGTTATAATGTGGTAAGATGCCACGGGGTAAGATGCCCATATGGTAAGATGTCATACGATGTTATATGGGGTAAGATACCCATATGGTAAGAGGCCATACGATGTCATTATGTGGTAAGATGCCACGGGGTAAGATGCCATACTATGTTATGTGTGGTAAGATGCCACGGGGTAAGATGCCCATATGGTAAGATGCCATACGAAGTTATATGTGGTAAGATGCCACGGGGCAAGATGCCCATATGGTAAGAGGCCATACGATGTTATTGTGTGGTAAAATACCACGGGGTAAGATGCCCATGTGCATGAAGGTAAATCAGGGTTAACAAAAAGAAGTTAACAAATAACCCGCAAGTTACTTAACCAAGACTTCGTACATTTACTGTTGTATGTTGTTATGATGCTTAAATGATGATGATGTTATAAGATGATGACGTTATACGATGATGAAGCTATATGATGATGATGCTATACGATGATTATGCTATATGATAATGATGCTATATGATGATGATGTTATAAGATGATAAGGTATAAGATGATGATGTTATAAGATGATGATGCTATAAGATGATTATGCTATATGATGATGATGCTTATATGATGATGATGCTATACGATGATGATGCTATAAGATGATGATGCTTACATGATGATGATATTATAAGATGATGATTTTAATCATTCATGTCAAGAATCAATGATTATATGCATAGCTATGAAACAGGGACAACCAAAGTGGGTTAAGGCAATTAACCAGGAAGTATACGTTACCAATTATTTTCATGCATTTATTTATATGCCATTGCCTTATGATGTTAAGTAACGATATACATGCTCATGATGGGTTGTTCCTGTAGGTACACTTTTGGACCAAGGGCCTAGGGTCGGGTTGAGGAAGTGAGCTAAAGGGAGCATGATGAACGTAGGATGCAGGATTTTGATAGTCTCTACTCTAGGAGTAGTGTAAATCTATAGCTTTAACATTCTTTATTGGGAATGTAATTAAATAGCTTTGAAAACTTTATTTTTGGCCTGTAATCTCCCTAGCTCAAGCTACAACCGGAACCCTTAAGAGGTTTTAAATGCATGTTCTGTCCAATGTATGTGTACTAAATGATATTAAGGTAGGAAGACCCTACACAGACCACCTCCATCTAAGGAGCAGTTTCACCCTCTGCAACTCGGATCGAGCAACTCACGGCCATCGATCCACACCCAAACACATCTCACAAGATGTCCACCTCCGGATATTCCTAGAATCACCTCCTGATCAAAATAACCATCGAGACTCCGCAGAGTCGTAAATTCTGAAAGGACATGCAATAAACCCATTGCCTCCTCAAAGCTTGTGTCGACAGCGACACCCAATAAATCCGAATTCCTGCCATCCCTTGATAACCCTAGGATTTAACAATCCAAACTTGGGAAGGCTATCGAATAACTCGAAGGGAAACACCAACAAGGAAACACCTCAACCCACACGAGGTAATCCCTCCTCAAAGGGAGTCAACTAACTTCACGATTATTCATCATAAATTATCGTGCCCTGGAGATTCTCAATCTCGAGGTGTTCCAAATCTCTCTTCAGAGATTTTAACCGCCCAATCATGGCATAACTCTATGCTTGACAAAAGGAAATCAACAACTGACATCCGTATACTCACCGGTATACCTGCCCAAGCACAGACACTACATGCATACACAATGCGCTTGGCTCGGATATCTACAACATACCCCTAAGCCTCAAACACAACCGTCAATTCTGAGTCATTCCCTACCTAGTGGAGAATGATAATCGACGATTAACAACACATGGTGTGATTCTCAAAATCAACACCACATGCACCAACTTACCGAATGTTTCAAAGATTCCCAATAGGTATAATACCACCTCCTTCCCCACAAGGAAAGTGTCATCGAACTCGAGATCCACTAGTCTCGAACCACCGTTCGGAAAACCTGGATACAATAGCACCCATTGCATCCCAAATACACGGATTCCTCAGATCGAGTCAACAACGAATTGATGAGTCTCTTGTTGGTACTCCAACATTATGAGCTGTCCTAGACAAGTCTCACTAAGATTAAACATAAACGTATACACGTTTCAGTGAGGCATGCACAACCTCAACCTCAAATGACGTGGTGACTACTAGAGTCCACCACAATCCACTTCGTATCACCTTACGACTTGCCAAACTTGGTTCCAACGAGCAGTATAACGGTTCTAGCAAGCCCATCATGATGCTGCACACACGCGGAAAACAAACTAGTCGCTGTCTCTTTAGGTTTACCTTAAACGTATCAATAAGATGGACGTTTCCGCACGGCATACCGTACTGTGGGAAGAAAATCAATAGAGTAGTGGTTCTTTACCCAACATTCCCTCTAATGCCGATACACCCTGGACACTCCAGTGTCCCTATGTACTTAACGTAACCTGATCCTAATCCTCTAGGACCCATTTTACACCCTCAAGGGTGGTGTGACCATGTCTACCACATGTCACATTGACAGAAAGCGAGTAATTTCCTCCATGATTACTCCTGTCGTCAAGTCACATGGCCAAAAAGCCATTCCAACGAGCATACCGCAAGGGTATCACCACTCGTAATATGATCACCTCAAACATATGCTGCGGTACAATCACATGTACAGCGCATCCATCCATTCCTCGAGCAACCCGCTCGGTCTAAGGGTCACGTCAACCGGTGACGTAGACACCACCTTGTGCTCGGCACTGGCACCCAAGGCATACAACTGAATACGTATACTCAACGCATTGTTCATCGTAACGATGATGCATGTCTAATAAGACATCTCCTACACCATCGTCATCGTCATCCCGTGACGATACATGCCCACTCATGGCATCTAAGGCATTGTCAACTAGTGACGATACATGTCAACAATGACATCTAACAACCTACTCAACTCGTGACGGTCCATGTACATCAGCGTATGCCATCCACCATTATGCTAATAAAATAGTCATAATAAAACATGCATATCAACGCATGCCAGCTACAATAATGCTAATAGAATAGCAATATCCCATACCTCATCGCTAACATGATAGCGGCATACCTGTCTCCGTCACTCGATAATAGTGCATAATCAGCACTCATCGCTCGAAGGCGGCATAATCCTGTGCTGCGTACATAGTGGCACAATTCATCGTTATAGAGTCGACGGCATGATACCTCGTCATATAATAAGTGGCATGAAACCTCGCTATACACCTGAGCATGAATCATCGTCCACATGATAGCGGAACGAGGCATCGCTATCAACATATCTGGCGGCACGAATCATCGCCAATCCTCATAGAAGAATGAGTCATCGTAAATCATCATATACATATGCCCAACGGCATGAACCATCGTCAACCGACACAGCGGAATGCCTCATCGCTATACATGTGTCTGGCGGTATGAATCATTACCCATCATCATAGAAGAATGAATCATCATCATCGACACAGCGGAATACATCATCGCTATCATCCGTGTCCGGCGGTATAAACCATCGCCAATCATCACAAAGAGATGAATCATCATCAATCGACATAGCGGAATACATCACCTTATCTTCCGTGTCCGGCGGTATAAACCATCGCCAATCATCACAAAGAGATGAATCATCATCAATCGACACAGCTTTTGAGTCATATAACAACAGTTATTTTAATGCTTCTTGCTTCAATATCTCATAATGAGCGGTACCATCTTCCCCGTTTAATTACTACACAATCTCATAATGAGCGGTACCATCCTCTCCGCTTCATTACTACACAATCTCATAATGAGCAGTACCATCCTCCCGCTTCATTACTACATAATCTCATAATGAGCGGTACCATCCTCCCCGCTTCATTACTACATAATCTCATAATAAGCGGTACCATCCTCCCCGCTTCATTACTACATAATCTCATAATGAGCGGTACCATCCTCCCCGCTTCATTACTACACAATCTCATAATGAGCGGTACCATCCTCCCCGCTTCATTACTACATAATCTCATAATGAGCGGTACCATCCTCCCCGCTTCATTACCACATAATCTCATAATGAGCGGTACCATCCTCCCCGCTTCATTACTAATCTCATAATAAGCGGTACCATCCTCCCCGCTTCATTACTACATAATCTGATAATGAGCGGTACCATCCTCCCCGCTTCATTACTACACAATCTCATAATGAGCGGTACCATCCTCCCCGCTTCATTACTACATAATCTCATAATGAGCGGTACCATCCTCCCCGCTGCATTACTACACAATCTCATAATGAGCGGTACCATCCTCCCCGCTTCATTACTACATAATCTCATAATGGGCTGTACCATCCTCCCCGTTTCATTACTACACAATGTCATAATGAGCGGTACCATCCTCCCCGCTTCATTACTACACAATCTCATAATGAGCGGTACCATCCTCCCCGCTTCATTACTACACAATCTCATAATGAGCGGTACCATCCTCCCCGCTTCATTACTACATAATCTCATAATGAGCGGTACCATCTTCCCCGCTGCATTACTACATAATCTCATAATGAGCGGTACCATCCTTTGTAAGGACCCCAAGCCCTTAACTCTTGATTAGTGTATTAACCCTTATATGTGGCACATGCTTTCAATAAAACTCAATCGGGAAACTCAGATGATACTTTACCATTGAATGACAACTACAAAATTTCTTTAATATACAGCATTAAGATCATCTTTACCAACAAATAGACTCATAGATTTCGCCCATTACCATCCCCAATACGCCACCTTTTTACATTGTGGACTTTTATAAAAATTTGGGCAGAGTCTCCCCATAAATTGAGCTATCCCGAAATAAAAGCACAACACATAACATAATTCCCGGCCCGGGAAAGCACAATACTCAACAGAATACAACAACACTAAGTAAATTCCCAGCCAGGGAAGACACCACACATACGACAACATAAGTGGGTTTCAACACCCACATAATACACCAATGACTCTCATATCATTTAGCAATTCTACCTCTAATTGCATGCAACATAGAATGAAAGAGAGAAAGGCTCATGCCTTTATATACAACCCATATACAAGTATAATCGTGCTCACATGCGAGCATCATGAATATGTATATAACCCTCAGGTGTATATAAGTACTCTATACGATACCGTGCTCCATCAAGCCCTGGTACCACGATCCTGGGAGTACATCCAATCAACAGCTCGAACTCAGCTCCACAGCCATCGATGTACCTGTTCACCTGCCCCAACAGAGACAGCCCCCAACGAGGTGAGCATACCAATACACAAAATCCCATAATCAATATAATGAAACTCATAATTTACAATAAGACTAAATACTAATGAATTTAAATGATACTCCCTGGATGGCAACGTCCTCATCCGGGATTCCGTGTACTGACCCTGTTCTCACAATCATCAAACTCATCAAGTCTCAAAAATCAGTAAATCAACGCATTGATTAACTCATCGCATGCCTGATTCTCGAATATCAACAAATAGTGATTCCAAATCATTAAACATGCAAATATAGATATCTCATTATCAATACTGATTTCTCAACTTCGCTATCAATCACAGATAGCTCAAATGCCTCGCATTTATTTTACCAATTCCCCTTTATACACAGACATCTCAAATGTCTTATGATGATTACATGATTCTACGGCCATTCTCAGGCATCTCAAATGCCCTACAATAGTCTTATAAACCCAGTACCCCATATATCTTGTAAAGTTATACCACTCTAGTATCACGCACGCTTGTGGCGGCGATGTCAAGATTGGGTCGTTCCATAACTACATCAACACATATATATAACCATACGTACAACTATCAATGCAATCAAAATACATTATGCATTTCACAAATGCTCTCATATAAAGAAATGCTCGTACGTCGCACGTACCTTAAATCTCCGAAGTCCGAGCCAAACCTTGCTCGAGTTCCATGCCCCGAGGAACGATGTGCTAACACGATAAATAATTCACAATTATTTACGAACATGCAACCCATGCTCAAGCACACCCATAATCCTCATACAGAAAATTATTGTCAACACACGACAATTTACTATTTGAAAGACCCGGGGCAGGGAATATACAGAGAGGGAAATCGAATGAGACATTATCGAAAATTGCTCAAGAACCACCTCTAAAATTTCGAACCCTAACATCTCAATTCGAACCCAATTAAGCATCATAATACATCTAAAACATGTAATAATCGATCATTACAAGAATCATCACCCCCTGCCCAAAACCCCCAAAATTCGAACCCCAACCCTCACGAAATTCGAAAATTAAATCGAACCATAAATCACAAAATGGTAGGGAATTACATGAGAAGCATGAAAAAGGGGTAAGGAAGGTTACCCAATCGAAAATGGGAAGGAAAATCGGTCGAAATCGACGAACCCTAGAATTTGGGCATCGGCGCTTTTCTGCAAAATTCGAACGCAAAACGCGACGAAACTTCAAATTGCCGGTGTGGAAAGCTGCGCCTGGACGAGACGAAGCCAACGGCGGGTCGGACGCGCCGAACGGCGGCCGGACGGCGGTGGACGCAGCGCTTTTGTGCGCGGGGGCTGGGGGAAATCGGGTGGCCGACGGGGAGAGAGAGAGAGAGTGACGGGTTGGAGGGGGAAAAAATGATTTCTAAAATTAAAATCTCGGGTTCAACTGGTATTTATAGCAAAAATACCCCGAAATACTAATAGCCCCACAAATACATCATGATTCATTAAAAATCATCTGTTTTCAAAAATTCTCTCTCGAACTCCAAAACCCCCTACCGGTGCCCACACAAAGCACCCCAGATCCCGAGTCACACTAAAAACCCAACTCTTAGGTTTTTTCACCCAAATGAGAATACAATCTCAACCTCGGGATCCAACGATCCCAACTACCCAAATAAACGAGCCCAGAAGACCCAACACCGCGATTAAACTCCAAATCGCTATGTAAAACAACTTTAGGGATTATTAACACTCCGGGATTAACATCTATAATCCCTGGTCATCACAATATTCCCCACTAAAAGAATTTCGTCCTCGAAATTAGCGCCGGTGTAATACGTAACACCCAGGCTACACAACAACATGAAGCCATAACCTCGATTCTTGACCATATCAGAATCGTATTAATAAACGCGAGGGTACCTACCTCGCACCAAACCCTGGAACAGAGTGACTTACCAAAACCAACATATCACCCAAGAGGCAAAACATACCTCGATGCGGGTCATCCCAAAAGTCAGTCTCTCATGACTGCAAAACAACCAATACTTACGACTGTAGATCGGACAGTCATCCTTAGTTCTAATACAACTAGTATGGACGCATCATGAATGACACCTCAACCGTGAGAACGTTGACCTCGTGTCAAACTCTGGAGTGGAATAGACTTCCAAATCCATCAAAAACGAAAGAGCGTCGGCACAACATAACGCTAATCATCCAAAAGCAGTTAGTCAACTGAAACTGTAAGGATTCGAATCGCTCCCGATTCCATCGTAGATATCATTCAATGGCATCTCTATTATGACTCACGATGTCTAACATACATCGTTACGAGGGAACACTAGTATACCATGGTGTATACATACCAAACCTGGTTTCCACTTTCAAACATCCTCCATCGAATGAGCAGTTGCATCATTGCAACTCAATTTGGGCAACTCACGGCCACAGATTCATACAAAAGACATCTCACAAGATGTCCACCTCCGGATGTTCCAAGAATCACATCCCAATCATAAATAAACAATCGAGACTCCACAGAGTTTCAAATTCTGAAAGGACATGCAATAAACCCATTGCATCCTCAACACTTGTGTCGACAGCGACACCCAACCAATCCGAATTCCTGCCATCCCTTGATAATCCTAGGATTTAACAATCCAAACTTGGGAAGGCTATCGCATAACTCGTAGGAAAACACCAACAAGGAAATACCTCAACCCACACAAGATAATCCCTCCTCAAGGGAGTCAACTAACTTCACGATTATTCCTCATAGTTATCGTGCCATGGAGATTCCCAATCTCAAGGTGTTTCATATCTCTCATCAGAGATTTAACCATCCAAAAAAAAAATAGCATAACTCTATGCTTGACAAGAAGGAAATCGATAATTGGCATCCGTATACTCACCGTATACCTTCCTAAGCATAGACATCACATGCATACTCAATGCACTTGGCTCGGGTATCTACAACATACCCCTAAGCCCCTGTAAGGACCCTAATCCTTAAATGCGGAACCAAGGCATAATAGAGCTAATATAAAAGATCAGAGTGTAAAATAACGTGTTGAGTTTATGAGCTTAAGCATTACATGCCAAAAATAAGGACTTCCAAACATGGATTAATTACATTCCCCATCAAATGAATGTTATCAACTAGTTTTACACTACTCCTAGAGTAGACACTAGGCAAAATAATCCTGTCCTTCAATTCACAAAAGCATCCTCAAGCTCACTATCTCAACCCGTCTAGCCCTTCTATCATGCCAAACGTGTACCTACAAGGACAACCCCCAAACATGAGCAATAATAATCATTCATATTCAACACAATATGAAGATAAAGCGTAAATGCATATCATAATAAAACACTTCCTGTTTTCCCCATGCATTTCAAACGCTTCCCGTTTGGTTGTCCCTGTACCATAACTCATGAGTATAATCAACAGATTATTTTTAATGGTCTAAACATGTCATGACATATACCATCTCATCAATACCAAATACTGATCACCAATCCCTAGTCTGTCCATCACAATGTATTTTAATGCCCCTCGCTTATTTACATATAGGCGGCATAGGATAACCTCGCTTCAATGGACATGCGGGACTCCCACCCCTCGCCTCTCATTGAGCGGCAAATACCCTTTCCTCGCCCTATATGATAACCACGCTCAAATGTGACATGCGGCGCTCCCACCCCTCGCTTCACATTTAGCGGAACCAAACAAATAGCGGCAAGCATTAAAATCATCAAGGGATGACCACGACTCATGGGATGTGCACCAATAATCATATGCATCTATAAACATCATGCATAACATGTATTTGCATCCACAATGCAATACCACATATATACTCGCATCCACAATGCAATAAACAATGAGTATATAAGATACATGTACCGTTGGGGTGCCCGTACGTCCACTACGTACCTTTCCAAAAGTGGATTTGATATGGCTTCAATTCCTCGGTTGCGTTGCTACCTGGGATGGTTCTACACAATCACACAACCCCATATTAGAAGCCAAATAATAGCCAAATACCAAAAATTTGACAAAAGAAAGCATTTCTCAAAAATCCACTGGCGGCGATCGATCGCTTCACCCAGGCGATCGGTCGCCTCAAAATTTTCACTGCGGCGATCGGTCGCCCCAAACATGGCGATCGATCGCCATTCCTTTGATTTGGCTACTGCCTCTCGGCGATCGGTCGCCTCATTTTAGGCGATCGATCGCCTAACCCGCAAAAAGTCTACTGCCTCTTGGCGATCGGTCGCCTCTTTTCAGGCGATCGATCGCCTCGCACAGACATGCGATTTTCACCATTTTTGCTCCCAAAAACCTTCCAAACCATACCAACACTTAACCCAACAAATCAACAACATCAAATACAACATAAACCACCAAAATATACTTCAAAACAAGTATAAACTCAACATATAACCAAACCCACAACAACCCAACAAAAACCCATTTCAAAATCCTTCAAAATCATACCAAACTCAAACAAAACCTTACAAAATTAACCATGAGGTATCCATACCTCTTGGGGACCTCAAATCACCCAACAAGCTCCACAAATCAAGATTTTTGAAAGGTTTCTCTTCACCCCAAAGCTTGAGCTCGAAAATGGAAGGAGGAAGGGTTTGTGGATTTGATTTTGGTAAAGTGTGGGTGTTGGTAAAGGTGGGATTTGGGTATAAAAGGGGATTGGGTTTAATTAAAAGCATGGCACAATTCATGGTGTATAAAACACCCCAACATGATATTTTTCAAAGTATTAAACCAAATGCACCAAAATATCAATTAAACACATGATTTCTAATTAATTGCTAACCAAGGCAAATAAATCATGCTTCCAACCATAATTCCCAACATACCCAACATGTACCCTGAAATGCTATCCCGGGTCACTCTAACATGTGACTAAGCATTTCCACATAATAATTCCAACACATAATTAATTACCATCATAATTAATCATAAAAACACAATTAATGCACCAAGTTGCAATTAATCATTTCGGGGATATCACAATACTCCCCTACTTATAAGATTTCGTCCTCGAAATCACATGCACTTACCCCAAAAGGAAACTAAACATAAACACATACCAGAGAATAGTTCCGGGTAGTGCTGCACCATATGCCGCTCCGTCTCCCACGTAGCCTCCTCGACACCCCTGCGATCCCACTGAACCTTGATCATAGGTATCACTTTGTTCCGAAGTCTGCGGTCTGCTCGATCCAGAATTCTGACAGGCCGTTCCACATAAGACACATCGGATTCTAACTGAACTTCGGAAGGCTGTAACACATGAGACGGATCCGGCTCATACTTCCACAGCATCGATACATGAAACACATCATGTATACCGGATAAAGAAGGCGGCAAAGCCAGTCGGTAAGCTAAGGTGCCAATGCGCTGCAAAATCTCGTACGGTCCAACATACATCGGAGACAGTTTCCCGCGCATCCCAAATCGCACAACGCCTCTGAAAGGTGAGATCTTCAAAAATACCTTATCTCCCAACTGAAATTCCAACGGTCTCCGCCGTTTATTTGCATAAGCTGCCTGTCTGTCCTGGGCTTCTTTCATTTTCTGCCTTATCGTCTTTATCTTTTCTTCCATCTCCCGAATCAACTCTGGTCCTCCGACCGATCTGCGGTCCAAATCATCCCAACACAAGGGTGATCTACACCGTCTGCCATAAAGAGCTTCAAACGGAGCCATCTGAATACTCGCCTGGTAGCTATTGTTATAAGAAAACTCTACCAAAGGCACTGAATCCTGCCAAGAAGCATCGAACTCCAAAACACAAGCTCTCAGCATGTCCTCGAGCGTCTGAATTGTACGCTCGGTCTGGCCATCCGTCTGAGGATGATAAGCAGTGCTCAATCTGACTTCAGTTCCCAAGGCTGACTGAAGACCTTCCCAGAAATGAGATGTGAATCGCGGATCTCGATCTGACACTATGGAAACGGGGATCCCATGCAATCTCACCACATCTCTAATATACAACTGCGCCATCCTCAAAAAGGTGAAAGTCATGCTATAGGGGATAAAGTGGGCTACCTTAGTCAATCTGTCCACAATCACCCAAATAGCATCAAAGCCTGAAGCACTCCTCGGCAAATGAGTCACGAAGTCCATGGAAATGTGCTCCCACTTCAACTTCGGTATCTCCAAGCTTCTCAACTCGCCGCCAGGTCTCTGTCTCTCTGCCTTAACCTGCTGGCAGATCAAACACCTCTTCACAAAAGCGACGACATCAGATTTCACCTCTTCCACCAAAACTGACCACGCAGATCTCTGTACATCTTCTTCCCGCCTGGGTGGATACTAAGTCTGCTACTATGAGCTCGCTCCAAGATTCCTTTACGCAACTCCGGCGTACTCGGAACCACCCAACGGTCACCCAATCTCAAAGACCCGTCATCGGCCACTCTGAACTTCATTGGCTGACCAAGATGTACTAAAGATAACCACCTCTGAACCTCATCGTCTGACCTCTGAGCTCTCCTAATGTTCTCATAGATATTTGGCTCGGCTAACAGAGTCGATACATACACAGGCGATGCATCTATGTCAAAATCATAGCCCAGATGGCAATAGGAGGTCATCATGGCTGACAGATGGATGACGTCCTCAGCAGAACTCCTCACTTTCCGGCTCAAAGCATCTGCTGTCAAATTAGCTTTCCCGGGATGGTACTCTATCTCGCAATCATAGTCCTTGAGTAGGTCCATCCACCTCCTCTGCCTCATGTTCAGCTCTGCCTGAGTGAATAAAAACTTGAGGCTCTTGTGATCCGTGTATATGGTAAACGAAGTACCATACAAGTAATGCCTCCAAATCTTCAGGGCGGAGATGATAGCCGCCAATTCCAAGTCATGAACTGAATATCTGGTCTCATGCGGCTTCAACTGCCTCGATGCATAAGCTACCACATGCTTATCTTGCATCAGAACACACCCAAGGCCCTGAAGTGATGCGTCAGTATATAGAACAAATCTGGAGTTCTCCGTAGGGATCACTAACACTGGCGCCGTCGTCAACCGGTGCTTTAATTCCTGGAAGCTCTCCTCACAAGCTTCTGACCAAAAGAAAGGCACTCCCTTCTGAGTCAACTGCGTCAACGGCTTGGCAATCTTCGAAAAGCCCTCGACGAAGCGTCGATAATAACCGGCCAAACCCAGAAAACTCCGGATTTCAGGCACAGAAGTGGGGGCAGCCCACTCCATCACAGCCTCAATCTTCTTGGGATCTACAGATATCCCACTGCTCGATATGACATGCCCCAGAAACACTACACTGCTCAGCCAAAATTCACACTTACTGAGCTTAGCATACAACTGATGCTCTCTGAGAATCTGAAGCACTGTCCTCAAGTGTTTCACATGCTCTTCCTCACTCCGGGAGTAGATGAGAATGTCGTCTATGAACACGATGACGAACTGATCAAGATACGGCTGAAACACTCTGTTCATCAGACTCATAAAGACTGCTGGAGCATTCGTCAAGCCGAACGGCATCACTAGGAACTCATAATGCCCATATCGGGTCCGGAATGCTGTCTTCTGCACATCTTCCTCTCTGACTCGAATCTGATGATACCCGGATCTCAAATCAATCTTTCTATACACCCTGGTACCTTGCAACTGATCAAACAAGTCATCTATCCTTGGGAGAGGATACTTGTTCTTCACTGTAGCCTTATTCAGTTGTCGGTAATCGATGCACAACCGCATCGAGCCGTCCTTCTTCTTCACAAAGAGAACTGGTGCGCCCCATGGCGACACGCTCGGGCGTATATATCCCTTGTCAAGGAGATCCTGCAACTGTTCTTTCAACTCTCTCAACTCAGCCGGTGCCATCCTAAAAGGTGCACGAGAGATAGAGGATGTCCCTGGCAACAGCTCGATCCCAAACTCAACTTCCCTAGCCGGTGGGAATCCTAGGATCTCTTCTGGGAATACATCAGCAAACTCTCCTACCACTGGCAAATCCTCAACTCTCAATTCTTTATTCTTCCCAGACGTGTCCACGGCATAGATGAGATAACCTGTGTGTCCACGTTCCAACAACTGAGTCATCTTGATCGCTGAAATCAACGGAATCTTCGCACGAGAACCGTTGCCATAGAAAGTCCACTGACTGCCCAACTCAGGTCTGAACTTCACTGTCCTCTGCCGGCAATCTACCACTGCCTGATATCTGTTCAGAACATCAATACCCAAGATGCAGTCGAAGTCTGACATGCCCAACACAATCAAGTATGACCTCAATTCGTTGCCCTCAAAATAAATGAGGCAGTCTGCCATAAACTGATCAGCAACGACATTTCTTCCAGTGGGTGTCGAGACAAGGAGAGGCGTGGGTAGAGAAGACGTGCACATATGGTGTCTTTCCACAAAACCAACAGACACAAAAGAGTGGGAGGCACCTGTATCGATCAAAATAAAAGCAGGGTACGTAAATAAATGACACATACCGGCGATTACCTCCTCTGGGGCTGCCTGGGCCTGCTCCCTGGTCAGTGCATACACCTGCCCCTGGGGTGGTCCTACTGTCTGACCTCCCGATGGTCGAGGCCCAAACTGCTGCCTCTGCTGCACTGTCCTATCATCAAATCTCGGCCTGTTGCCCTGAAACTCTGACTGTCCTCCCCGGGTGGGGCAATACCGAGCGATGTGGCCCATCTTACCACAGATATAACAGGCAGGACACTTGTTTGAAGAATGTGGCCCTCCACAATTGTCGCACCTAGGCTCTCCCGGCCTATTTCCTTGCGAAGACCCTCGGTTGGCGGACCAATTGCCCTTCTTGCCCTCCTGCTTCTGTCCAAAGAATTTCTTTCCACCAAATCGCGAAGATGAAGAGGCACCACGGGGTTTAAATGGCTCACCCCGAGGCCTCAAGCTGTCACTAGTCTGCCTTTGCTGCGGTACTGGTGGTGGCATAGCACTAGGATAAGCTCCCACCCCAAGCTCGGCAAGCTCCACCCTTGTGAGAGCATCATCAAAAGAAAGTTGGGTTATTGGTGATAACCCGGTCATAGAGCTCCGGTCGCAACCCCTTCATAAAATTCCTCATCTTTGCGTGCCCATTGGTGGCAATGTGGGGAACGTACCTCAGCAACGAAGAGTACCGTGTGGCATAGTCTGCCACTGTCATGTTCCCCTGCTTCAAACTTGTAAATTCATCCTCCTTTGTCTGTCTCGCCGCTGCGGAGAAGTACCGGTTCAGAAACCTAGTCCCGAAGAGTGTCCAATCAATCACAGCACCTAGTGCTCTTAGCTCCATCACCGTGCTCCTCCACCACATGAGAGGTTTCTTAGCTAACTGAAATTCCGCCAGCCTCAGCCAAGCTGTAACAGCACAAGGAGCCGAGACGAAGATCTGTTCAAGTCTTTCCAACCACTCTTCAGCCTCTTCTCCGGACTCTGTCCCCTCAAACCGGGGCGGATGGTAAGACAGAAATTGCGTCAGACTGATCTCACCCGGTAGTAATAACTGAGCTACGGGTTCCATGCCTACGGCCGGTGGAGGTAGAGGGTTTGCCTGTCCAATACTTGCGTTCACACTACCAACATCTCCAACCTCCTCATTAGCAGCCATGCTGTAACACAAATGTTAACAACAATTCCAAAGCAATATATATGTTATGCCGTTAGATAACAGGAATGAGAATAAGCACGTTAGTATAACAGGATATACATTAATATGCACCACATGCATAAACATGCTTCAAATGTAAGCACCTAGCCAATCATGCTAAGGCTACCCATCACTCGTTCCCAGGTTCTCTAACCACTGCTCTGATACCACTAATGTAAGGACCCTAATCCTTAAATGCGGAACCAAGGCATAATAGAGCTAATATAAAAGATCAGAGTGTAAAATAACGTGTTGAGTTTATGAGCTTAAGCATTACATGCCAAAAATAAGGACTTCCAAACATGGATTAATTACATTCCCCATCAAATGAATGTTATCAACTAGTTTTACACTACTCCTAGAGTAGACACTAGGCAAAATAATCCTGTCCTTCAATTCACAAAAGCATCCTCAAGCTCACTGTCTCAACCCGTCTAGCCCTTCTATCATGCCAAACGTGTACCTACAAGGACAACCCCCAAACATGAGCAATAATAATCATTCATATTCAACACAATATGAAGATAAAGCGTAAATGCATAATCATAATAAAACACTTCCTATTTTCCCCATGCATTTCAAACGCTTCCCGTTTGGTTGTCCCTGTACCATAACTCATGAGTATAATCAACAGATTATTTTTAATGGTCTAAACATGTCATGACATATACCATATCATCAATACCAAATACTGATCACCAATCCCTAGTCTGTCCATCACAATGTATTTTAATGCCCCTCGCTTATTTACATATAGGCGGCATATGATAACCTCGCTTCAATGGACATGCGGGACTCCCACCCCTCGCCTCTCATTGAGCGGCAAATACCCTTTCCTCGCCCTATATGATAACCACGCTCAAATGTGACATGCGGCGCTCCCACCCCTCGCTTCACATTTAGCGGAACCAAACAAATAGCGGCAAGCATTAAAATCATCAAGGGATGACCACGACTCATGGGATGTGCACCAATAATCATATGCATCTATAAACATCATGCATAACATGTATTTGCATCCACAATGCAATACCACATATATACTCGCATCCACAATGCAATAAACAATGAGTATATAAGATACATGTACCGTTGGGGTGCCCGTACGTCCACTACGTACCTTTCCAAAAGTGGATTTGATATGGCTTCAATTCCTCGGTTGCGTTGCTACCTGGGATGGTTCTACACAATCACTGTGACATCCCCGAAATGGTTAATTGCATTTGGGCATTAATTACGATTATTATGATTAATTATGTGGTAATTAATTATGTGTTGGAATTTATTTACCTTATGGAAATGCATGGTCATGTGGATAGGGTGACCCGGGGTTGCGTTTCAGGGTGCATGTGGTGCATGTTGGGTAAATATTATTGGAAGCATGATTTATTTGCCATTGGTAGCAATTGATTAGAAATCATGTGTTTAATTGATATTCGGTGCATTATGAGTAAATGCTTTGAAAGAATATCATGTTGGGGTGTTTTATACACCATGGAATATTTTGGTATGCTTTTAATTAATTAAACCCAACACTTTTATACCCCAACCCCACTCAATACACTCTCACTCTTACTTTACCAAAATCACCACCCAAACCCTTCCCCCCTTTCCATTTTCGAGTTGGAGCAAATAGGTGGGGAGAAAACCTTCCAAAAGACTTGATTTGTGAAGATTATTGGGTGATTTGAGGTCCCCAAGAGGTATGGATGCCTCATTGTCATTTTTATTGTGTTTGGTTTAGTTTTGGAAGGGTTTTTAATGATTTTGAAATGGGTTTTGTTGGGTTGTTGTGGTTTTGGTTAAGGGTTGGATTTATGGTTGTTTTAAGGTGTATTTTGGTGGTTTATGTTGATATTTATGTTGTTGGTTGGTTGGTTTAAGTGTTGGAATGGATTGGAATGGTTTTGAGGTGCAAAAATGGAGTTTTTCGGGTAACAGAGGTTGGCGATCGATCGCCCCTTTCCAGGCGATCGATCGCGCCCAGGCAGTGGGCTTTTCAAGCAATTGGCGATCGATCGCCACTCTTGGGCGATCGATCGGCGGGTCTGGCGATCGATCGCGCCAGGGGTGGCGATCGATCGCCGAAGGGTGCAAAATTTGATTCTCGGACAGTGAGGATTGGCGATCGATCGCCGTGATGGGCGATCGATCGCGAAGACCAAAATTTGGTGTTTTTGGTTATTTTGTGGGATTTTTGGTATTGGACTATTATTGGATTCTAATATTGGTATTTGTGAATATGTAGAACCAACCCAGGTGGCAACACAGCCAAGGAATTGAAGTCCTACCATATTCCACTTTTGGAAAGGTACGTAGTGGACGTACGGGCACCCCAACGGTACATGTATCTTATATACTTATTGTTTATGCATTGTGGATGCAAGTATATATGTGGTATTGCATAGTGGATGCAAATACATGTTATGCATGATGTTTATAGATGCATATGATTATTGGTGCATATCCCATGAGTCGTGGTCATCCCTTGATGATTTTAATGCTTGCCGCTATTTGGTTTGGTTCCGCTAAATGTGAAGCGAGGGGTGGGAGCGCCGCATGTCACATTTGAGCGTGGTTATCATATAGGACGAGGAAAGGGTATTTGCCGCTCAATGAGAGGCGAGGGGTGGGAGTCCCGCAGTCCATTGAAGCGAGGTTATCCTATGCCGTCTATATGTAAATAAGCGAGGGGCATTAAAATACATTGTGATGGACAGACTAGGGATTGGTGATCAGTATTTGGTATTTATGAAATGGTATATGTTCATGACATGTTTAGACCATTAAAAATAATCTATTGATTATACTCATGAGTTATGGTACAGGGACAACCAAACGGGAAGCGTTGCATGGGGAAAACAGGAAGTGTTTTATTATGATTATGCATTTACGCTTTATCTTCATATTGTGTTGAATATGAATGATTATTATTGCTCATGTTTGGGGGGTTGTCCTTGTAGGTACTTTTTTGGCATGATAGAAGGGCTTGAACGGGTTGAGGTGGTGAGCTTGACGAGCATTCTATTGAGGATGAAAGGACAGGATTATTTTGGATAGTATCTACTCTAGGAGTAGTATAAAACTATAGTTGCACACATTCTTTTGATTGGAATGTAATTAATCCTTTTGGTAGTCCTTATTTTTTTGGCATGTAATGCTTAAGCTCATAGACTCAACATGTTCTTTTAGACTCTGATCTGTTTATATTAGCTCTATTATGCCTTAATTCCGCACTTAAGGATTAGGGTCCTTACAATCACACAACCCCATATTAGAAGCCAAATAATAGCCAAATACCAAAAATTTGACAAAAGAAAGCATTTCTCAAAAATCCACTGGCGGCGATCGATCGCTTCACCCAGGCGATCGGTCGCCTCAAAATTTTCACTGCGGCGATCGGTCGCCCCAAACATGGCGATCGATCGCCATTCCTTTGATTTGGCTACTGCCTCTCGGCGATCGGTCGCCTCATTTTAGGCGATCGATCGCCTAACCCGCAAAAAGTCTACTGCCTCTTGGCGATCGGTCGCCTCTTTTCAGGCGATCGATCGCCTCGCACAGACATGCGATTTTCACCATTTTTGCTCCCAAAAACCTTCCAAACCATACCAACACTTAACCCAACAAATCAACAACATCAAATACAACATAAACCACCAAAATATACTTCAAAACAAGTATAAACTCAACATATAACCAAACCCACAACAACCCAACAAAAACCCATTTCAAAATCCTTCAAAATCATACCAAACTCAAACAAAACCTTACAAAATTAACCATGAGGTATCCATACCTCTTGGGGACCTCAAATCACCCAACAAGCTCCACAAATCAAGATTTTTGAAAGGTTTCTCTTCACCCCAAAGCTTGAGCTCGAAAATGGAAGGAGGAAGGGTTTGTGGATTTGATTTTGGTAAAGTGTGGGTGTTGGTAAAGGTGGGATTTGGGTATAAAAGGGGATTGGGTTTAATTAAAAGCATGCCACAATTCATGGTGTATAAAATACCCCAACATGATATTTTCCAAAGTATTAAACCAAATGCACCAAAATATCAATTAAACACATGATTTCTAATTAATTGCTAACCAAGGCAAATAATAAGCATTTCTAACATGTGACTAAGCATTTCTACATAATAATTCCAACACATAATTAATTACCATCATAATTAATCATAAAAACACAATTAATGCACCAAGTTGCAATTAATCATTTCAGGGATATCACAGCCCCAAACACAACTGTCAATTCTGAGTCACTCCCTACCCAGTGGAGAATGATAATCGACGATTGACAACACGGCGTGATTCTCAAAATCAACACCACATGCACCAACTTACCGAATCTTTAGAAGATTCCCACATAGGTATAATAATACCTCTTTCCTCACAAGGGAAGTGCCATCGAACTCGAGATCCACTAGTCTCGAACCACTGTTCGGAAAAACTGGATACAATAACACCCATTGCATCCCAAATACACGGATTCCCCAGATCGAGTCAACAACGACTTGACGACTCTCTTGTTGGTACTTCAACATCATGAGCTGTCCTAGACAAGTCTCACCAAGATTAAACATAAACGTATACACGTTTCAGTGAGGCATACACAACCTCAACTTCAAATGACGTGGTGACTACTAGAGTCCACCACAATCCACATCGTATCACCTTACGATTTGCCAAGGTTCCAACGAGCAGTATAACGGCTCTAGCAAGCCCCTCATGGTGCTGCACACACGCGGCAGACAAACTAGTCTCTGTCTCTTTAGGTTTACCTCAAACCTACCAACAAGACGGACGTTTCCACATGGCATACCATACCATGGGAATAAAAACAATAGAGTAGTGGGTCTTTACCCAATATTCCTTTAATGCCGATACACCCTGGACACTCCAATGTCCCTATGTACTTAACATAACCTGATCCTACTCCCTTAGGACCCATTATACACCCTCAAGGGTGGGTGACCATGTCTACCAGATGTCACATCGACAGAAAGCGAGTAATTTCCTCCATGATTACTCCTGTCGTCAAAAACTGGCCAAAAGTCATCCCAACGAGCATACCTCAAGGGTATCACCACTCGTAATATGATCACCCCAAAACATAAGCTGCGGTACAATCACATGTACAGCGCATCCATCCATTCCTCGAGCAACCCGCTCGGTATAAGGGTCACGTCAAACGGTGACGCACACACCACCTTGTGCCCGGTACTGGTACCCAAGGCATACAACTGAATACGTATACTCAACGCATTGTTCATCGTAACGATGATGCATGTCTAATAAGACATCTCCTACACCATCGTCATCGTCATCCCATGACGACACATGCCAACTCATGGCATCTAAGGCATTGTCAACTAGTGACGATACATGTCAACAATGACATCTAAACAACCCAGTCAACTCGTGACGGTCCATGTACATCAGCGTATGTCATCCACCATCATGCTAGTAAAATAGGCATAATACATGTATATCAACGCATGCCAGCTACAATAATGCTAATAGAATAGCAATATCTCATACCTCATCGCTAACATATAGCGGCATACCTGTCTCCGTCGCTCAATAATAGTGCGTAATCAGCACCCATCGCTCGAAGGCGGCAAAATCCTGTGCTGAATACATAGCGGCACAATTCATCGCTATAGAATTGACGGCATGATACCTCGTCATATAATAAGTGGCATGAAACCTCGCTATACACCTGAGCATGAATCATCGTCCACATAATAGCGGAAAGAGGCATCGCTATCAACATATCCGGCGGCACGAATCATCGCCAATCCTCATAGAAGAATGAGTCATCGTAATCATCATATACATATGCTCAACGGTGTGAACCATCATCAACCGACACAGCGGAATGTCTCATCGCTATACATGTGTCTGGCGGTATGAATCATCGCCCATCATCATAGAGGAATGAATCATCATCATCGACACAGCGGAATACATCGTCGCTATCACCCGTGTCCTCATAAAGAAATGAATATAAGTCGACACAGCGGAATACATCACCGCTATCATCCGTGTCCTCATAAAGAAATGAATATAGATCGACACAGCGGAATACATCACCGCTATCATCCGTGTCCTCATAAAGAAATGAATATAGATCGACACAGCGGAATACATCACCGCTATCATCCGTGTCCTCATAAAGAAATGAATATAGATCGACACAGCGGAATACATCACCGCTATCATCCGTGTCCTCAAAAAGAAATGAATATAGATCGACACAGCGGAATACATCACCGCTATCATCCGTGTCCTCAAAAATAAATGAATATAGATCGACACAGCGGAATACATCACCGCTATCATCCGTGTCCTCAAAAAGAAATGAATATAAATCGACACAGCGGAATACATCACCGCTATCATCCGTGTCCTCAAAAAGAAATGAATATAGACCGACACAGCGGAATACATCACCGCTATCATCCGTGTCATCACAAAGGAATGAATCATCATCCTCGACACAGCGGAATACATCACCGCTATCATCCGTGTCATCACAAAGGAATGAATCATCATCCTCGACACAGCGGAATACATCACCGCTATCATCCGTGTCATCACAAAGGAATGAATCATCATCCTAACAAGCGGCATCTCATCCTCGCTTCTTCATACAAGCGGTATCTCATCCTCGCTTCGTATGGAATACCCCACCTCCATGTGCAAGCGAGCCTCCCCCCTCCCGCTCCACATTTTTAGCGGTATAAGCATAAGCTTCTTCATACAAGCGGTATCTCATCCTCGCTTCGTATGGAATACCCCGCCTCCATGTGCAAGCGAGCCTCCCCCCTCCCGCTCCACATTTTTAGCGGTATAGCGTAAGTATAAAAATTCTCACTGTGATAAGCAAGACTCCTGGAATGTATAATCATCATTCCTTTTTATACTCCATATTTCCTGTAACCTGCAACCATCATGGTTAGCAACAATAGCCATATACGCTATGCATCAAACATCCAATGCATATATGCAACCACTTGCAAGTCATTACGTATACCAAGACATGTTACCTCGGAAATATCCCTTTACCTGATTTTCTTAGAAACCAGATTCCTTGGCACATAAAATACGGAGTGCCAGACATTACCACTAATGCCATCCTATCGCGTCGCACACGATTCCTGCAACCACAATGGTTAGCAACACCACTTTTCATATCATAAAAGCACATAAACAATTAGTCATGTCCTTACAACATTAATGCCATCATGCAAAATATGTGCTATCAATAACTTCATAGGCTCTTAACAGCCCCAATGAGCAACCACTGCTCTGATACCACTAATGTAAGGACCCCAAGCCCTTAACCCTTGATTAGTGTATTAACCCTTATATGTGGCACATGCTTTCAATAAAACTCAATCGGGAAACTCAGATGATACTTTACCATTGAATGACAACTACAAAATTTCTTTAATATACAGCATTAAGATCATCTTTACCAACAAATAGACTCATAGATGTCGCCCATTACCATCCCCAATACGCCACCTTTTTACATTGTGGACTTTTATAAAAATTTGGGCAGAGTCTCCCCATAAATTGAGCTATCCCGAAATAAAAGCACAACACATAACATAATTCCCGGCCAGGGAAAGCACAATACTCAACATAATACAACAACACTAACTAAATTCCCAGCCAGGGAAGACACCACACATACGACAACATAAGTGGGTTTCAACACCCACATAATACACCAATGACTCTCATATCATTTAGCAATTCTACCTCTAATTGCATGCAACATAGAATGAAAGAGAGAAAGGCTCATGCCTTTATATACAACCCATATACAAGTATAATCGTGCTCACATGCGAGCATCATGAATATGTATATAACCCTCAGGTGTATATAAGTACTCTATACGATACCGTGCTCCATCAAGCCCTGGTACCACGATCCTGGGAGTACATCCAATCAACAGCTCGAACTCAGCTCCACAGCCATCGATGTACCTGTTCACCTGCCCCAACAGAGACAGCCCCCAACTGGGTGAGCATACCAATACACAAAATCCCATAATCAATATAATGAAACTCATAATTTACAATAAGAGTAAATACTAATGAATTTAAATGATACTCCCTGGATGGCAACGTCCTCATCCGGGATTCCGTGTACTGTCCATGTTCTCACAATCATATCAAGTCTCAAAAATCAGTAAATCAACGCATTGATTAACTCATCAGATGCCTGATTCTCGAATATCAACAAATAGTGATTCCAAATCATTAAACATGCAAATATAGATATCACATTATCAATACTGATTTCTCAACTTCGCTATCAATCACAGATAGCTCAAATGCCTCGCATTTATTTTACCAATTCCCCTTTATACTCAGACATCTCAAATGTCTTATGATGATTACATGATTCTACGGCCATTCTCAGGCATCTCAAATGCCCTACAATAGTCTTATAAACCCAGTACCCCATATATCTTGTAAAGTTATACCACTCTAGTATCACGCACGCTTGTGGCGGCGATGTCAAGATTGGGTCGTTACATAACTACATCAACACATATATATAACCATACGTACAACTATCAATGCAATCAAAATACATTATGCATTTCACAAATGCTCTCATATAAAGAAATGCTCGTACGTCGCACGTACCTTAAATCTCCGAAGTCCGAGCCAAACCTTGCTCGAGTTCCATGCCCCGAGGAACGATGTGCTAACACGATAAATAATTCACAATTATTTACAAACATGCAACCCATGCTCAAGCACACCCAAAATCCTCATACAGAAAATTATTGTCAACACACGATAATTTACCATTTAAAAGACCCGGGGCAGGGCATATACAGGGAGGGAAATCGAATTAGACATTATCGAAAATTGCTCAAGAACCACCTCTAAAATTTCGAACCCTAACATCTCAATTCGAACCCAATTAAGCATCATAATACATCTAAAACATGTAATAATCGATCAATTACAAGAATCATCACCCCTGCCCAAAACCCCCAAAATTCGAACCCCAACCCTCACGAAATTCGAAAATTAAATCGAACCATAAATCACAAAATGGTAGGGAATTACATGAGAAGCATGAAAAAGGGGTAAGGAAGGTTACCCAATCGAAAATCGGAAGGAAAATCGGTCGAAATCGACGAACCCTAGAATTTGGGCATCGGCGCTTTTCTGCAAAATTCAAACGCAAAACGCGACGAAACTTCAAATTGCCGGTGTGGAAAGCTGTGCCTGGACGAGACGAAGCCAACGGCGGGTCGGACGCGCCGAACGGCGGCCGGACGGCGGCGGGCGCAGCGCTTTTGTGCGCGGGGGCTGGGGGAAATTGGGTGGCCGACGGGGAGAGAGAGAGAGAGAGTGATGGGTTGGAGGGGAAAAAAATGATTTCTAAAATTAATATCTCGGGTTCAACTGGTATTTATAGCAAAAATACCCCGAAATACTAATAACCCCACAAATACATCATGATTCATTAAAAATCATCTGTTTTCAAAAATTCTCTCTCTAACTGCAAAACCCCCTACCGGTGCCCACACAAAGCACCCCAGATCCCGAGTCACACTAAAAACCCAACTCTTAGGTTTTTGACCCAAATGAGAATACAATCTGAACCTCGGGATCCAACGATCCCAACTACCCAAATAAACGAGCCCAGAAGGCCCAACACCGCGATTAAACTCCAAATCGCTACGTAAAACAACTTTAGGGATTATTAACACTCCGGGATTAACATCTATAATCTCTGGTCATCACATCCTTCCCGCTTCATTACTACACAATCTCATAATGAGCGGTACCATCCTCCCCGCTTCATTACTACATAATCTCATAATGAGCGTGTGGGGTCCTCGTTATGTATTCAATTAAACATACATATGTGAGTCTGAATTAAGTAATAACATGCACTAATTTAGATTATCTTACTAGTTTAGTTGTTACAAGGTTTACAAACCCCTAACCAACTATACATCAAATGTACAAGTAACAACCTACTCTAAGATAACCCCTATGCAGTGGTTCCCTCGCAGCGGAAATCATGACTCACGCACCCCACGTTTATGAGTCCCTACAGAAACATTCACACAGTGAGTATAGATAACAAATATCTCAGTGCAATATCAAACCACAATATCAATATCAATGATAAAGCACAAATAAATCATCAATACGTGAATGTTCTGTATCATGCATCCACAAATGCACTATGTCATGACATGTCTCAACAATTACCTTATTATCACGAGCCCCATATGATATGCCTATTCAGCTCAATATGTCAGTGGAACCATATCACATCTTCATAGTAGCAGCACATATCATAGTACCATGCTCATCTGTGATAATAGCGAGAGCATATACCCACACCAAGTGTATATCTCTCAAGCCAAAGCATATGTAGTATATCTCTCGTGGCAACGATCCCAGCCAAAGCATATACCACACCAGGCATATCTTTCGAGGCATTGATCTCACCAAAGCATATACACATATCTATCAAGGCATCCATCCCAATCATATGAAATCCATGTATGAACATGCATATGAACTATCAATCATATGACACAAGATAACATAAATCATATGATATCAAAACCATAACATCATCATCGCATCATATCTATACTCTGTACGTCAACACGTACCTGTATTGCGACACAAAAGCGATAAATCAGGCGTTGATAGCTAATTGCCTCTTTGCCCTGTCCCCTGAGATGATGCTACAACAATGCCAACAATATATCATGTTATCATAGGCATTAAAATCAAATTCTACAAAAATATTTCATTTTTCAACATTCTGCCATCACCGATCGATCGCCCCGAATTCTCGATCGATCGCTGAACTGTTCACTCTTCACCGATCGATCGAACAAAATCACCGATCGATCGCCACATGCTCACCGATCGATCGCCTCAATTCACCAATCGATCTCCTCATGCTCAAACCGCCTTAAAACTTTACTGTTCGCGGCGATCGATCGAGATCACATGCCGATCGATCGGCGCGATCAGAAAAAATGAGACAATGGCGATTTTGAGCTTATCTTCATGGTACTTCTTACACAACTCATTTCCAATCATGTAACCATGATTCATGCACTCCCTAGTATCATATAAACATGTTCCTAACATCCTAGAATCCAATTCTTGGCAAAGAAACAAGTTATGATTCTAAGCATCAATAATTGATATTTCCCCTTCACATAAATCAATACCAATTACATAATTCAAGTGTAAAACCATGAAATTCTTACCAAAATAGTAAGAAAGCACTTCACACACCTTCCTAGCTCAATTTACAAGTGAATCCCAAGCTCAAACCACAAGAAAGTTGAAAGAGATGGAGAGGAGCTTGGTAGTGTTTTAGTAGGTGTAAAGTGAGTACTATGTGATTCTTTTCCCTAAAGCACCTTGATATAAGGTCATTAGTTTCTCTAACCACTTGTTATCATATTGTTTGGAGTTAATAACATGTTATCTAACATGTTGTGAGACCCCGATATCTCAATATACTAATAGGTGCGATTAAGAGAACTAAACATTCATATGAATAAATCAGAGTAAAGAGTCATGTTGATTTTCCTGAGCTTAAGGAATACAGTAGCAAAAGTTTCAAAAGGGATTCACAATATTCCTACAAAAGGTGCTACATTATAGTCTTATTCTACCACAAGTAGAAGCTATATAAAATTTTCTCAAATCTTGTAGCTAATCCCGTAACTCTCCTTATAGCTCAGCTTCTCAACCCCGACCCTGGTTCTCAACATCAAAAGCACCTACAAAGACAACCCCCAACACATGAGCATATCACAATTCATATTCAACATAATATGAAAATAAGGCGTAAATGCACAATCATAAAATACAAATCACTTCCTGTATTTCCATCTCATTTACAATGCCCACTGGTTGTCCCTGTACCATGATTCATAATATAACACATTATATGAATGTATGGTTTCACAAATGAATGTCATGACATTTCCTCTTTTTCTTGAGTCAGTCATCATCGGTTATTTTAATACTTCTCCGCTTTTATAATCTCAAAACAAGCGGTATCTCATCCTCGCTTCTTTATACTAGCGGTATCTCATCCTCGCTCAGTATAGTATATACCCGCCTCCATGTGCAAGCGAGCCTCCCCCCTCCCGCTCCACATTTTTAGCGGTAAAGCGTAAGCATTAACACCTTAACCGTGATCGCCCTGACTCGTGGAATACATCTCTTTATCCCACATCACAATATGCAACAACAATGCATAATATGCAACAACAATGCATAATAACATGTATCAACTCAATAATGCATCACATTGCATTCATCATGTGTCATGCAGACAAAACATAAATACATGTTACCGTTGGGATGCCCGTACGTCGCTTACGTACCTTTCCAAAAAGTAGTGTGTGGTGGGACTCTATCCCCTGCGTTGTGTAGCCGTCTGTGAAGGCTCTACACCAGTGTACAACACAATATTAGATGCCAATATATGATCCAAAATCAAAAATCCAACAAAAAACAATATTTCAAGATTTTGCTTCTGGCGATCGATCGCTACCCCTTGGCGATCGATCGCCAAACTCCACTGTCCCATGGCGATCGATCGCGCCTTTCATGGCGAGCGATCGCGTGGCTTTGATTTTGGCTACTGGACCTCGGCGATCGATCGCGCCATTTGTGGCGATCGATCGCCACCTGGTCTGTGCGCGATAATTTTTCCAGCATGTTCAACACCGATAATCAAACCTTTCCTTCTAACATGTAAGACATACAACATGCCAATACTAACATGCTAGTATTTAAAACACATTACTCTGAGTGTATTTACATCAAGATTGTACCCCAACCACAAACCCACATGCATTAAAATCACCCATGAACATCAGTACTCATTCAACATTTTCTGAAAACAGGGCATTGTCTTCCTGCCCAGATTTTTGAGTACACACTTTCAAGCAACGAAATCTACCACATAAGTCATGCAATTTGCTCGAATAAAAATGTTAAGGGTTTCATCAAACTACCATGCATATTTTCACATCGAAGGTTCATTCAAAAACCCTTCTAACATGCATATTACCACCCCTTCAATATCACTCCCAGATCACATATTTCCAGAAAAACAGGGGAAAATATCTACCCAGATTTTCGAACACCATACTTTACATGCTTAAATCTACCACATAAAACATGTAATGTGCTCAAGGAAAAGTACTGGAAGCTTCATAAACACACCATAAATGAACATGAATCGAAGGTTTAACAAAACCTAACCTAACATGCCATTTTTCACACTAAACAAAGTATGAACTCAACAACAAAAACTTCAAACCCAGAAATGGTTCCTCACCCCTTTTGGCTCCGATTTTTGCAAGCTTTCCAAGCAAGAAAAATGGTGGATCTCCTCTTGTTTTCCCTTACCAGATGTTGGACGAAAAAGTTGGAGAGAATGGAGTGATTTCAGCTATGACAAGGTGGAGTGGGAGATGAGGAAAGAGGTATGGGCAAGCTGCAGCTGGCAGCAGGGTATGGGTCAAGGGGGGGTGGTTTGTGGTGGGTTTATGTGATGTGTTATGTTTTGGTCCCGGTATTTCGCACGATCTATTAAAATATCCTCACATGATATTTTATAGTATTTTCTCATTAAAATACTTCAATTCCTATTTAAAATATACTTTACCAAAACGATTAACACACACCCCAAATTAAACATGCCACAATCCCCAAAATCCCAACATGTAACACATGCACCCTTACATGCATCTCCCAATATTATTAATTCATCACAAGAATTAGTACCATAAATTTCACAACAATGATTAATGTTTAAATAACACATAATCATTTCGGGGATATCACAATACTCCCCTACTTATAGGATTTCGCCCTCGAAATCAGCATGCACTTACCCAAAATAAAATGAAACGTAAATCACATACCAGAAAACAGTTCTGGGTAGTGCTGCACCATGTGTCGCTCCGTCTCCCACGTGGCCTCCTCGACACCCCTACGATCCCACTGAACTTTGACCATAGGTATAACTTTGTTTCTCAGTCTGCGATCTGCCCTATCCAAAATCCTGATAGGCCGCTCCACATAGGAAACATCGGACTCAATCTGAACCTCAGAAGGCTGTAACACATGTGAAGGATCCGGCTCATACTTCCTCAGCATAGACACATGGAATACATCGTGTATACCCGACAGAGAAGGCGGTAAGGCCAAACGGTACGCCAGAGTACCCACACGCTGTAAGATCTCATACGGCCCCACGTATCTAGGAGACAACTTCCCCCGCATACCAAACCGTACCACACCCCTGAAGGGTGAGATCTTCAGAAAAACTCTGTCGCCCAACTGAAACTCCAACGGTCTCCGCCGCTGATTGGCATATGCTGCCTGTCTATCCTGAGCTGCCTTCATCTTTCGTCTGATAACCTTAACTTTCTCTTCCATTTCCTGAACCAACTCTGGTCCTCCAACCGACTTACGGTCCAAGTCATCCCAACACAAGGGTGACCTACAACGCCTACCATAGAGGGCCTCGAAAGGAGCCATCTGTATACTTGCCTGGTAGCTGTTGTTGTAAGAGAACTCTACCAAGGCTATCAAGTCCTGCCATGATATGTCGAACTCTAACACACAAGCTCTCAACATATCCTCGAGCGTCTGTATCGTACGCTCAGTCTGTCCGTCTGTCTGAGGGTGATAGGCTGTGCTCAGCCTCAACTCCGTACCTAGAGCTTTCTGCAGACCTTCCCAAAAGTGAGATGTGAACCGTGGATCTCGATCAGACACTATCGAAACAGGAATCCCGTGTAGTCTCACTATATCTCTGACATATAACTGTGCCATCCTCAAGTGCGTATATGTCATACAGTAAGGAATGAAATGAGCCACTTTAGTCAATCTGTCCACGACTACCCAGATGGCATCAAAACCCGAAACAGTCCTCGGTAAGTGGGTCACGAAGTCCATCGACACGTGCTGCCACTTCCACTCGGGTATCTCCAAACTCCTTAGTTCACCTCCAGGCCTCTGCCTCTCAGCCTTCACCTGTTGACAAATCAAACAGCGCTTGACAAATGAGGTGACATCTTGTTTCATACGCCTCCACCAGAACTGGTTGCGTAGATCCTTATACATCTTCTTCCCGCCTGGGTGAACACTCATCCTACTGCAATGAGCTCGCTGTAAGATACCCTGGCGCAACTCGGGTGTATCTGGAACCACCCATCTGTCGCCAAGTCGCAAAGAACCGTCCTCAGCCACTCTGAATCTCGATGGCTGATCTGAATGGACCACTGACATCCATCTCTGAATCTCTGCATCGGTCCCCTGAGCCTTCCTGATGTGATCATAAATAACCGGCTCAGCTAGCAAGGTCAAAACCTGTACTGGTGAAGTAGACACATCGTAATCGAATCCCAAATGGCAGTAGGAGCCCAACATAGCCGATAGGTACATGGCATCCTCTGCTGTGCTCCTCACCTTCCGACTCAAAGCGTCGGCTGTCAAATTCGCTTTCCCGGGATGGTATAGGATTTCACAATCATAATCCTTCAATAGATCCATCCATCTCCTCTGTCTCATGTTCAGCTCAGCCTGTGTAAACAAGAACTTCAGGCTCTTGTGATCAGTGAAGATGGTGAATGAGGTACCGTATAAGTAGTGTCGCCATATCTTCAAGGCGAAAACTATAGCTGCCAACTCCAAATCATGGACTGGATACCTCGTCTCATGTGGCTTCAACTGTCTCGAAGCATAAGCCACAACATGTCTGTCCTGCATCAGTACGCATCCTAAGCCCTGTAGCGATGCGTCGGTATAAAGAACAAATCCTTTGTTCTCCTTGGGAATCACAAGAACTGGTGCAGTAGTCAGTCTGTGTTTCAATTCCCGGAAACTCTGCTCACAAGCCTCTGACCAACAAAAAGAGACTCCCTTCTGAGTCAGCTGTGTAAGTGGTTTGGCGATCTTTGAGAAACCCTCGACGAAACGTCGATAATAGCCAGCCAGCCCAAGAAAACTCCGAATCTCACTGACTGAAGTAGGGGTAGACCAATCCATAACTGCCTCTATCTTCCTCGGGTCTACTGATATCCCTTCTCGTGATATAATATGGCCCAAGAATGCAACACTGCTCAGCCAAAACTCACACTTGCTGAGTTTAGCGTACAACTGATGATCTCTGAGGATCTGGAGCACTATCCTCAGATGATTGGCATGATCCTCCTCACTCCTTGAATAGACGAGGATGTCATCAATGAATACGATCACAAACTGATCGAGGTACTCCTGAAATACTCTGTTCATCAGGCTCATAAAAACTGCAGGTGCATTTGTTACACCGAAAGGCATTACCAAGAACTCATAGTGTCCGTATCGAGTTCTAAAAGCCGTCTTTTGAACATCACCAGCTCTAACCCGCACCTGATGATAGCCTGACCTCAAGTCTATCTTAGAGTACACCTCTGTACCCTGAAGCTGGTCGAACAGATCATCAATCCTCGGAAGTGGATATCTGTTCTTCACTGTAGCCTTGTTCAATTGCCTGTAGTCAATGCACAGACGCATTGATCCATCCTTCTTTTTCACGAACAAGACTGGTGCACCCCAAGGCGATACACTAGGACGAATGTATCCCTTGTCAAGGAGCTCCTGTAACTGTACCTTTAGTTCCCTCAGCTCTGCCGGTGCCATCCTGTATGGGGCACGAGAAATGGCTGATGTCCCCGGTAACAGCTCAATAGCAAACTCAACGTCCCTGACAGGCGGAAATCCCGGAATCTCATCTGGGAACACATCAATGAACTCCGCCACAACTGGAATGTCCTCGGCTCTCACTTCTTTTTCCTCAGATACATCCACCGCATAAATGATGTAACCGGTGTGGCCGCGCTCCAACAACCGCGACATCTTAACCGCTGAGATCACTGGAATCCTTGGACGAGAGCCGTCCCCATAAAAAGTCCACTGGAACCCCTGATCAGATAGAAAACGAACAGTCCTCTGCCGACAGTCTACCACAGCTCGGTATCTGCTCAACACATCAATGCCGATAATACAGTCAAAGTCTGCCATCTCTAACTGAATCAGATCAGCCCTCAGATCATTGCCCTCAAAATAAATGAGGCAATCAGACAACAGCCGATCCGCAATCACATGCTTCCCCGTGGGTGTCGAGACCATGAGAGGCGTGGGTAACAGAGACGAGCACAAGTGGTGTCTCTCCACAAAAGCAACAGACACAAAAGAATGAGAAGCACCTGTATCTACCAAAATAAATGCAGGGTACGTAAATAAATGACACGTACCAGCAATGACCTCCTCTGGGGCTGCCTCAGCTTGCTCCCTAGTCAGTGCGTACACCTGACCCTGCGGTGGTCCTGCCGCCTGACCTCCTTGCGGTCGAGGCGCAAACTGCTGTCTCGGTGGTGCCCTCCCAGCATCAAATCTTGGCCTATTCGGCCCTGAGTCTGTCTGACTTGCCCGATTGGGACAGTTCCTAGCTAAGTGGCCCACCTTGCCACAAACATAACAGCCTCGGCAGTCACGTGACAAGTGAAATCCTCCACAGCGGTCACACCTGTCCCCTCCTGCCTTACTCCCCTGTGTAGGTCCTCGATTGCTCTGTTTCTGACTCTGAGATTTCTTCCCGCTAAATCTGGAAGATGATGAGGCTCCACGAGTCTTGAACTGATCTCCTCGTGGTTTCAAACTATCAGCAACAGGCCTCTGTGATGGTACTGGAGGGGGTACAACATCCTTGTATGCTCCCACTGCAATTTCCGCTAACTCTGCCCGTGTCAGGGCGTCATCAAAAGAGCTAGGGTTGTTGGAGATAACCCGGTCAAATAGTTCTGGCCTGAGTCCTTTCATGAAATGCCTCATCTTTGCATGGCTGCTCACAGCAATATGGGGGACATACCTCAACAGTGAGGAATACTGCAAGGCAAAGTCTGAAACTGACATGTTTCCCTGCTTCAAGTTAGTGAATTCGTCCTCTTTGACTTGTCTAGCAGCGGCAGAAAAATACCGGTTAAGAAACCGGGTCCTGAATACAGTCCAGTCTACTACCATGCCTTGAGCTCTCAGCTCCACCACAGTGGTCTTCCACCACATAGAAGGCTTCTTCGCCATCTGAAACTCGGCTAACCTCAGCCATGCGGTACGTGCACAGGGCGCAGTCACAAGTATCTGCTCTATCCGTTCTAGCCACTCTTCGGCCCCTTCTCCAGATTCGGTCCCCTCAAACATGGGTGGACGGAAATTCAGAAACTGTGTCAAACTGAGCTCCCCGGGTAATAACATCTGTGCACTGGGCTCTACTCCCACAGCAGGTGGTGGTAAAGGATTCACATGAGCAACACTAGCATTCATACTGCCCATATCCCCTACCTCTTCATTGAGGTTCTCCGGGTTAATAGCCGCCATGCTGCAACACAAGAGTTAACAACAATACCAAAAGCAGTTCATAGTATAAGCCGTTAGATAACAAGAGTATCATATCCAAAAGCATGTTAGTATAATACTTATACAACAATATGCATCACATGCATAACATGCCCAACAATGAATACCTAGCCAACTTGTCTCTAAAGGCTACCCTTCACTCTTCCCTGGTTATCTAACCACTGCTCTGATACCACTAAATGTGAGACCCCGATATCTCAATATACTAATAGGTGCGATTAAGAGAACTAAACATTCATATGAATAAATCAGAGTAAAGAGTCATGTTGATTTTCCTGAGCTTAAGGAATACAGTAGCAAAAGTTTCAAAAGGGATTCACAATATTCCTACAAAAGGTGCTACATTATAGTCTTATTCTACCACAAGTAGAAGCTATATAAAATTTTCTCAAATCTTGTAGCTAATCCCGTAACTCTCCTTATAGCTCAGCTTCTCAACCCCGACCCTGGTTCTCAACATCAAAAGCACCTACAAAGACAACCCCCAACACATGAGCATATCACAATTCATATTCAACATAATATGAAAATAAGGCGTAAATGCACAATCATAAAATACAAATCACTTCCTGTATTTCCATCTCATTTACAATGCCCACTGGTTGTCCCTGTACCATGATTCATAATATAACACATTATATGAATGTATGGTTTCACAAATGAATGTCATGACATTTCCTCTTTTTCTTGAGTCAGTCATCATCGGTTATTTTAATACTTCTCCGCTTTTATAATCTCAAAACAAGCGGTATCTCATCCTCGCTTCTTTATACTAGCGGTATCTCATCCTCGCTCAGTATAGTATATACCCGCCTCCATGTGCAAGCGAGCCTCCCCCCTCCCGCTCCACATTTTTAGCGGTAAAGCGTAAGCATTAACACCTTAACCGTGATCGCCCTGACTCGTGGAATACATCTCTTTATCCCACATCACAATATGCAACAACAATGCATAATATGCAACAACAATGCATAATAACATGTATCAACTCAAAATGCATCACATTGCATTCATCATGTGTCATGCAGACAAAACATAAATACATGTTACCGTTGGGATGCCCGTACGTCGCTTACGTACCTTTCCAAAAAGTAGTGTGTGGTGGGACTCTATCCCCTGCGTTGTGTAGCCGTCTGTGAAGGCTCTACACCAGTGTACAACACAATATTAGATGCCAATATATGATCCAAAATCAAAAATCCAACAAAAAACAATATTTCAAGATTTTGCTTCTGGCGATCGATCGCTACCCCTTGGCGATCGATCGCCAAACTCCACTGTCCCATGGCGATCGATCGCGCCTTTCATGGCGAGCGATCGCGTGGCTTTGATTTTGGCTACTGGACCTCGGCGATCGATCGCGCCATTTGTGGCGATCGATCGCCACCTGGTCTGTGCGCGATAATTTTTCCAGCATGTTCAACACCGATAATCAAACCTTTCCTTCTAACATGTAAGACATACAACATGCCAATACTAACATGCTAGTATTTAAAACACATTACTCTGAGTGTATTTACATCAAGATTGTACCCCAACCACAAACCCACATGCATTAAAATCACCCATGAACATCAGTACTCATTCAACATTTTCTGAAAACAGGGCATTGTCTTCCTGCCCAGATTTTTGAGTACACACTTTCAAGCAACGAAATCTACCACATAAGTCATGCAATTTGCTCGAATAAAAATGTTAAGGGTTTCATCAAACTACCATGCATATTTTCACATCGAAGGTTCATTCAAAAACCCTTCTAACATGCATATTACCACCCCTTCAATATCACTCCCAGATCACATATTTCCAGAAAAACAGGGGAAAATATCTACCCAGATTTTCGAACACCATACTTTACATGCTTAAATCTACCACATAAAACATGTAATGTGCTCAAGGAAAAGTACTGGAAGCTTCATAAACACACCATAAATGAACATGAATCGAAGGTTTAACAAAACCTAACCTAACATGCCATTTTTCACACTAAACAAAGTATGAACTCAACAACAAAAACTTCAAACCCAGAAATGGTTCCTCACCCCTTTTGGCTCCGATTTTTGCAAGCTTTCCAAGCAAGAAAAATGGTGGATCTCCTCTTGTTTTCCCTTACCAGATGTTGGACGAAAAAGTTGGAGAGAATGGAGTGATTTCAGCTATGACAAGGTGGAGTGGGAGATGAGGAAAGAGGTATGGGCAAGCTGCAGCTGGCAGCAGGGTATGGGTCAAGGGGGGGTGGTTTGTGGTGGGTTTATGTGATGTGTTATGTTTTGGTCCCGGTATTTCGCACGATCTATTAAAATATCCTCACATGATATTTTATAGTATTTTCTCATTAAAATACTTCAATTCCTATTTAAAATATACTTTACCAAAACGATTAACACACACCCCAAATTAAACATGCCACAATCCCCAAAATCCCAACATGTAACACATGCACCCTTACATGCATCTCCCAATATTATTAATTCATCACAAGAATTAGTACCATAAATTTCACAACAATGATTAATGTTTAAATAACACATAATCATTTCGGGGATATCACACATGTACATGAAATGAACCCCAAATTCAAATTCCAATTGCAAGTAAATTCACATACACATGTAATTCCCTTCAAACTCATGTCAAATGCAACTCACATGTACATTCTAATGCACCTTCAAATGCATGCTACATGTACATCAATGGTATATTCTACCATACATGTATTAATTCATTCTTAATTCCACCCGAACCCCCAATATCATACCGCCACGTGATATAATTACACCATAATCATATCACACGTATATAACATAAATCGAGGCATTACAATTCTCCCCCACTCATTGAATTTCGTCCTCGAAATTGTATATACAAAACATGCATATCATGATACACAACTAAATCATCCTACTATAAAAGATAGGAAACATAATCATGTATGCAATAGTACAATATGTATGTACCAACAGTATAATAAAACTGTAAATCATACCAGAAAACAAATCTGGATACCGTTGCATCATATGCTGCTCCGTCTCCCACGTTGCCTCTTCGACACCCCGTCTGTCCCACTGTATCTTAACCATAGGAATCACCTAATTACGCAACCTGCGTTCAGCTCGATCCAAGATCATAACCGGCCGTTCCTCATACGACACATCTGTATCCAACTGTACATCAGGTAGCTATAGAACATGACTCGGATCTGGTTCATACTTCCTCAACAATGAAACATGAAAAACATCATGAATACTACTCAATGCCGGTGGTAATACCAAGCGATATGCCAACGTACCAATAAGTTGCAAAACCTCATACGGACCAATATACCGTGGAGACAATTTTCCACGCTTACCAAACCGTACTACACCTTTAAAAGGTGAGATTTTCAAGAACACACGATCACCAACTTGAAATTCAAGTGGTCTACGTTGCTTATTGGCATACGCAGCCTGTCTATCCTGAGCAGCTTTAAGTTTAAATCGAATTACTTTCACTTTCTCTTCCATGTCATGAATCATATCCGGTCCATGTAAGGAAGACTGATCTACATCATCCCAATACAATGGCGATCTACATCGTCGCCCATACAAAGCCTCAAATGGTGCCATTTGTATACTAGACTGATAACTGTTGTTATATGAAAATTTCACTAATGGCAACGAATCTTGCCAAGAGATATCAAACTCTAATACACAGGCACGGAACATATCCTCAAGCGTCTGTATCGTACGCTCTGTTTGTCCATCTGTCTGAGGATGATATGCTGTACTCAACCGTACTTCAGTTCCCAACGCTGTCTGTAACCCTTCCCAGAAATGAGAAGTAAATCTCGGATCCCTATCCGATACAATGAAACTGGTATCCCATGTAATCTCACTACATGTTGAATATACAACTGTGCCATTCTCAGATATGTAAACGTCATACAATATGGCACAAAATGAGATACTTTGGTGAGTCGGTCAACAATCACCCAAATAGCATCGCAACCAGAAGACGTCCGTGGTAAATGAGTCACAAAATCCATCGTGATATGTTCCCATTTCCACTGAGGAATTTCCAAACTATGTAATTCACCTCCTGGTCTCTGTCTTTCCGCTTTCACTTGTTGACAGATCAAACACCGTTTCACAAAGTTCAACACATCCTGTTTCATACGTTTCCACCAAAATTGTGTACGTAGATCATGATACATTTTCTTTCCTCCAGGATGTATGCTTTATCTACTACAATGAGCACGTTGTAGTAGTTCTTGGCGTAGTCCTAATGAAGTAGGTACTACCCAACAGTTTTTGTACTTCAAAGTTCCATCACTTGTAAGTACAAATTGAGATGTTTGTCCTTGACTTATCCTTTCCTTCCACTGTTGTACTTCATCATCAGTTAGTTGTGCCGTTCTGATTTTCTCAAAAATGTCAGGTTCAACCAACAATGTTGATATCCGTAGTGGCACTGTTTCCATATCAAAATCATAACCCAAAGTACAACAAGAAGTCATCAAGGCAGATAAATGAATCACCTCATCAGCTGTATGATGTACCTTTCGACTCAAGGCATCTGCTGTAAGATTAGCTTTTCCTGGATGATATTCAATCTCACAATCATAATCTTTCAACAGATCCATCCATCTCCTTTGTCTCATATTCAACTCTGCTTGAGTGAATAGAAATTTTAGACTCTTATGATCTGTATATATGGTAAACGACGTACCATATAAATAATGTCGCCATATCTTCAATGCAAAGACAATGGCAGCCAATTCCAGATCATGCACTGGATATCTCATTTCATGTGGCTTCAACTGTCGTGATGCATAAGCCACTACATGTTTGTCATGCATCAATACACAACCCAAACCAAGTAAAGATGCATCATTATATACTGCAAACCTGTCATGCTCAGATGGAATGATCAAGACTGGAGCTGTAGTCAATCGATGTTTTAATTCCTGAAAACTACGCTCACAAGCCTCTGACCATTGAAATGATACTCCCTTCTGTGTCAAATGTGTCAATGGTTTGGCCATTGCTGAAAATCCTTCAACGAACCGTCGATAATATCCAGCCAAACCCAAAAACTACGAATCTCTGGCACAGAAGTAGGTGCTGACCAATTCAACACTGCTTCAACTTTCTTTGGATCAACTGATATACCTTCTTTTGAAATAACATGTCCCAAAAAGCCGACACTAGTCAACCAAAACTCATACTTACTGAGTTTGGCATACAACTGATGTGTCCTCAACAATTGCAATACCATATGCAAATGTTGAACATGTTCTGCATCACTCCGTGAATAGATCAGTATATCATCTATAAAGACCATAACAAATCGATCAAGGTACTCCTGGAAAACCCGATTCATTAGACTCATAAAGACAGCAGGAGCATTTGTCACTCCAAATGGCATTACCAGAAACTCATAATGTCCATAACGAGTTCTGAATGCTTGTCTTCTGTATATCTCCTTCCCTCACACGTATTTGATGATACCCTGACCTCAAATCAATCTTCGAATAAATCCTTGATCCCTGCAACTGATCAAACAAATCATCAATACGAGGAAGAGGATATTTATTCTTTATCGTTACCTTGTTCAATTGTCTATAGTCAATACACAATCTCATTGTCCCATCCTTCTTCTTAACAAATAAGACCGGAGCACCCCAAGGCGATACACTAGGACGTATGTACCCCTTGTCCAATAAGTCTTGCAATTGAGTTTTCAACTCTTTCAATTCAGTTGGTGCCATCCGATAAGGAGCTCGTGAAATTGCAGAAGTACCAGGTATCAAATCAATACCAAATTCCACTTCTCGACTCGGTGGGAATCCAGGTATCTCATCTGGAAACACATCCGCATATTCTGCAACCACTGGTATCTCCTCCACTTTCCTTTCTCGTTTCTGTTCCGTTATATCAAGGGCATAAATCAAATAACCCGCATGTCCCGTTCTAACAAACGCGACATTCGGATTGCTGATATCAACGGAATCCGTGCCCTCGATCCTTGGCCATAGAAATACCATTGAGTTCCAGTATCAGACTGAAATCTTACTACCTTCTGACTACAATCCACAACAGATTGATATTTACTCAAGACATCAATTCCAAGGATGCAATCAAAATCTGACATGTCTCACACAATCAAATCAGCTTGTAGCCCATACTCAATCTCAAACTGAATAGCACAATCAGACACACTCTGACAAGTCATCACAGTAGTTCCCATGGGTGTCGAGACATAAAGAGGCATCAACAGTGGAGACGAGCATATATGATACTGATCAATAAAAGCTTGTGCAATAAAAGAATGTGATGCACCAGTATCAGTCAACAGAAAAGCAGGATCAGTAAACAAAGTACACTTACCCGCTATCACAGTATCAGGAGCTGCCTCTGCTTCCTCCCTATTCAGTGCATACACCTGAGCCTGAGGTGTTCCTGCCCTCTGTCCTCCACCAGACTGTGGTACACCCTGTGGTCTCTGCTGCACTGTATTCTCTGACATGGGTCCTCTCCTCTGTTGTCCACCCACTTGAGGACAATCACGGATCACATGTCCTGGTTTCCCACAACGGAAACAAACTACCGTATCAAACTGTGGACAATTTCTTTGATAATGTGGCCCTCCACATTTAAAACAGTGTAATCCTCGTCCACTACTACTACTACTTCCTTGGGACTGTCCCTTAGATTTTTGGTCATCCCCTTTCCGTGCTCCAAAACGTTTCCCACTAAACCTAGATGAAGATGCACCACATCGTGGTGATTTAAATGATTCCCCTCTAGGTCTCATACTGTCAGATGTAGGTGGTTGGGCTTGTCCAACATCTGTATATACCCCTACAGCAATCTCAGCCATCTCCGCTCTAGTCAACGCTTCTTCATATGATGTAGGGTTGTTGGACATTACCCTATCAAACAATTCAGGCCTCAACCCTTTCACAAACTGTCTGATCTTAGCTTTGGTGTTCCCAGCAATATGTGGCACATACCGGAGCAAAGAAGAATAATGCACAGCATAATCAGATACTGTCATTGATCCCTGTCTCAAATTTGTAAATTCATCCTCTTTCCTCTGCCTTGCCGCAACAGAGAAATAATGCTCCAGGAACTTCGTTCGAAACACATCCCAGTTAACTGTATGTCCTTGAGCCCTCAACTCAAGTACTGTGGACTTTCCACCACATCATAGCTTTCTTTGCTAACTGGAATTCAGCTAAACGTAACCAAGCTATCTTAGCACACGGTGCTGACACAAAGATCTGTTCCACACGTTCCAGCCACTCCTCTGCCAGTTCCCCTGATCCAGTCCCCTCAAACCTGGGTGGCTGATAACTCAGAAATTGTGTTAAAGTCAATTCTCCAGGCAACAGTGCCTGTTCCACTGGCCCTTGCTCAATCGGTGGTGGTGGCACAGGCGCCATCCTCACACTCGCATTGCCACTCAAGGCATCCCCAACATCCTCATGATACCCTCTGTCTGTCATAGCTGTAGATCAAGGGTTAACAATAACATTTACAGTATATAGAATAACATCATATTCCAAATACTAACATGCTATTTCCATTCTCAACGTGTTTAGGTAACTCCCTAATACACTTCCTCTACCCTTGTTCATCCCGTTCTCGAACCACTGCTCTGATACCACTAATGTGGGGTCCTCGTTACTTAATCCATTATGTATTCAATTAAACATACATATGTGAGTCTGAATTAAGTAATAACATGCACTAATTTAGATTATCTTACTAGTTAAGTTGTTACAAGGTTTACAAACCCCTAACCAACTATACATCAAATGTACAAGTAACAACCTACTCTAAGATAACCCCTATGCAGTGGTTCCCCTCGCAGCGGAAATCATGACTCACGCTCCCCACGTTTATGAGTCCCTACAGAAACATTCAGACAATGAGTATAGATAACAAATATCTCAGTGCAATATCAAACCACAATATCAATATCAATGATAAAGCACAAATAAATCATCAATACGTGAATGTTCTGTATCATGCATCCACAAATGCACTATGTCATGACATGTCTCAACAATTACCCTATTATCACGAGCCCCATATGATATGCCTATTCAGCTCAATATGTCAGTGGAACCACATCACATCTTCATATTAGCAGCACATATCATAGTACCATGCTCATCTGTGATAATAGCCAGAGCATATACCCACACCAAGTGTATATCTCTCAAGCCAAAGCATATGTAGTATATCTCTCGTGGCAACGATCCCAGCCAAAGCATATACCACACCAGGCATATCTATCGAGGCATTGATCTCACCAAAGCATATACACATATCTATCAAGGCATCCATCCCAATCATATGAAATCCATGTATGAACATGCATATGAACTATCAATCATATGACACAAGATAACATAAATCATATGATATCAAAACCATAACATCATCATCGCATCATATCTATACTCCGTACGTCAACACGTACCTGTATTGCGACACAAAAGCGATAAATCAGGCGTTGATAGCTAATTGCCTCTTTGCCCTGTCCCCTGAGATGTTGCTACAACAATGCCAACAATATATCATGTTATCATAGGCATTAAAATCAAATTCTACAAAAATATTTCATTTTTCAACATTTTGCCATCACCGATCGATCGCCCCGAATTCTCGATCGATCGCTGAACTGTTCACTCTTCACCGATCGATCGAACAAAATCACCGATCGATCGCCACATGCTCACCGATCGATCGCCTCATGCTCAAACCGCCTTAAAACTTTACTGTTCGCGGCGATCGATCGAGATCACATGCCGATCGATCGGCGCGATCAGAAAAAATGAGACAATGGCGATTTTGAGCTTATCTTCATGGTACGCCTTACACAACTCATTTCCTATCATGTAACCATGATTCATGCACTCCCTAGTATCATATAAACATGTTCCTAACATCCTAGAATCCAATTCTTGGCAAAGAAACAAGTTATGATTCTAAGCATCAATAATTGATATTTCCCCTTCACATAAATCAATACCAATTACATAATTCAAGTGTAAAACCATGAAATTCTTACCAAAATAGTAAGAAAGCACTTCACACACCTTCCTAGCTCAATTTACAAGTGAATCCCAAGCTCAAACCACAAGAAAGTTGAATGAGATGGAGAGGAGCTTGGTAGTGTTTTTGTAGGTGTAAAGTGAGTACTATGTGATTCTTTTCCCTAAAGCACCTTGATAAGGTCATTAGTTTCTCTAACCACTTGTTGTTTGGAGTTAATAACATGTTATCTAACATGTACATGAAATGAACCCCAAATTCAAATTCCAATTGCAAGTAAATTCACATACACATGTAATTCCCTTCAAACTCATGTCAAATGCAACTCACATGTACATTCTAATGCACCTTCAAAGGCATGCTACATGTACACCAATGGTATATTCGACCATACATGTATTAATTCATTCTTAGTTCCACCCGAACCCCCAATATCATACCGCCACGTGATATAATTACACCATAATCATATCACACGTATATAACATAAATCGAGGCATTACAGAGCGGTACCATCTTCCCCGCTTCATTACTACATAACAAGTATAAGCATAAAAATTCTCACTGTGATAAACAAGACTCGTGGAATGTATAATCATCATTCCTTTTCATACTCCGTATTTCCTGTAACCTGCAACCATCATGGTTAGCAACAATAGCCATATACGCTATGCATCAAACATGCAATACATATATGCAACCACTTGCATGTCAATACGTATACCAAGACATGTTACCTCGGAAATATCCCTTTACCTGATTTTCTTAAAAACCAGATTCCTTGGCACATGACATACGGAGTGCCAGACATTACTGTTAATGTCATCCTATCGCGTTTCACACGATTCCTACAACCACCACAGTTAGCAACACCACTTTTCATATCGTAAAAGCACATAAACAACCAGTTGTGTTATACAACATTAATGCCATCATGCATAAATATGTGCTATCAATAACTTCCTAGGCCCTTAACAGCCCCAAAGAGCAACCACTGCTCTGATACCACTAATGTAAGGACCCCTAGCCCTTAACCCTTGATTAGTGTATTAACCACTATGTGTGGCACATGCTTTCAATAAAAATCAATCGGGAAACTCAGATGATACCTTACCATTGAATGGCAATTACAAAATTTCTTTAATATTCAACGTTATAATATCATCTCTACCAACAAATAGACTCATAGATTTCGCCCATTACAATCCCCATTAAGCCACTTTTTACATTGTGGACTTTTATAAAAATTTGGGACGAGTCTCCCCATAAATTGAGCTATCCCGAAACAAAAGCACATCACATAACATAATTCCCGGCCAGGGAAAGCACAATACTTAACAGAATACAGAAACACTAAGTAAATTCCCAGCCAGGGAAGGCACCACACAATAAGACAACAAAAGTGGGTTTCAACACCCACATAATACACCAATGACTCTAATATCATTTAGCAATTCTACCACTAATTGCATGCAACATAGAATGAAAGAGAGAAAGGCTCCTACCTTTATATACAACCCATATACAAGTATAATTGTGCTCACATGCGAGCATCATGAATATGTATATAACCCTCAGGTGTATATGAGTACCCTATCTGATACCTTGCTCCATCAAGCCCTGGTACCTCGATCCTAGAAGTGTCTACAATCAACAGCTCGAGCTCATCTCCAAAGCCATCGATGTACCTGTTCTACCTGTCCCAACAGAGACAGCCCCCAACGGGGTGAGCATACCAATACACAAAATCCCATAATCACAATAATGAAATACATAATTTACAAAAATGTAAATGCTAATGAATTTAAATGATACTCCCTGGATGGCAACGTCCTCATCCGGGATTCCGTGTACTGTCCCTGTTCTCACAATCATCAAACTCATCAAATCTCAAAAATCAGTAAATCCACACATTGATTAACTCATCGCATGCCTAATTCTCGAATATCAATAAGTAATGATTCCAATTTCATTATACATGCAAATATAGGTATCTCAATATCTAATACTGATTTCCCAACTTCGGTACCAATCATAGATAGCTCAAATGCCTTGCATTTATTTTACCAATTCTCCGTTATACTCAGACATCTCAAATGTCTTACAATGATTACATGATTCCACAGTCATTCTCAGGCATCTCAATGCCCTACAATGGTCATATAAATCAAGTACCCCATATATCATGTAAGGTTATACTACTCTAGTATCACGCACGCTTGTGGCGGCGATGTCAAGATTAGGTCGCTCCATAGCTATCTCAACACATATATATATAACCACATGCACAACTATTTAATGCAATCAAAACACATTATGCATTTCACAAATGCTCTAATATAAAGAAATGCTTCTACGTCGCACGTACCATAAATCTCCGTAGTCCGAGCCAAACCTTGCTCGAGTTCCATGCCCCGAGGAATGATGTGCTAACACGATAAATAATTCACAATTATTTACGAACATGTAACCCATGCTCAAGCACATCCAAAACCCCTATAAAAATATTGTCAACACACGACAATTGACCCTTTAAAAGACTCGGGGCGGAGCACATGCAGGGAGGGAAAAATCGAAAGAGACATCAACATGAATAATCGCCCCTCCTGCCAAAACTCCAAAATCGAACACAATCCCTCACGCATACAGGGAGAAATTCGAACCAAATCAACACAAAAATGGTAGGGAATTATAGGAGAAGAACGAAAAAGGGGTAAGGAAGGTTACCCAATCGAAAATCGGAAGGAAATCGATCGAAATCGGATGAACCCTAGAAATCGGGCCTCTGCGCTTTTCTGGTAAATCCGAATGTGATTCGCGACGAAACTTCAAATTCTTGGTGTGGAAAGTTGCGCCTGGAAGAGACGAAGCCAACGGCGGTCCGGACGCGCCGGATGGTGGCCAGACGGCGGCGGGCGCGGCGCTTTAATGGGCGAGGGTTGGGGGAGACGGGAAAAGGCAAGGGAAGGGAAGAGAGAGACGGGCGAGGAGCTGAAATGAATGGCTTCTCCAATTAAAATCTCGGGTTCAACTGGTATATATAGCAAAATTTTCCCAAAATACCAATAGCCCTACAAATACATCATGATTCATTAAAAATCATCTGTTTTCAAAAACTCTCTCTCTAACCTCAAAAACCCATACCGGTGCCCAAACAAAGCACCCCAGATCCCGAGTCACACTAAAAACCCAACTCATAGGTTTTTCACCAAAATGAGAATATAATCTCAACCTCGGGATCCAACGATCCCAACTACCCAAATAGACGAGCTCGGGAGGCCCAACACCGCGATTAAACTCCAATCGCCAAGTAAAAACAACTTTAGGGGTCATAATACTCTGGGATTAACATCTATAATCCCAGGTCATCACACTCAGTCTCACCTCTGTACCCAAGCTGACTGAAGACCCTCACAAAAATGCGATGTGAACCGTGGGTCTCTGTCCGACACATTCGAGACTGGAATTCCGTGTAACCTCATCATGTCCCGCACATACAATTGGGCCATCTTTAAGTATGTGTACGACATACAATAAGGGATGAAGTGGGCCACTTTTGTCAATCTATCCACGATCACCCAGATCGCATCAAGTCCCGAGGCAGTCCTTGGCAAGTGGGTCACGAAGTCCATAGATATGTGTTCCCACTTCCACTCCGGTATCTCTAAACTATTTAACTCGCCACCGGGCCTCTGCCTCTCTGCTTTTACTTGTTGGCAAATCAGGCACTTCTTGACAAATGTAATGACGTCTCTTTTCATCCGCCTCCACCAAAACTGGTCACACAAGTGTATGCTAAACCTGCTGCTATGAGCATGATGCAAGATCCCTTGACGTAACTCCGGTGCCCTCGGCACTACCCAACGGTTACCAAGCCTCAAGGAACCATTTTCTGCCACTCTGAACTTTGATGACTGACCCAGACGTAAATATGATTACCATCTCTGCACCTCAACGTCTGTCATCTGAGCTTTCCTGATAGATTCAAAGATGTCTGGCTCTGCCAACAGGGTCGATACATGTACCGGTGATGCATCTACATCAAAGTCATATCCCAGATGACAATAGGAAGTCATCATAGCTGATAACTGAATAACATCCTCCGCGGTATACTTCACTTTTCTACTCAAGGCGTCAGCTGTCAGGTTCGCCTTCCCGGGATGGTACTCTATCTCGTAGTCATAGTCTTTGAGCAAGTCCATCCTCCTCCTCTGCCTCATGTTCAATTCTGCTTGGGTGAAAAGGAACTTCAAGCTCTTATGGTCCGTGTAAATGGTAAATGAAGTACCATATAGATAATGACGCCAAATTTTTAAAGCGAAAATAATGGCCGCCAGTTCCAAATCATGAACTGGATATCTGGTCTCATGAGGCTTCAACTGTCTCGAAGCATAAACCACCACGTGCTTATCCTGCATCAGAACACAGCCCAAACCTGCAGTGATGCATCCGTGTACAAGGCAAACCTCTCGTTCTCCGAAGGAATTACCAATACAGGTGCTGTAGTCAACCGGTGCTTCAACTCTTGGAAGCTCTGCTCACATGCCTCAGACCATAAAAACGGAACCCCTTTCTGAGTCAACTGCGTCAACGGCTTAGCGATCTTAGAGAAACCCTCGACGAAACATCAGTAATAACCTGTTAAACCAAGGAAGCTCCGGATCTCGGGCACAGATGTAGGCGAAGACCAATCCATCACTGCCTCCACCTCCCTGGGATTCACAGATATCCCAACACTAGAGATCACATGCCCCAAAAACACCACGCTGTTCAACCAAAATTCACACTTGCTGAGCTTGGCGTAAAACTGATTGTCCCTAAGAATCTGAAGCACTGTTCTCAAATGATTCTTGTGCTCTTCCTCACTCCGAGAGTAGATGAGTATGTCGTCAATAAACACTATGACAAACTGATCAAGATATGGTTGGAACACTCGGTTCATCAAGCTCATAAAGACAGCCGGGGCATTTGTCACTCCAAACGGCATAACCAAAAACTCATAATGACCATAACGGGTTCGAAAAGCTGTCTTCTGCACATCTTCCTCTCTAACTCGAATCTGATGGTACCCCGACCTCAAATCAATTTTACTATACAACCTCGTGCCCTGCAACTGATCAAATAAGTCATCGATCCGCGGAAGAGGGTACTTATTCTTCACTGTGGCCTTGTTCAATTGTCTGTAATCGATGCACAGACGCATCGATCCATCTTTCTTTTTCTAAATAATACTGGCGCACCCCAAGGCGATACGCTGGGGCGTATGTAACCCTTGTCAAGGAGTTCCTGAAATTGTTCTTTCAACTCCCTTAACTCTGCCGGTGCCATCCTGTAAGGGGCACGAGAAATAGCGGATGTCCCCGGTAGTAATTCAATCCCAAACTCGACTTCCCTAACCGGTGGGAATCCGGGAATCTCCTCCGGAATACATCGGCAAACTCGACGACTACGGGTATATCCTCGACTCTTAACTCTTCCTTCTTTCCAGCAATGTCAATGGCATAAATAAGGTAACCCATATGCCATCGTTCCAATAACTGAGCCATCTTGATAGCCGATATTAATGGGATTCTTGAGCGGGAACCATCCCCATAAAAAGTCCACTGAACCCCCAAATCAGATCTGAACCGCACTGTTCTCTGTCTGCAGTCCACCACTGCCTGATATCTGTTCAGCACATCAATACCCACAATGCAGTCGAAGTCTGACATTCCCAGAACAATCAAATCTGACTTCAACTCGTTGCCCTAAAAATAAATGAGGACGTCAACGATGAACCGATCAACAATCATACTCTTTCCAGCGGGTGTCGAAACCACAAGAGGCGTGGGTGATGGAGACGTGCATATACGGTGCCTCTCCACAAAACTCGTCGACAAAAAGGAGTGTGACGCACCTGTGTCTATCAAAATAAAGGCAGGGTGCGTAAATAAATGACACGTACCCGCTATCACTTCCTCTGGAGCTGCTGTAGCCTGATCCCTGGTCAGAGCGTACACTTGTCCTTGAGGTGGCCCCAACGGCTGACCTCCCAATGGTCTCGGTACAAACGGTGGTCTTTGTTGCACTGCCTTGTCTAAAGGTCTCCCCATAGTGTTCTGTGGCCCTCCCCGGTTAGGACAATTCCGGGCCAAATGACCATGTTTACCACACTCATAACAAGCGGAGCATCCTTTCACAGAGTGGGGTCCTCCGCACAGAAAACACTTAACTTTCCCAAAACTGCCAGCTTGAGATTGTCCCTATGAGGCGGGGCATCACTTCCACGATTCCCCTTCCACGAAGATCCGGCCATCTTCCACTAAATCTGGAAGCTGATGAGTTCCCCCTTGGCTTAAAATGGTCGCCCCTTGGTTTCAAGTTTTCAGGGGTCGATCTCTGTGGTGGTGCTGGAGGTGGTGCTACAGTCGATATGCACCCACTCCCAATTCTGCCAGCTCAGCCCGTGCAAGGGCGTCATCAAAACAAGTAGGGCCATAAGTGATCACCCTATCATACAACTCCGGCCTCAAGCCCTTCATGAAGTTCCTCATCTTCGCTTGAGTGCTGGTGACGATATGAGGTACATATCTAAGTAAAGAGCAGTAGTGGAGAGCATAGTCTGACACCGGCATAGTACCTTGCTTTAAATTAGTAAACTCGTCCTCTTTAGCCTGACGTGCAGCAGCTGAGATTGTCCCCTATGAGGCGGGGCATCACTTCCACGATTTCCCCTTCCACGAACATCCGGCCATCTTCCACTAAATCTGGAAGCTGATGAGTTCCCCCTTGGCTTAAAATGGTCGCCCCTTGGTTTCAAGTTTTCAGGGGTCGATCTCTGTGGTGGTGCTACAGTCGGATATGCACCCACTCCCAATTCTGCCAGCTCAGCCCGTGCAAGGGCGTCATCAAAACAAGTAGGGCCATAAGTGATCACCCTATCATACAACTCCGGCCTCAAGCCCTTCATGAAGTTCCTCATCTTCGCTTGAGTGCTGGTGGCGATACGAGGTACATATCTAAGTAAAGAACAGTAGTGGAGAGCATAGTCTAACACCGGCATAGTACCTTGCTTTAAATTAGTAAACTCGTCCTCTTTAGCCTGACGTGCAGCAGCTGTGAAGTATCGGGTCAGAAATCGAGTTCTAAACAATTTCCAGTTTATTTCCTGACCATGAGCCTCCTGTTGAATCATTGTGGTCTTCCACCACATCAGCGCCTTTTTGGCCAATTGAAACTCTGCTAGCCTTATCCAGGCTGTCTTTGCGCACGAGGCTGCTACAAATATCTGTTCTATCCTCTCCAACCATTCCTCGGCCCGTTCCCCTGTTTCAGTCCCTTCAAATGTCGGGGTCGATATGCTAGAAATTGAGTCAAACTTAGTTCTCCCGGCAATAACTGCTGTTCGGACGGCTCTTCGCCCAAAGATGGCGGTGGCAGGGGATTTGTACGCCCAACACTTGCATTGACACTTATTGCATCACCTATGTCGATATTTGCTGCCATACTGCAACACAAGGGTTAACAATAACACCAAAAGCAGTTCATATTATACCTCGTTAGAAAACATGAGTAACAATGACCACTAACCACAACATGTTAGTATAACATTTATATACTCATAATGCACTAAACATGTATAAAAGAGTACCTAGCCAACCTATTACTAAGGCTACCCTTCGCTCATTCCCGGGTTCTCTAACCACAGCTCTGATACCACTAATGTAAGGCCTCTCTACCTTAACCGTGTAATTAACAAGTAAATAGGGCCAACATGCATTAAAAGATAAGTTATGGTTCGGTTGTAGCCTTGAGCTAACAGGATTACAGGCCAAAATAAAATTTCAAGAGCTAATTAGTTACATTCCCAAAAATGAAATTAATGCTATAGATTTACACTACTCCTAGAGTAGAGACTATCCAAAAATCATGTATCCTAATTCTTTAATTCTCCTCGTAGCTCACTGCCTCAACCCGGCCCATAGCCCTACAATCCAAAAGGTGTACCTACAGGAACAACTCACCATGAGCATATACATCACTTTTTAACAAAATCTAAGCACAATAACATAAATAATTGCATGAGATGTGTTTGTATGAATGCTCCCTGAATTACCACATTAGCACAATTTCATTGTTGTTCCTGTTTCATAAACTCATGCACAAAATCATTAGTTCACAATATATTGATCGATATCACGTTCCAGTTATAATCAAAATTTTCCACATTAATCACTAGAAATGTGACTGTTCCTGTCCTGATACAACAGCGGAATTTTAGGACCCCTCGCTTCGACGTAGAGCGGCATCATATGATATCCCTCGCTTCGACAATGACAGCGGCATGTACATCGCTTCGACATGATAGAGGCAAATATCATATTACCATCGCTTCATATGACAGAGGCAAGTACCTCCCTCGCTCGGAGATAACAGCTACCGGAACATTCATCAATTCTCACACAATAATCAAACGCAATAGTTGATTCCATTATCATGATATAACACTATCATTTCACATATTCCATCACATGTAAGGACTCACTATCCATGATATAAATAATCAAAAGCGTAACACGTTTTACCGTCCGATGCCCGTACGTCTCACTACGTACCTTTCCAAAAAGTGGGATTCGGTATGACTTCAATTTCTTGGTTGCGTCGCCACCTGGGATGGTTCTACACAATCACACAACCCAATATTAGAAGCCAAATAATAGCCAAATACCAAATATTCGTCAAAAAAATGCATTCTCCACTTTTCAGTAGCTGCCGATCGATCGCTGTGTTGAGGCGATCGATCGCGAGCCTCACCCATCGATCGCCTCAACATGGCGACCGATCGCCAGTCTTCACTGGCCCTAGGCGATCGATTGCGCCATTTGAGGCGATCGATCGCCTACACTCGTTTTGCCCACTGTCCCTCGGCGATCGATCGCTGCTTTTGTAGTGATCGATCGCCACAACCAGTGGCCGCGATTTTCACCATTTTTGTACCAAAAATTCTTCCCAACATCCACAACACTTACACCAACAAACCCAAAACATTAGAACACTAAAAACCTTCAACAAACATCATTAAACCACCAAAAATCTAACATCCAACCAAAAATCATACCAACCCAAACAAACCCATTTCAAAACCCTTCAAAACCATTTCAAACTCAATCCAAACACTACAAAAACAATAAGGAGGTAACCATACCTCTTGGGGACTCCAAATCTCCCAACAAATTCCACAAATCAAGTTTTTGCCAGGATTTCTCTCCCACTTTTGAGCCAAAAACGAAAATAGGGGAGAATGAGGGTTTGGGTGGGTGATTTGGGGGAAAAAGATAAAGTGATGGATAAAGAGAGGTTGGGGTATTAAGTGGGTTTGTTATAATTAAATTGTACTCCCACAATTATCATGGTGCATAAAACATCCCAACATGATATTTTAAAAGCATTTCACCACAATGCGCCAAAATCTTAATTAAATACATATTTCACCAAATAATTAACCACCATCACATTTAAGCCATTAAAACACCAAATTCCCCAACATGCATAACATGCACCCTGAAATGCTCTACTAGCCCACGCCCACATGTGACTAAGCATTCCCACATGGTAATTAATTCTAACACATAAGGCAATTATCACCATAATTAATCATATGAACATAATTAATGCCTTAAATGCAATTAATCATTTCGGGGACATTACAACTCGTTCCCGGGTTCTCTAACCACTGCTCTGATACCACTAATGTAAGGACCCTAGTTCCTTAAGTGCAGATTAAAGGCATAAATGGAGCTAATCATGCTATATCAGAGTTTAATAGTTCGTGTTGAGGCTTTGAGCCCAAAGAATTACATGCCAAGTTAATGACTATCAAATGGATTAAATTACATTCACAAACAAAAGAGTGTTATTCCCTATAGCTTTACACTACTCCTACAGTAGATACGATACAAAATAATCCTGTCCTTCTAATCAAAAGCGTTCTTCACGAGCTCACCGCCTCAACCCGCCTTAGCCCCTTTATCATGCCAAAATGTACCTACAAGGACAACCCCCAAAACATGAGCATGTATGATTCATATCCAACACAATATGAATATAAGGCGTAAATGCATAAATCATAATAAAACACTTCTTGTTTTTTCCATGCATTTTAAACGCTCCCTTTTTGGTTGTCCCTGTACCATAACTCATGAGCATAATCAATAGATTATTTAATGGTTCACACATGTCATGACATAACACCATTCCATATTCACCAATTACCAATCCCTAGTTTTTTCATCACAATGTATTTTAATGCCCCTCGCTTCACATATAGGAGGCATAGAATAACCTCGCTTCAATGGACATGCGGTACTCCCACCCCTCGCTTCACATTTTAGCGGCAAATATTCTTTCCTCGCCTCATATGATAACCATGCTTCAATGTGGCATGTGGCACTCCCACCCCTCGCTTCACATTTAGCGGCACCAAATAAAATAGCGGCAAGCATTAAAATCATCAAGGGGGTGACCATGACTCATGGGATGTGCACCAATAATCATTATATGCATATACAATCATCATGCATAATTCCACATGTATTTGCATCCACAATGCATAATTTCATATATACTCGCATCCACAATGCATAATCAATGAGTATAATAGATACATGTACCGTTGGGTGCCCGTACGTCCTCTACGTACCTTTCCAAAAAGTAGGATGTGGTAGGACTTCACTTCCTTGGCTGTGTTGCCATCTGGGATGGTTCTACACATTCACACAAACCAATATTAGAACCAAATAATAGTCCAATACAAAAAATCCCACAAAAATAACCAAAAACACACATTTTGGTGTCTCGCGATCGATCGCCATATAGCCCCTATCGATCGCGAGACCACACTGTCTCGTTCAACAAAATTTTTCAATCAGCGATCGATCGCCGAGTTTGTGCCGATCGATCGTGCCAAACTCGCGATCGATCGCGGAAGGCTACTACCTTCTCCCCTGTAGCTCGCGATCAATCGGGAGAATGTCCCGATCGATCGCCGAGACATGTACCAGCGATTTTCGGGCACTATTCACCTTTCTTCTTCCCAAATCAAACAAACTCAAATACCAACACATCAACAATACAAAACCACTAAAAACCTTCAATAAACATTCTCATACACCCATAAATCTAACACCCAACCAAAATAATATCAACCCCCAACAAACCCATTTCAAAACTCCAATAAATTAATCCAAAACCAAGTAAATCCATACAAAAACATCAAGGAATGATATATGCCCTTCCTAGGCCTCAAATCTTACCAAGAATCACACCAATGGATATTTGCAAAGATTTCTCTTCTACCTTGAAGCAAAAATCGAAAATGTGGAAAGGGTTAGGGTTGGGAGAGTGAGTTGGGGATTTAAAGAGTGAATGATAAAGTGAGGTGGTAAAGTGGGGTAATGGCTTATATAGGTCCATTAAAATTATACCCCAACAATTAACATGATGTATAAAATACTCCAACATGGTATTTTAAATGCATTTTACAAAATGCAACAAACTCCCAATAGATTCATGCTTTCCAAATAATTAACAACCAACAAGAATAAATCATGTTAATACCCAATTTTCCCAACATGCACTATATACATCACGAAATGCATCCCCGGGTCACGCCTACCATGTGACTAAGCATTTCAACATGATAATTAATTCATGCACATAAATCAATTATCACCATAATTAATCATAAACATAATTAATGCCCAAATTGTAATTAATTATTTCGGGGATATCACAGGCGGACTTCGATCATCACTGGCATTGTGATCCTTCACTCCAAGGATGGAGTCACCAATACCCACCGGAGCCTCACTACCCTATTGATACGCCACAACCATTTTAACATCACGAAGAGAGGAGAGATAGTTCTGCAAACATCATGACTCAGTTAGAGGATACCTTAGTAAGATTCATGGAATCAACTGAGAACAGTTTGGAGTGCCAAACCAACTCTATGTGCCACCTGGAGAAGCAAATGGCGGTCCTCATGGAAACAATTTCAACTAGCTGCCAAGAGGAAGAGATGAGGGCTACAAATCAAGAGGCGACGAACCGAGTTTGGTTATATGATGATGAACACTCAACCAACCAAGTTTGGGGGAGTGATCCTACTCAAGTGGAAAAGTCAAGGGAACTTGAGCCTCTTCAAGAGATTGAGCCTACTTCAGAGATGTTATCTGAGGAGTTCCCAAGTGAAGATGAGTCGAGTGTGATGTTGGAAGAGGACGAGACTCTCGAAGATTCCGATTTGAGCCCATCGATGGAGACATGTTCTATGCCATATGTGGATCCGTATTTTCCATCGATACCAACTTCACCGCACTACATCCTCCAAGATATGAAGCCAAGTCAAGAATCATTCTCCCATGCCTACCACTTTAAGACAAATGTTGTTGGAGCAACGAGCTCACACTTTTACAATCTTGTCAATCTTGAGGGCATACTGAATGAAGACCCATTAGTGCTATCATACGATACTTAATATGGGCGGCAGCCGATCAATGATGGTTGCTTCTGATGGTCAAGCCGGCGACTAGAAATCAGCGCTTCTTGGGAGGCAACCCAAGCGTATACTTTTGCTATTTAGTTTTGTTATTTGATTTTCAGTTTTTGTTTTTAGTTTTGTTTATCTCTCGAGTCGAATATTTTACCATTTGCATTCTTCTCTTGCTAGGTACTCAGTTGGAGCAATGAACTTTCAAAGTCAATCTTCCTCAATCCTCATGCAAGCGTCTTGATTAGGGGAGTTTACTTTTTCCCTCTTGATTCATTTGAACATTGAGGGCAATGTTTGATTTATGTTTGTGGGAGTGGCATGCATGTTTTATCTTTTTTAACCACTTGTTGTGTTCTTAAATGACACTTGAATCGTCCGATTATCATGAGCTAAATTTTTTTTTTTTATGAGTGCAAACTTGAGAAAAGAATGAATTATAGTAGTGACTATTCAATGAGGATTTTGATCTCACTATGCATATGAACTTGATTGTTGAAGATTATTGGACTTGTACATGAATATCCTAATTTGAGTTAGCATGTCAAGAATGAGGAATATATTGAGCACAATGAGTCATGATCTTGTGGATTGCATGTTGAATAGTGATAATTGTTGTGAACTCAATGATTTGTCTTGAGCATCTTAGAGTACCTTAGAAACTATTTGATGATGACACTTTGAGGTGAAATTTTATTGTTACAAACTTGACTTGGAAATGATCTAGGCGATCTTTGACACGTTCGAGCCTTTCAAGCTTACCTAGTCTATATCAATCCCTAGTGTCCCATTTTGAGCTTTATTGAAAAAGAATGGTATATGCATTGCATATAATTAGACCCCCATTCGACATTATTGGTAAACTCATTATACCTACCCTTATATGAGCCTAAATGAAAAAAAAAATTATCCTTACCCTAAGGGCGTATAATGAAAATCATTCGATGCACTTGAATTGCTATATCTTGATGAACTTATTGAAAAAAAAAGATTGACGAATGATGAAAAAAAAAGTAATGAGAAAAAAGCATTGAGAAAAGATTAAATGAATAAGACCCAAAGTGGGAAAGGCTAGAAAAAAAGAAGAGGCGCTCGAAGTGTGCAAAAATTTGAATTGTAAATGATTATACTCTCTTATTTACGCTTATCATGTCTTTTCTTTGTAACCGACACCAAAGGCCTTACATTACAAGCTTAAAAAGTCATTTTGATCCAAGTCTAGGGAGTAACTATCATTAGTGGAGAAGTTGTTTGAAAATAGGCTTATGTGATGCTTGATGATAATCTCGACTTTGAGTTGATTAACATGATTTGATCTTGAATATGTGCATGAAACTTGAGATTGACTATAACACACACGTTCCGATTTTGAGATGTGTTGTTTGACTTAGGAGAAAACATGTCTTGTAAACTTTAGAATATGTGCATGAGATTTCTGAGAATAAGCAAGTCATGAAATAATTGTTTCAAATATCAAGAATGAACTCTACCTTATGATTTTAATGCTTAATCGATGACGATTAAGTGATAAGTTTGGGGGAGTTGATAGGGTTGAATATTACGTGTATTTATGCTATGATATGTATATGTTTTCGTGTTGATTCTTGGATTATTATACGGTTTATGGTATATATTTCTATATTTCAGGAATCAATGTTGAAATGCATAAAAGTAGGGAAAATGAGTCAAAAATGATGAAAAATGACCAAACCGAGCGAACGCGTCAAAACCGGGAAAGGAAGAAAAATTCAAAAGAAAATAAAAAAAAACATCTCGGTCGATCGAGCCATCAATCTCAATCGATCGGTGGTGGCAGAACTTTGGCGATCGATCGAGCAGTCAGTCTCAATCGATCGGCCGGAGAAGTTTTCTGAAAAAAAATTCCTTTTAGAGTTTGGGTCCAACAAGGAAGTCCATGATCCTAACCTTATATATATTTATACGAAAATTACAACCAGAATCATACTTTGTAACCTAGGAATAGCCTCCATACCACCATACTCCATATCACCTTCATCGACCATCACCACTTCATCCTAGGAATTGGAACAAGCCAACAAGAGAATCGAAGAGCACGATCGAGAAAGAAGCGAGGAGGGATCAAGAATCAACGAAGGAGTCGACTTGGGAGTTTGCTTTTACTTTTCGATTATTGTTTTGAATTGTTATTGGATTTGTTGTGTTTTTGATGATTGAGAAATATCAATAACATAGTTTTTCCTATTGAAGTTAAGATTGAATTCATACATCTTCTATGAGCATGTGTTATTGTTTTTAATGCTTTTGATGGATTGATCACCTTTGAATGATATTTTATTATAATTGAGATCAAGAGATAAAATAATAATACGATACAGTAATTCATGCCGGGTGTTAAAGATTGAGATCGAGAGATAAAATCACACACGAGTGATAGATTTGGGTTGTTTAATATAAAGTTAGTGGTTTTCATAAAGCGCATTCAATGTTAAATTGCTTATTAAGTGAACGAGAGTTACTAGTTGCAATTTGATGTTAGACTTAATATAGCTCGAGAGAGTGTATTGAATAAATTCGAAAAACCCGCCACCTTAAAGATGTATGGAGAAAAGAATTGTAAAAGTTGGGTTAGGTGAATCATAGTCTTGATAATTCTTTCTTGTGGACTTTTCTCGTGATCGTTGATTATTTTGGTTGGATTATAGTAGCTTAATTTAGTTTAATTATTAATTAATTATTGTAGGTTAAATATAGTTAAAAGAAATCTTATTTGGTACTTGCTTGTTAGTCCTTTTAACTATATTTAACCTACGATAAATAATTAATAATTAAACTAAATTAAACTACTATAATCCAACCAAAATAATCGACGATCACGAGAAAAGTCCACAAGAAGAATTATCAAGACTATGATTCAACTAACCCAACTCTTACAATTCTTTTCTCCATACATCTTTAAGGTGGCGGGTTTTCCGAATTTTCCAATATACTCTCTCGAGCTATATTAAATCTAACATCAAATTGCAACAAGTAACTATCGTTCACTTAATTAACAATTTAATTGAATGCGCTTTATGAAAACCACTAACTTTAGATTAAACAACCCAAAGCTATCACTCGTATGTGATTTTATCTCTCGAGCTCAATCTTTAACACACGGCATGAATTATTATATCGTATTATAATTTCATCTCTCGATCTCTATTATAATAAAATATCATTCAAAGGTGATCAATCCTTCAAAAGCATTAAGAACAATAACACATGCACATAGAAGATGTATGAATTCAATCTTAACATCAATAGGAAAAACTATGTTATTGATATTTCTCAATCATCAAAAACACAACAAATCCAATAATAATTCAAAACAATAATCGAAAAGTAAAAGGAAACTCCCAAGTCGACTTCTTCGTTGATTCTCGATCCTTCCTCGCTTCTTTCTCGATCGTGCTCCTCGATTCTCTTGTTGGCTTGTTCCAATTCCTACGATGAAGGGGTGATGGTGGATGAAGGTGAGATGGATTATGGAGGTGTGGAGGCTATTCCTAGGTTACAAAGTATTATTTCTTCTTGTAATTTTCGTGTATATATATAAAGGAATAAGAATCAAGGACTCCCCTCTTGGACCCAAACTCTATAAGGAATTTATTTTTCAGCAAATTCTTTCGGCCGATCGATCGAGATTGAGGCTCGAACGGTCGCCAATTTTCTGCCTCCACCGATCGATCGAGATTGGTGGCTCGATCGATCGAGATGCTTTTTTATTTTTATTTTATTTTCTTTTATTCTTTTCTTCCTTTCCCGGTTTTGACGCGTTCGCTCGATTTGGTCCTTTTTCATCATTTTTGGCTCATTTCCTCTACTTTATGCATTTCAACATTGATTCCTGAAATATAGAAATATATACCATAAATCGTAAAATAATCCAAGAATCAGTACGAAAACATATACATATCATTGCATAAATACACGTAATATTCAACCCTATCAACTCCCCCAAACTTATCACTTAATCGTCCTCGATTAAGCATTAAAATCATAAGGTAGAGTTCATTTTTGATATTTGAAACAATTATTTCATGACTTGCTTATTCTCAGAAATCTCATGCACATATTCAAAAGTTTACAAGACATGTTTTCTCCTAATTCAAGCAACACATCTCAAAATCGGAACGTGTGTGTGTGCTCATTTCAATCTCAAGTTTCATGCACATATTCAAGATCAAAACATGTTAATCAACTCAAGGTCAAGATTATCATCAAGCATCACATATGCCTATTTTCAAACAACTTCTCCACTAATGATAGTTACTCCCTAGACTTGGATCAAAAGGACTTTTTAAGCTTGTAATGTAAGACCTTTGGTGTTGGCTTCAAAGAAAAGATAGGATATCACAAAGAAGAGAGTATAAGCATGTAATGTTCATATTTGTAGCACAAAATTGAGCTTCTCTTCTTTTTCTTTTATAGCCTTGGCCACTTTGGGTCTTATTTAGTCTTTTTTTTTTCTCAAGGCTTTATCTATCGTTTTCTTTTCTCATTCATCATTTTTTTCAACAATGAGCTCATCCAAATGTAGCAATTCAAGTGCATCTAATGAGAATCATTATACTCCCTTTAGGTAAGTATGAATTCTTTCAATTTAAGCTCATAAAGGTGGGTATAATGAGTTGCCAAAGAAATTTGTTGAATGAGGGCTAATAGTATGTTAAACATACTCCATTCTTTTGCAATTAGGCTCAAATTAGGATACTATAGATTGATATTTTCATGGTAAGCTTGAAATGCTCAAACGGTCCAAAGATCGCCTAGATCATTTCGAAGTCAAGTTTGTAACTATAAAATTTCGCCTCAAAGTATCATCATCAAATAGTTTCTAAGGTATTCTAAGATGCTCAAGACAAATCATTGAGTTCACAACAATTATCACTATTCAACATGCAATCCACAAGATCATGACTCATTGTGCTCAATATATTCCTCATTCTTGACATGCTAACTCAAATTAGGATATTCATGTACAAGTCCAATAATCATCAACAATCAAGTTCATATGCATAGTGAGATCAAAATCCTCATTGAATAGTCACTACTATAATTCATTCTTTTCTCAAGTTTGAACTCATAAAAAAAAATTTAGCTCATAATAATCGGACTATTCGAGTGTCATTTAAGCACACAACATGTGGTTAAAACAAGTAAAACATGCAAGCCACTCCCCCAAACTTAAATCAAACATTGCCCTCAATGTTCAAATGAATCAAGAGGGAAAAAGTAAACTCCCCTAATCAAGACGCTTGCATGAGGATTGAGGAAGATTGACTTTTGAAAGTTCCACTGTTGTAGGGGTTCATTGCTCCAACTGAGTACCTAGCAAGAGAAGAATGCAAATGGTAAAACATTCGACTCGAGAGATAAACAAATTAAAATGCAAAAACTGAAAATAAAACAAAACTAAATAACAAAAGGATACGCTTGGGTTGCCTCCCAAGAAGCTCTGATTTCTAGTCTTTGGCTTGACCATCAGAAGCAACCATCAAAGAGCGGCTGCCGCCCATAGTAAGTATCGTATGATACCACTAATGGGTCTTCATTCAGTATGCCCTCAAGCTTGGCAAGATTGTAACAGTGAAAGCTCGTCGCTCCAACAACATTTGTCTTATAGTGGTAGGCATGGGAGAATGATTCTTGATTTGGCTTCATATCTTGGAGGATGTAGTGCGGTGAAGTTGGCATCGATGGAAAATACGATTCCACATATGGCATAGAACATGTCTCCATAGATGGGCTCAAATCGGAGTCTTCGAAAGTCTCTTCCTTCTCCAACATCACACTCGACTCATCTTCACATAGGAACTCCTCGGATAACATCTCTGAAGTAGGCTCAATCTCTTGAAGAGGCTCAAGTTCCCTTGACTTTTCCACTTGAGTAGGATCACTCCCCAAACTTGGTTGGTTGAGTGTTCATCATCATATAACCAAAATCGGTTCGTCGCCTCTTGATTTGTAGCCCTCATCTCTTCCTCTTGGCAGCTAGTTGAAATTGTTTCCATGAGGACCGCCATTTGCTGCTCCAGGTGACGCATAGAGTTGGTTTGGCATTCCAAACTGTTCTCAGTTGATGCAATGAACCTTACTAAGGTATCCTCTAACTGAGTCGTGACGTTTGCAGAACTATCTCTCCTCTCTTTGTGATGTTCAAATGGTTGTGGTGTATCAATAGGGTAGTGAGGTTCCTGTGGGTATTGGTGACTCCAACCTTGTAGTGAAGGATCACAATGCCAGTGATAATCGAAGTCCACCATATCATTGAACAGGTGCAACACACTATCCACATCCTATCAACCAGGGGACTCCCAGTCACCAGTGCTCCGCTGAATACCCATTCTCGTGTCTGTGCATCCAACCCTATGAAGAAATATTGCATGAGAGTATAGTTTGAAAAGTTGTGATACCGGAATGTGTTGGCATATTCATTGAATCTCTCCCAAACAGCGTAGAACGGCTCGGAACGTTGTTGGCAAAGCTTGTGAAGGCTTGTTGATATAGCATCTCCAAGTACCTCACAGGACAAACAAAACAAAAACAAAATAAATATATATAAATTTTTTTTTTTCGAAATAAATAAACATTGGTTAAATTACAGTCAAAGAACCTAGTATGATATTACTAAAGTTAGTCCCCGGCAATGGCGCCAAAAACTTGATCGCTTTTATTTTAAACAATTAATTCCAATCTAGCAATTTTAGAGCGCAAGTGCACGGTGTCATGTTTTAGTATAGATAGGAAGAATACGGATTGTCGAACCCACAGGGACTAACAAGCAAGTACCAAATAAGATTTCTTTTAACTGTATTTTACCTACTATAATTAATTAATAATTAAACTAAATCTACTATAATCCAACCAAAATAATCGACGATCACGAGAAAAGTCCACAAGAAAGAATTATCAAGACTATGATTCACCTAACCCAAATTTTACAATTCTTTTCTCCATACATCTTTAAGGTGACGGGTTTTTCGAATTTATTCAATACACTCTCTCGAGCTATATTAAGTCTAACATCAAATTGCAACTAGTAACTCTCGTTCACTTAATTAGCAATTTAACATTGAATGCGCTTTATGAAAACCACTAACTTTAGATTAAACAACCCAAAGCTATCACTCATGTGTGATTTTATCTCTCGATCTCAATCTTAACACACGGCATGAATTACTATATCGTATATCATTCAAAGGTGATCAATCCTTCAAAAGCATTAAAAACAATAACACATGCTCATAGAAAATGTATGAATTCAATCTTAACTTCAATAGGAAAAACTATGTTATTGATATTTCTCAATCATCAAAAACACAACAAATCCCATAATAATTCAAAACAATAATCGAAAAGTAACAGCAAACTCCCAAGTCGACTCCTTCGTTGATTCTTGATCCTTCCTCGCTTCTTTCTCGATCGTGCTCTTCGATTCTCTTGTTGGCTTGTTCCAATTCCTAGATGATGTGGTGATGGTGGATGAAGGTGATATGGCGTATGGAGGTGTGGAGGCTATTCCTAGATTACAAAGTATGATCTTGGTTGTAATTTTCGTGTAAATATATATAAGGATAGGAATCATGGACTTTCTTGTTGGACCCAAACTCTAAAAGGAATTTATTTTTCAGAAAACTCCTCGGCCGATCGATCGAGACTGACTGCTCGATCGATCACCAAAGTTCTGCCACCACCGATCGATCGAGATTGATGGCTCAATCGATCGAGATGTTTTTTTTATTTTCTTTTGAATTTTTCTTCCTTTCCCGATTTTGACGTGTTCGCTCGGTTTGGTCCTTTTTCATCATTTTTGGCTCATTTCCCATTCTTTTATGCATTTCAACATTGATTCCTGAAATATAGAAATATATACCATAAACCGTAAAATAATCCAAGAATCAACACGAAAACATATACATATCATAGCATAAATACACGTAATACCCTATCAGGAGTCGTTGAGGATTTATAGTGATTAGGTTGATTAAGTTTGGTCATGACAGATGGAGATGCAAGAGTTTCGAGGTGGCTAAGAATTAATTGTTTTGAGGTTGTATTGAGAGGCACAATTTCCCGATGCTTAACACTATTCATTTGACCATGTGGACACATTGTTATCCACAAACTAAAATAAGATATCGTTAGGTTTAGGTTCTTGGTCAATGGAATTGTTTGGTTCGAATGATTAGTCAATATTAATAAATAGAGTGGAAAAAATGTGTATAGATAAGGATGCAGGATACATGTGTAAGGTAAAAACAAGGAAAAGTAAATTATTTAAACTTGTATATCTTTCTGTATTATTCTTTGTTCTCTTGGATTGATTGTTTCATCAAACTAAAAAAAATCTATGAATGTGGAACAATAATATGCTGATAAAATTGTATCAATCTGTCACACAATTCTCGAATTGTGAGATGATCCTAGAAAAAAATGTAACTAAATAAATAAGGATGTTGGGGATTCTTCTTAAAATACAACCTAAAAAATATTTTGATATCATGTTTGATGTGTAGTATGATAGCTTTGAAGTAGAATTGTATAATTTCAAAGTGAAAATTCAGATGTTCGTTATGGTGTTATCTCTTGTATCATGCTACTTTAGTGGTCATATATCTCACCTTGGAACTGATAAATATGAATGCATCTTGAACGAACATCGTTGAATGTCCCGTTTTTCTTTCCATTTTACCACTTAAGTGTTTGGAAGATGAAAAAAAATGTCACTAAATGTCACTATTACATGCAAATTATACATGTGTATCATTACCCTAGATTTGTGATGTTCCTAGCTGTGGTTGGTGAGTTTTTCCCTAGCAAGCTTCTCTTGGCACTTAGGTTTGTTCTTGTCCACTTTCAGTCTTTGGTGGTATGTTATGTGTTTTGCAAATCAACAGTCTTTTATGTGTTTACGCTTTTCTTTGTTAAATCTTTGATATGCACATCTTGATAGCTTCTGCATTTCGCGATAGCCCTCTTATCTTTTAGGTGGCCATTTTTTCAAATATAAATGTTTGACTGTTTTTGAAGTGAAAAAAATTCAAAACAGCCTCCAAGTTTTCTCGGACAATGGTTATCCTTTGTGTTCCTGCTCACCACCAAGTTTGTCAAAAAAAAAAAAAATTGACTCCCATGTAGCCATGCAAATACGTGTAATACATTTTATGGATCTCGATTTAATGCTGAAATATTCAGTTTTCTAAGATTTTCTTGTGCATGTTGTTTTCTATTTCTTATATAGTGGCCTTTCTTCGGTCTCATTCGTAATCATGGTAGCAATTCTTTGTATTATTTGTCCTCGCCTTGTTGTTCCTTCACTTCATTAAATTCTCGTGCTTTATTTTATAGGAGTTGCTACCGTTCTTTTGCTTTTTACTTTTACCCTCTTCGATTTTAACTTTTCAAGCGCTGAATTGAGGGTCTCGTCAGTATTTGCTTACCTATTATTTTTTGTTAATTTGTAAAGCTTGGTTTGTAGTGGGCTGTCTCTGTTTGTTCCTGTCATTTTTGTTTTGCATATCATGGCCAGAATCGTTCAGATTGGGGGGCGGTCGGTTTGCACTTCCTTGACGTTGTTCTTTAACTTCCTATTGTAGCTTTGGTATGTAGAGCTCGATCTTAAAACTCATTTTATTTCGTTGTTTCTTTATTCAAAATGTTGCACAATAAAACCGTGATTTCTAGAAGAAAAAAAAACTTTAACCAAACTATACCTTATATTTCATTTTGAATTTCTTCAAAGAAATGACCAAATTATAGCTTGGTCATTCCAAAAAAAAAAAGAAGGGACTTTTGATATTATGTCTTATGTTGATTTAACACATGATGCGTACTGGCTTCTATCAAGGGGAAAAAAGCATTTCTCTTTGGGTACTGCACATTCTCCTTAGTTTCGACGATGTCTCAAAAAAAAAAATTGCTCTGATACTTATTACATTAAAATATAGAATCAAAGGATCTAAATAATTTATTATTATTATTTGATGTGCATAGTTTTTTTATTCCATCAAACTGAATACCAAAAAAAAAAAAAAAAACATGCCTTAGACTTACTTCTTAAGTTTATCTTTTCTAACATTAAAATTAACAACCCCATGTGAAAAATGAATATATGGCTCTTTTTTAGTTAAAAAAAGTTTACCATTTTTTCCAAGATATATTTATTCTTATAGATCACGCTGTCAAAAAAAATTAGTATAAAAAAAACATCTCTGGTGCCTTGTACGACATGATAGTGAAATCCTTTATTTAGTTATAATTTTGAGATGTCAAACTGCGACTGTCAAGTTGCGAAATGTCATTATTTGCAATGTCTATATTCCATGAAGGGAATTTTATCCAAAGAAATTGAATAGGCATGAGGACACCTAATAATCGATTTAAACTATCTAGAAAGTGTTGATGAGGAACGTATGGTGATAAGTGTCATTTTTACACTTATATTTGCATATATTTCTTGCGATTTTTATAGTGATTCTTGGAAAATTTTATACTTTTGGTTGTGTTTTGTTATATTTCCAGGAATCCAGTAGAAGTGCAAGAAATACTGGAAAAATCCCGTTTTATGGACTAGAAGGTGGAACTGTGACAAGACGAGGCAAGCCATGGGAAAAGAAGTGAAAAAGCTCAAAAGGATGTTGAAAGCTACAGGCGATCGATCGCATGCACCAAGAGATCGATCGCCTGAAGCCAGAATGGTGACGGAAATTTGAAGCCATAAGCGATCGATCGCAACAAACAAAGCGATCGATCGGCTCGGGGCAGAACACATAGGCGATCGATCGCCTATCACAAGAGACCGATCGCCGAGGAGAAAAAGTTGAAGGCGATCGATCGCCATAAACCAAGAGATCGATCGCACGCAGTGTCCCAAACAAGAAAAATTCCTTAATTAAGTTTTGGGCTATTTTTGGTAACAGACTTCTTGGGCTCGTGAAGGAGCATATAAATTGGAGTTTTTAGGTCAAATGTAGGGTTCTTTCAGCTCTGAAGAGGCAACCTACCATTGGAAGAGAAATCATCTTCAATACGATTCAAAGCAACGCAGCTAGAGACGGAAACATCGGATCAACGTAGGATTTCACATCGAGTGTTTATTAGTATTTCTGAACGTTAATTTAGTTATATTTTCGATTTTCAATGTTTATAATGTTGTTAGATGTTATAAAACATTATTTTTCCGTTAATATACTAGGCTATGTTTGTTTATCAAGACATAGGGGATCCCATGTTTGAACCCTTGAGTTAATTAACGATTTTGATTTGATTTCTATGATCTTTGGGCATAATTTATGTTTTTAATGCTTGTAAAAGATTAGCTACCTTTTGCATGATATTGGTAATAATTGAATTGACCATAGGAGATTACGATACGACGTAGTAAATTAGGCCGTGCGTTTTAGGTTGAGACGGACCAAGTAAAATCTAGCACACGTGTGATGGCAATAGATTTACCAAAATCGAAGGCAATTAGTTTTCACAAAGCATTTTTCGGTATTAATCATTTAATAAAGACACGGGAGTGGTTTATTGTAGATTAATGCTAGACTTGTTATAACGGGACCAAGGTATAACGAATGAAATAGGTAAACTCGTCACCCTAGAACATAGAATTTTGAATCTTAATTAATAGACAACTTTTAGGGGATTACATGGGTGAACCGACGTCTTGATATTTATCTCTACTGTTTAATATCTTAATTCTTTGTGGTGTGGTTGAATATTGGAGTTGAGTAAATTAGTTAATCTTTCAAACAATTTCGTAGGTTAAATATAGAACGCTAGTTAAATTTGGTAATTATTACTAGTCTTCGTGGGTTCGACACTCGTACTTTTAATTTCATTATACTAAAACTTGACACCGTGCACTTGCGGTAATTAGTCGCTACACTGGAATTTTCTGTTTAAAATAAAAGAGATCAAGTTTTTGGCGCCGTTGCCGGGGACTAGTTTAAGTAATATCATAAGAGATTAGTTGACTATAATTTAGCCATTTTTCTTTTATATTTACTTTTATTACGGTTTACACGATTTGTAAGGACCCCGGTGCCCTTAACCCGATATTAGTGTATTAATCCATACCATTAGTGCATATAATCATATCTTACAACCACATCATAATAATGTTGAAAGGTCCTTAGATATATTTGTGACCTATGAGGAGCCGTATGAGGTGAAAATCTCATGTACGGTTCTGTAATAGCGACAGGAGCTGTGATGTTATCGTCGACTATGATTATCTAATAGCTCAAGTACAGTTGATATAGTTGAAGCGCAGTCAAAATATGGTTTTTGGGGGTGGAATTTGTGGCGGCAACCTATAGGGTTTATAGTTTTTCTAATTTCTTCTCTAGCCGAGTGTGAGAGATTACCCTTTGATTTACCAGAAGCAGAAGAAGAATTAGTAAGGGAAAAGCCATATGCAAGTACAACACCATATGCTATCCAGAACATTTATTGCATTTGATCCACATAATATTCAAATTCCCCAACAAAGATTACATATATAACATGCACCCTCATAATACACTAACATGCTCTCAGTTCATTTAGCAATTCCATATTTAATTGCATGCAAACCATAAATGAACGGAGAAAAGCCGTAGCCCATTTATACATTCCATATACATGAAAAATGTACTCACATAAGAGCACCCAATGAATAAGCGTGTATCTGTTGTATAAAACACTCTACCGGATACCGTTACTGGTACTTCAATCCTGGAAGCACCTCCCAAACACAACTCGATCTCAACTCTGGATCTATGCACTTATTCAACCAGCTCTGGTACCTCGATCCGGGAAGTACCTCTAATCAATAGCCCGAGCGTAACTCCAAAGCTGCTGCTACACCTGTAACACCTGTCCCAACTGAGACAACCCCCACACGGGGTGAGTATACCAATACCACCAATCCAATAATCATAATATTGCAGTTCATAATTTATAGAATGTAAATGCCATAATTTAAATGATACTCCCTGGATGACATCATCCTCATCCGGGATCCCCTGTATTGTCCCTGTTCTCAAAATAACCAAACTCATCAAATTCCCAAAGCCAGTTAATCGCCACATAGATTAACCAATACCATTCCTATTATGCCAGTTCCATAGTCAATATGGTAAAATCATTATATAAGAGACCGTAGATATCACATATATCTAGCCAATGATTCCATGTTCCCATTTCATCGCTCGCTCCACAATAGCGGCATTCTAAACCCAGCGCACGCTCAACAATAGCGGCGTCATATCCGATGGTCGCTCAATGGCGACAGCATCCCAAATCATTGCAAGCTCAATAGGGGCACCGTATGGTTCCCAATGCATGTCCATTTAACGCAATTACCAATTACCATGCATATCACTATTCATTTATTGCAAACACTACATACCATGCATTTCAATGCCCATTTAACGCAATTACCACATATCATGCATTTTACAGTTGTAACATTATAATAGATTATGCTCGTACGTCATACGTACCTTATACTTCCATAGTTCGAGTCCGACCTCGCCTGAGTCAACAGACCCGATGAATTATGTGCTAACACATAAATAGTTCACAATTAAACACAAACATGCAACCACGTGCCCAAGCACGTTCATAACCCCAAACATATCGTAAATCCATGACGATTACCAAAATAAAAGCTCCCCGGCTAAGCATGCATAATACCCAAAATATACCATTTTACCCTTTTAAAGATAGCCAAAAACCCAACCGAGAATCCCGTTTTATTAAACTTTGGCTCCAACCAATCCATTTTAAAGGTATAGCATTCCTATTGGAATGTAGACATTGCCCCGGGAACGGCCCCTTTAAACCTCGGTTCCAAAATCCCGACATTTTCCAAAAATTTCAAAAAAACAAAATCCTTCGGGTGGCGATCGATCGCCACTTTCATCGCGATCGATCGCCATAGTCCAGTGGCCAAACCAGTGCATTCTCGCGATCGATCGCCAATCCTCGAAATCGATCGCCAACCCGCTCGCGATCGATCGCCGAGACCTCGCGATCGATCGCCGAGACTGTTCATCGTCATCCAAAATACAGCTGCAGGTCGCGAACGATCGCCCCACCTTGGCGATTGATCGCCACCTGCGATTTTCCGAAAAATTTGAGTTTCCATGGTGTTTTTGACATCCAATCTCAAAACCAACACCCCCAACTTCCACAACACATCTAATACACCATTTGAAACCAATAAAAACTCTACAAAACAACTTTGGATTTTTCAACCAAAAATCCCTAAATTCAAAACCCACCAAAATCTCAACCAAAATCTACAATAAGACTAATACCTGATTATCTTCGAGAAAAACGGTCTCCGAGCCAAGCTACCGTCGATTTTCCCATCATGGGAGAAGAGGGGAAATGGGGGGGAGAAGGGTTAGGCGTAGAGAGAGAGAAGAGAGGGAAGGGTTCCGTGCCAAATGACGGAATACCGAGTCCTCTTGGTATATATAATACCAAAACTCAAAAATACCAATCCCTCCACAAACACATCATGACTCAATAAAAATCATATGTTTCCAATAATTACCTCTCAATCTCTATTTCCATTACCAGACCCAGCACAAAGTACTCCGAACCCCAAATCCCACCAAAGACCAAATTCCAAGGTTATCACCACGATGATAATACAATCTCATCCCCTGGATCCTACGACTACAAAAACAGGATTTAAAATCCCCGGGAGTCCCAAAACCGCAATTAGTGCACAATTGCCACAATTAAAATCCATAAAGGATCATTACCACACCGGGATTAACACCATTAATGTAGGGTCTTCCTACCTTAACAGTGTTAATTAGAACATAAGAAGGACTAATCATGCATTAAATAACATCTTAAGGTTCCGGTTGTTACATGAGCTAACAGGATTACGGGCCAAAATACAAAACTTCAAAAATAATTCATTACATTCCCAAAAGAATGCTAACATTTAGATTTACGCTACTCCTAGAGTAGATACTAATCAAGACTTGAATCCTATACATTCTTGTGTTCCTCGTAGCTCACTGCCTCAACCCGACCCATAGTTCTTTAGTCCAAAAGTGTACCTACAGGGACAACACATCATGAGCATATACAATCGTACTTAACATCATAAAAACATCACAGTAAATGCATGAAGTTTTGGTTAAGTAAATATGTTGGTTATTCATTAACTTCTTTTTGTTGTCCCTGATTCATATTCATGCATATGGGCATTTTACCCTGTGGCATCTTACCACATCATAAACATCGTATGGCCTCTTACCATATGGGCATCTTACCCCGTGGCATCTTATCACATAATAATATCGTATGGCCTCTTACCATACGGGCATCTTACCCCGTGGCATCTTACCACATAATAAAATCGTATGGCCTCTTACCATATGGACATCTTACCCCGTGGCATCTTACCACATCATAATTGTGATGCCCCGAAATTAATTAATGGTAACTTGGACATTAATTATGTTTATATGATGTATCATGTGTTGATGGATTTATGTGTTGGGTATTAAGATGTTAACATGATTAATTGTGTTAAAATATCAAATATGAGGAAGATGTGATTTTAAATGAAGTTTAGAGCATTGTTGAAAAATGCTTTTGAAATACCAAGTAGAGTATTTTATACATCATGTTAAGTTTGGGATACAATTTTTATTAAGTTATTACAACCCCTTTTAAATCCCTCACACATCACTTTAACCCCCCACATTACCATTCACCTTTTAAAAATCCCCAAATCACTTCCCAACCCCAAACCCTACCCATTTTCGAAATCCACCAAAAAGGAAGAAGGAAAGTTCCACAAAAACCTTGTTTGTGTGATCTTTGCTAGGATTTGGAGCCTACAAGAGGTATGGAACCATTCCTATAAGTTTTATGATGTTTGGTGTTGAAATGGGTTAAGTTTTTGATGTTTTATGTGGGTTTGTTTGGGTATGTGTTGTTTATGGTTGGGGTATGATTTTTGAAGTGTTTTATGTTGGTTTTGGTGGGTTATGATGTTATTGATGTTTTATGGAAGTTTGGTTTTGGGGTGGCATGTGAAAGAGCTTGAAAAATGAGCATTAATGGCGAAAATTCGATGTACAGCACTCGGCGATCGATCGCCCGTCCTTGGCGATCGATCGCGAGCGTCCAGTACCAGCCAGAGGCATTTGGCGATCGATCGCCACTTTTGGGCGATCGATCGGCGAGCCTGGCGATCGATCGCGCCAAAAGTGGCGATCGATCGCCAAGAAGGAAATTTTGCCCCCTCGTCCAGTGTGGTCTCGCGATCGATCGCGCCTGGGCGGCGATCGATCGCGAGCTGAAGAAAAGTGGATTTTTGATATTTTTGTGGGATTTTTGGATATTGGACTATGTTTAGCTTCTAATATCAATTTGTATGGTTGTGTAGAACCATCCCAGGTGCCCACAACATCCAGGAGATAAAGCTCTCCAAATTCTCCACTTTTGGGAATTAAGGTACGTAAGAGACGTACGAGCATCGGACGGTAAACCATGCCCTTACATATTATGATGATGTTTAAGATGATGTTTACGATGATGACGTTTAAGATGATGTTATGATGATGATGCTTATGATGATGTTATGATGATGATGCTTATGATGATGTTACGATGATGATGCTTACGATGATGTTATGATGATGATGCTTAAGATGATGTTATGATAACGATGTTTATGAGGACGTCTATAATGACGAAGTTTATGATAAGGTCATACAATGTGTATGATTGGGTAAGACGCCCATGTGGTGGGATGCCACCCAAAGTACGTGAGCGGGTAAGATGCCCCGTGGTAAGATGCCACGCAATGTTTATGATATGGTAAGATGCTATATGACTGGGTAAGATGCCCACGTGGTAAGATGTCACACGATGATTATGACGTGGTAAGATGCCACACGATGATTATGACGTGGTAAGATGCCACACGATGATGATGATATGGTAAGATGCCATACAATGGGGTAAGATGCCCTAATATATGATTAAGAGTCAGGGATAACAAAGGAAGTCGAAGGACGACCAATAACCTTTACTTAACTAGGGTGTTATGCATTATTGTATGCTTTTATGTAATGTTAAGTAAACATGTGTATGCTCATGATGTGTTATCCCTGTAGGTACACTTTTGGACCAAGGGCCTAGGGTCGGGTTGAGGAAGTGAGCTAAAGGGAGCATGATGAACGTAGGAAGCAGGATTTTGATAGTCTCTACTCTAGGAGTAGTGTAAATCTATAGCTTTAACATTCTTTATTGGGAATGTAATTAAATAGCTTTTGAAAACTTTATTTTGGCCTGTAATCTCCTTAGCTCAAGCTACAACCGGAACCCTTAAGAGGTTATAAATGCATGTTCTGTCCAATTTATGTGTACTAAATGATATTAAGGTAGGAAGACCCTACAATAATCATCGTATCACATCATTACATAAACATCGTATAAACGTCATCATATAAACATCGTATAAACATCATCATTTCATCGTGAATATTCATGCGATAAATGCATAGTCATAGTGTAGAGATGTGTTTTACCGTCCGATGCCGTACGTCTCTTACGTACCTTTTTAAAAGGAGGAGGAGTCAACAAACTTTATCTCGTTGATTGTGCTGGTACCTGGGATGGTTCTACAAGACCACATAATACCATATTAGATGCCTCAATATCATCTCATACCATAAACTTAACAAAATAAATCATCATTTTATTTTCAACATTCTGCCTCTCTCGATCGATCGGCCCCAAGGTCTCGATCGATCGAGAAACTGTGCACAAACAGTGCCCAAACATTCTGCCTCTATCGATCGATCGAAACATTTTACCGATCGATCGAGGAGCTTCACCGATCGATCGAGAAATCCTTCGATCGATCGGCACCTGAAATTCAAACCAAGCTTAGAAGCTTTCTGTCTCGCTCGATCGACCGGGACCAAAATCTCGATCGATCGAGAGCTCTGAAAAATCGGGACTTCCCCAGATTTTTGAGCACCTCATTTCATACCATCATTTCTACTTCATAAGGCGTAAAGCATGCTTGAAAAAATGTTATAAGCTTCATAAAACTACCATGCATGTATTCAAATCAAAGGTTTAACAAAACCTAAGCTAACATGCATCATAACGTCATCAAAATCTTCATCCTCAACCAACCTATACAGAAAACAGAGCATGTTCATCCTTGCCCAGATTTTCGAGCATATAGCTTCACCACAAGAAATCTATCACATATATCATGTAACATGCTCAAACAAACATGCCAGTAGTTACATAAAACTACCATGTAAGTACTCATACCAAGGTTTCACCCAAACCTACACTTAACATGCATAAGAATCATCCCACCAAACCCAAACTTAACCAAAACTCAGAAAAACAGAGTACTCACTTACCCCTCTCTTTTTGCTCCTCTTCTTGCAAGGTTGTTACACCTAATAATTCCAGCTTTTTCCCCCTTAATTTGCAGCACTTCAGGGACGAAAAGAGGGGAAAGGAAAAGGGAAAGGAGGAGAAGGGGGAGAAGTGATTGGGCATGGGTTGGGGATGGGGTGAGTAAAGAAGCATGGGTTTGCCAAGTGGGGGGGGGGGGGGGGTGGGGCGAGTGATAGGGGGTGGTGTGGGTAGGGTGGTCATGAGGTGTTTAATTGTGTCCCGGTATTTAGTACGATGTATTAAAATATCCTCACTCGATATTTTATAACTTCATTTAATTAATACATCCCTTTAAAACACCCAACATGCCCCCTAAATCATAACATCACCTCTTAATTATAAACCCCCAATTCAAATACACTACAACTCTTAAACATATCATAAATCATCATCGAAGCACGTAATCATATAACATTTCGGGGGGTATTACATTACTCCCCTACTTATAAGATTTCGTCCTCGAAATCCACATGCATCATCATATCAAAACTAAACATAAAAACATACCAGAGAATAGTTCCGGATAGTGTTGCACCATATGCCGTTCCGTCTCCCACGTAGCCTCCTCGACACCCCGACGATCCCACTGAACTTTGACCATCGGTATAACTTTGCTTCGTAGTCTGCGATACTCTCGATCCAGAATCCTGATTGGTCGTTCAACGTAGGACACATCTGAGTCTAACTGTACTTCAGTAGGCTGTAAGACATGTGACGGATCTGGCTCATACTTCCTTAACATAGAGACATGGAAAACATCGTGTATGCCAGATAAGGATGGCGGTAGAGCCAAACGATAAGCCAATGTACCGATTCGCTGCAACACTTCATATGGCCCGACATACCTTGGATATATCTTTCCCCGCATCCCAAAATGAACCACACCCCTGAAGGGCGAGATCTTTAAGAAGACCCTGTCTCCTAACTGGAATTCCAGCGGTCGTCGCCGCTTATTGGCATAGGCTGCTTGCCTATCCTGGGCCGCTTTCATCTTTTGGCGTATCATCTTAATCTTTTCTCCCATGTCCTTAATCATATCCGGTCCACCGACCGCTTTGCTAGTCAAGTCCTCCCAATACAGCGGTGATCTACATCGTCGTCCATACAGAGCTTCAAAAGGAGCCATTTGAATGCTCGCCTGATAACTGTTATTATAGGAGAACTCCACCAGCGGCACTGAATCCTGCCACGGAGTATCAAACTCCAAAATACATGCCCTCAACATGTCCTCGAGCATCTGAATGGTATGCTCCGTTTGGCCGTCTGTCTGAGGGTGATAGGCCGTACTCAGTCTCACCTCTGTGCCAAAGCTGTCTTGAGACCCTCCCAGAAATGTGAAGTGAACCTTGGGTCTCTGTCAGACACTATCGAGACTGGAATACCATGCAACCTCACCACATCCCGTATATACATCTGGGCCATGTTCAAGTATGTGTATGACATACTGTAAGGGATGAAATGAGCCGTCTTCGTCAGCCTATCCACGATCACCCAGATCGCATCAAATACTGAGGCCGTCCTTGGCAAGTGGGTCACGAAGTCCATAGATATATGCTCCCACTTCTATTCAGGTACCTCTAAGCTCTTCAGCTCGCCACCAGGCCTCTGCCTCTCTGCCTTTACCTGTTGGCAGATCAAACATCTTTTAATAAAAGCGATCACCTCACGCTTCATGCGTCTCCACCAGAATTGACCGCATTGGTCTTTGTACATCTTCTTTCCTCCTGGGTGGATACTGAACCGACTACTGTGAGCTCGCTCCAATATTCCTCTACGCAACTCTGGTGTGTCTGGGACTATCCATCGGTTGCCCAGTCTCAAAGAATCATCATCTGCCACTCTGAACTTAGATGGCTGACCCTGAAGTACCAACGACGTCCATCTCTGAACCTCATCATCCAACTTCTGGGCCTTCCTGATTGCCTCAAATATGTCTGGCTCCGCCAATAGGGTCGACACTCGCACAGGAGACGTGTCTACATCAAAATCGTAGCCCAGATGGCAATAAGAAGTCATCAAAGCCGACAAACACATAGCATCCTCAGCAGTACTCTTTACCTTTCGACTTAAGGCGTCTGCTATTAAGTTCGCTTTACCGGGATGGTACTCAATCTCACAGTCATAGTCTTTGAGTAAATCCATCCACCTTCTTTGCCTCATATTCAACTCTGCCTGAGTGAATAAGAACTTCAGGCTCTTATGGTCCGTAAAGATTGTAAATGAAGTACCATAAAGATAATGCCGCCAAATCTTTAAGGCGAAGATGATAGCCGCCAGCTCCAAGTCATGAACTGGGTATCTGGTCTCATGAGGCTTCAACTGCCTCAAAGCATAAGCCACCACGTGCTTATCTTGCATCAACACACAGCCCAAACCCTGTAGTGATGCATCCGTATACAAGGCAAATCTCTTATTCTCAGACGGAATTACCAACACAGGCGCTGTAGTCAAGCGACGTTTCAGCTCTTGGAAGCTTTCCTCACAAGCCTCAGACCAAAAGAAGGGGACTCCTTTCTGTGTCAGGGGTTTGGCGATCTTTGAAAAACCCTCGACGAAACATCGGTAGTAACCCGCCAAACCGAGGAAACTTCGAATCTCCGGTATAGAAGTGGGTGCAACCCACTCTATCACAGCTTCAATCTTCCTGGGATCCACAGATATCCCAAGGCTAGATATGACATGGCCTAAGAATACCACGCTGTCCAACCAGAACTCGCACTTGCTAAGCTTTGCATATAACTGATCATCCCTAAGGATCTGAAGTACTGTCCTCAAGTGCCTTACATGCTCTTCTTCAGTCCGAGAGTAAATAAGTATGTCGTCAATGAAGACTATGACGAACTGATCCAAATATGGCTGGAACACCCTGTTCATCAAACTCATGAAGACAGCTGGGGCATTTGTCACCCCAAAAGGCATGACCAGGAATTCATAGTGCCCATATCTCGTCCTGAAAGACGTCTTCTGAACATCATCTTCCCTCACTCGAATCTGATGGTACCCCGACCTCAGATCGATCTTACTGTAGAGCCTCGTACCCTGCAACTGATCAAACAAGTCATCAATCCTCGGAAGTGGATACTTGTTCTTGACTGTGGCCTTATTCAGTTGCCTATAGTCAATGCATAGACGCATTGATCCATCCTTCTTCTTAACAAATAAAACAGGCGCACCCTAGGGCGACACGCTAGGGCGTATATAGCCCTTGTAAAGGAGCTCTTGCAACTTAACCTTTAACTCTCTTAGCTCCGCTGGTGCCATCCGATATGGGGCACGAGAAATGGCAGACGTCCCCGGTAGTAACTCAATCCCAAACTCAACCTCTCTCGTCGGTGGGAATCCGGGAATCTCCTCCGAAAAAACATCAGGAAACTCTGCCACTACGGGCACATCCTCGACTTTCAAGTCTTCTTTCTTCCCAGTAACATCAACAACATAGATGAGGTATCCTGTATGGCCTCGTTCCAATAACTGTGCCATCTTGACAGCAGATATCAACGGGATCTTTGGACGAGAACCATCCCCAAAGAATGTCCACTGGACTCCCATATCAGACCTGAATCGGACAGTCCTCTGCCTGCAGTTCACGACTGCCTGATACCTGTTCAGAACATCAATGCCTACAATACAGTCAAAGTCTGAAATCCCCAGAACAATCAAATCTGACATTGTCCTCTCCCGGATGGGGCATCATTCCTACGGTTCCCTTTCAAACGATTCTCAGGCCTCTTGCCACTGAACCTCAAAGTCGTTGTGTTCCCCCTTGGTTTGAACTGATCACCCTCGGCCTCAAATTGTCAGAAGTAGATTTCTGAGGGGGTGCTGGAGGTGGCACTGCATCAGGATATGCGCCAACTCCCAGTTCGGCTAGCTCGGCTCGTGAAAGTGCATCATCAAAACAGGCAGGGCCATAGGTAATTACCCTGTCATACAGTTCCGGCCTCAAGCCCTTCATGAAGCTCCTCATCTTTGCTTGAGTGCTTGCAGCAATGTGAGATACATACCGAAGTAAGGAACAGTAATGTAGAGCATAATCTGATACAGGCATGGTACCTTGCTTGAGTTTGGTAAACTCATCCTCTTTAGCCTGTCTCGCAGCAGCTGAGAAATAACAGGCCAGAAACCGCGTCCTGAACAGTTTCCAATTGATCTCCTGACCCTGAGCCTCCTGCTCTATCACTGTGGTCTTCCACCACATCAGTGCCTTCTTAGCCAGCTGAAATTCTGCTAATCTGATCCATGCCGTCTTTGCACAAGGCGCTGCCACAAAAATCTGCTCAATCCTCTCTAACCATTCCTCAGCCTTCTCCCCTGTTTCAGTTCCTTCGAACATCGGGGGTCGGTACGTCATAAATTGAGCCAAGCTCAACTCCCCAGCACTTGCATTTACACTAATAGCGTCACCCACTTCTGTATTCGCTGCCATGCTGCAACACAAAGGTTAACAACAATACCCAAAAGCAGTTCAAAAAGTACATCGTTAGATAATTAAACATGTTAGCATAACATCTTAAGTAAGCACCTAGCTAACTTATTGCTAAGGCTACCCTTCACTCATTCCCGAGTTATCTAACCACTGCTCTGATACCACTAATGTAGGGTCTTCCTACCTTAACAATGTTAATTAGAACATAAGAAGGACTAATCATGCATTAAATAAAATCTTAAGGTTCCGGTTGTTACATGAGCTAACAGGATTACGGGCCAAAATACAAAACTTCAGAAATAATTCATTACATTCCCAAAAGAATGTTAACATTTAGATTTACACTACTCCTAGAGTAGATACTAATCAAGACTTGAATCCTATACATTCCTGTGTTCCTCGTAGCTCACTGCCTCAACCCGACCAATAGTTCTTTAGTCCAAAAGTGTACCTACAGGGACAACACATCATGAGCATATACAATCGTACTTAACATCATAAAACCATCACAGTAAATGCATGAAATTTTGGTTAAGTAAATATGCTGGTTATTCATTAAATTCTTTTTGTTGTCCCTGATTCATATTCATGCATATGGGCATCTTACCCTGTGGCATCTTACCACATCATAAACATCGTATGGCCTCTTACCATATGGGCATCTTACCCCGTGGCATCTTACCACATAATAATATCGTATGGCCTCTTACCATACGGGCATCTTACCCCGTGGCATCTTACCACATAGGGCATCTTACCCCGTGGCATCTTACCACATCATAATCATCGTATCACATCATTACATAAACATCGTATAAATGTCATCATATAAACATCGTATAAACATCATCATTTCATCGTGAATATTCATGCGATAAATGCATAGTCATGGTGTAGAGATGTGTTTTACCGTCCGATGCCCGTACGTCTCTTACGTACCTTTTTAAAAGGAGTAGGAGTCAACAAACTTTATCTCCTTGATTGTGTTGGTACCTGGGATGGTTCTACAAGACCACATAATACCATATTAGATGCCTCAATATCATCTCATACCATAAACTTAACAAAATAAATCATCATTTTATTTTCAACATTCTGCCTCTCTCGATCGATCGGCCCCAAGGTCTCGATCGATCGAGAAACTGTGCACAAACAGTGCCCAAACATTCTGCCTCTATCGATCGATCGAAACATTTTACCGATCGATCGAGGAGCTTCACCGATCGATCGAGAAATCCTTCGATCGATCGGCACCTGAAATTCAAACCATGCTTAGAAGCTTTCTGTCTCGCTCCATCGATCGGACCAAAATCTCGATCGATCGAGAGCTCTGAAAAATCGGGACTTCCCCAGATTTTTGAGCACCTCATTTCATACCATCATTTCTACTTCATAAGGCGTAAAACATGCTTGAACAAAAATGTTATAAGCTTCATAAAACTACCATGCATGTATTCAAATCAAAGGTTTAACAAAACCTAAGCTAACATGCATCATAACGTCATCAAAATATTCATCCTCAACCAACCTATACAGAAAACAGAGCATGTTCATCCTTGCCCAGATTTTCGAGCATGTAGCTTCACCACAAGAAATCTATCACATATATCATGTAACATGCTCAAACAAACATGCCAGTAGTTACATAAAACTACCATGTAAGTACTCATACCAAGGTTTCACCCAAACCTACACTTAACATGCATAAGAATCATCCCACCAAACCCAAACTTAACCAAAACTCAGAAAAACAGAGTACTCACTTACCCCTCTCTTTTTGCTCCTCTTCTTGCAAGGTTTTTACACCTAATAATTCCAGCTTTTTCCCCCTTAATTTGCAGCACTTCAGGGACGAAAAAAGGGGAAAGGAAGAGGGAAAGGAGGAGAAGGGGGAGAAGTGATTGGGCATGGGTTGGGGATGGGGTGAGTAAAGAAGCATGGCTTTGCCAAGTGGGGGGGGGGGCGCGAGTGATAGGGGGTGGTGTGGGTAGGGTGGTCATGAGGTGTTTAATTGTGTCCCGGTATTTAGTACGATGTATTAAAATATCCTCACTCGATATTTTATAACTTCATTTAATTAATACATCCCTTTAAAACACCCAACATGCCCCCTAAATCATAACATCACCTCTTAATTATAAACCCCAATTCAAATACACTACAACTCTTAAACATATCATAAATCATCATCGAAGCACGTAATCATATAACATTTCGGGGGGTATTACAATTAATCACTGGGCATCATAGATTCACTACAGTTGTTCCTTCGTCGTGTTGAATTTTGCAGGGAGTTGTCTTTATAGTGCATGCTACGAAGTGACAGACCTATACTAGAGCCACTTGACTTAGAGATTGAACGAACTAGCAGAAGACTTCGGAAAGAAACTAGAGAGATGGCCGAGAATAATCGAGGGAATGGTACTGGAAACAACGAGGAAGTGCCAATTACAAGATCCATGATGGACTATGCACAACCATCTTTTCGAGGCACCATGTCTAGCATCACTAGACCAAGGATTCAGGCTAATAACTTCGAGATCAAGCCTGCCATAATTCAAATGATTCAACATTATGTGCAATTTGGAGGATCGCCTACTGATGATCCTAATGCTCATATCTCCAACATTTTGGAGATATGAGACACGTTCAGGCACAATGGCGTCACTGACGACGCTATCAGATTACGACTCTTTCCCTTTTCTCTAGATGATAAAGCTAAGAGCTGGTTGAATTCATTGCCTGCAGGGTCGATCACTACTTGGGAGGGGATGCCTCAAGCCTTCCTATCAAAATACTTTCCCCCTTCCAAGACAGCTAAGATGCGCAATGATATCACCACATTCGTGCAACATGATCCGGAGACTCTATATGAAGCTTGGGAGCGCTTCAAGGATCTACTTCGAAGATGCCCACATCATGGCCTTCCGATTTGGCTTCAGGTATGTGATGTCCTGGGATTATTGGTATTAATCCCGGAGGGTTATTAATCTTTAATGTTTTTTCTATTGTGGCAATTAGGAATTAATTGTGTTTATATGATTCTTGCGGTGATAATTAATATATGTGTTGGAATTAATCACCTTGGTAAAAATGCTTAGTCACATGGTATGGGTGACCTGGGGTGCATTTCGGGGTGCATGTTATGCATGTTGGGAGATTAGGGGTGATTATGGCTTGATGGTGAAATTGATAATTATTTTCGGAAAAGCATGGTTCTAATTGGGATTTTGATGCATTTTAGTAAATGCTTTTAAAATATCATGTTTGGGTGTTTTATACACCATGCTTTTGTTTAAGTTTATGTAATGGATTTCTTTATGATATAAGATAGAGCCACTTGCATCCCTTTACATCCCATCCACCTCACATCAGCTTTTTGGTCCCTAAACCCCCTCCACTCATCCATAAGCTGCTATTTTCGTTTTTGAAACAAGAGAGGAGGTGAAGGCTTTGAAAAAGGGGTCATTTTGTGATTCCTTGCTAAAAACTTGAAGCTCAAGTGGTAAGCTTTCATTATTGTAAAGTTTTGTTGAGTATTGGTTGGTTTTGATGTTGTATCTTGGGGTTCAAGGGGTAGACCTTGTTCTATCATTGTTGTTTATGTTGGGAGTTAGGTTTTGTAGTGTTTGGATGGTTTTCGGTTGGTTTTATGTTGTAAATTGAAGTGGGTTTGAGTTGTAGGTGATTTGGTGTTGAAAGGAGCTCATTCTTGGAGGTTTCTCGCGTATACAGGGCTGCTAGATCGATCCGAAAATATTTTCGATCGATCGAGCATGGCAGAATGTTTTTGTGGCTTTGGAACAGTGGACCGATCGATCGGTATTTTGATCGATCGATCGGAGGGTGGTTCTCGATCGATCGAGATGAAATTTCGATCGATCGAGATGGCCAGTTTGTTGGTGCCTCTTTTGTTGTTTCTTGGCTCTTTTTGGGTGTCTTGCTTGCTTCGCCCCGAGTTATTTTAAAAGGTTAATTGTCATGGATTGACAATATTTTTGGGGTATTATGCATGCTTAGACAAGAACTCTTATAATTTGGTTATCGTCATGGATTGACGATACGGTTTGGTGTTGTGATCGTACTAGGGCACGTGTTTGCATGCCTATGTTTAATTCTGAAATATTTATGTGTTTTAGCACATGTTTCTCGGGGCATGGAACTCAAGCCAGGCTCGACATGGACTACGGAATTCTAAGGTACGTATGACGTACGAGCATAGCCTATTATAATGTTGCAACTGTAAAATGCATGGTATGTGATAATAGTACTATATGGACATTGAAATGCATGGTATGTGGTATTTGCACAAATGGATACGGAAATGCATGGTATGTGGTAATTGCCATAAATGGATATTGAAATGCATGGTATACGGTACTTGCCATAAATGGATATTGAAATGCATGGTATACGGTACTTGCCATAAATGGATATTGAAATGCATGATACGTGGTAATTACCATAAATGGATATTGAAATGCATGGTATACGGTACTTGCTATAAATGGATAGTGAAATGCATGGTATATGGTAATTGTGATAAATGGACATTCGTTGGGAATTATATGGTGCCGCTTTTGAGCGAGCAAAGATTGGGATGTTGTCGCCGTTGAGCGACCATCGGTTATGACGCCGCTATTGTTGAGCGTGCGTGGGGTCGAAATGCCGCCATTGTGGAGCGAGCTATGACATAGAAATATGGAGTCAATTGCTAAATATATGTAATTCTGTAGTATTCTATTTTGATGGTTTAATCGTATTTGGTTATGGAACTGGTATAGCAGGAATGGTTTTAATTGATCAATGAGATGATCAACTGGCTTTTGGGAATTTAATGGTTTGGTTATTTTGAGAACAGGGACAATACAGGGGATCCCGGATGAGGGTGTTACCATCCAGGGAGTATCATTTAAATTATGGCATTTACATTCTGTAAATTATGAATTGCAATGTTATGATTATATGCACTAATGGTATAGCTTAATACACTAATAACGGGTTAAGGGCACGGGGGTCCTTACATTAGTGGTATCAGAGCAGTGGTTAGCTCTTTGGGGCTGTTGAGGGCCTAGGAACATATTAACGGGAATGAGAAGCACATATTTATGCATGATGGTAGTTAGTGTTGCGTGGCACAACTATATTGCTTATGTGCGTTTATGATATGCGTTCATAAATGGAATATGTTATTGCTAACCATGGTGGTTGCAGGGTAATATGAGACATGGACTATGCATTACGGTTGCATAGATATACATCGGAGTGATGATTTTAATGCTTTGCCGCTAAATGTTGGAGCGAGGTGCATTAAAATACACTCATGGCGATGATTATTGGAATACGGATTATGCATTACGGTTGCATGCACGTCGAAGCGATGATGCCGCTGTCGTGCCGAAACAATTATTGGAATACGGGTTATGCATTACGGTTGCATGCATGGCGTAGCGATGTGAATACTTGCCGCTTCATGGCGTAGCGATGTGAATACTTGCCGCTTATATGAAGCGAAGAACACGACCGCTGTCATATCTTAGCGAGGGGTATTTCCGCTGTCATGTAAAGCGAGGGGTATTTCCGCTGTCATGATTAAAATGAGGAGTAAAGGTGCCGCTGTCATATTGTAGCGATGAGAGAATATTTGCCGCTGATATGAAGCGAAGAACACGGCCGCTGTCATATTGTAGCGAGGGATATTATTTGCCGCTGGTATGTCGAAGCGAGGTAGCGATGAAGATATTTGCCGCTCATATGAAGCGAAGAACAATACCGCTGTCATATTATAGCGAGGGATATCATTCCGCTACATCTATTGGCGATGGTTTATGCCGCCGGGTATTCTTAGCGATGATTCATTCTGCTATTCTATTGGCGATGGTTTATGCCGCCGGGTATTCTTAGCAATGATTCATTCCGCTATTCTATTGGCGATGGTTTATGCCACCGGGTATCCTTAGCGATGGTTCATTCCGCTATTCTATTGGCGATGGTTTATGCCACCGGGTATTCTTAGCAATGGTTCATTCCGCTACATCTATTGGCGATGGTTCTTGCCGCCAGGTATTATATAGCGACGGGTCTTTCCGCTACATCTATTGGCGATGGTTCATGTCGCCAGGTATCGTATAGCGATGGTACATTCCGCTACATCAATGACGATGGTTCGTACCGCCGGATATCTATAGCGATGTTTCATGCCGCTGACTTTATGGCAAGGGATCATGCCGCTGATTCTATAGCGATGGGTTATACCGCTATGTGAGTAGCACTGGATTACGCCGCCTACGAGCGATGGATGCTGCTTATGTACCGCTGGTGGACGATGGATACAGGTATTCCGCTATCTTGATAGCGATGAGGTATGGCCTATTACTTTTGTTATCAGTATTGTGAATATGGTGTGTTGTTATTTACCGTCATGTGTTTGACGATGAGATTATGGATGTCGTGTATCGACATGTACCGTCATGTGTTTGACGATGAGATTATGAGTGTCGTGTATCGACAGGTACCGTCATATGTTTGACTATGTTATTTGGGATGTCTATGTGGACGCTTGGCGTCGTTTTGGTGAATAATACATTCATGTTTATGTATTTGGTTGTATGGTTTGAGTGCCGATGGTGAGCACATGGTAGAGTCTGGGTCACTAGTTGACGAGACCTTTTTGACGAGCAGGTTTGCTCGATGGAGCATTGGATGCATTGTACCGGTGAGTGTACCGCATCATGTTATAGAGGTAAATATTTGTCGAGCAATGATACCCTTGGGTATGCTCGCTGGGATGGCTAAGGCCAAGTGATTGGTGGTAAGAGTAGGCATTGAGGAAACTACTCGCTTGTTGTTGTGATGAGGAGTAAGCATGGTTACACCCACCCTGAAGGTGTGGAATAAGTCCTAATGGATTTTGATTGCATAGTAGTTGAGCAAGGACATCTGGATGTCCACTATGCTTTGTATTTTAGAGATATGTTGGGCGATGACCCACAACTCTAATGGTTTGTACGGTATGGTATACCGGGATGGGGCGTGTGTCACGTTGATAGGTTGGTATGAGCTTATGGGACCAACGAATCGTTAGCCAGGTATTGTTGTAGTACTTTAGTGTGCTTGTGATAGCCATTATACTGCTTGTCGGATTCGAGCTGGGTGAATCGTATGGTGATACGATGAGGGGTTTGGTGGACTTTTGTAGTCTCCTTGTGGCATGATGATTGAGGCAGGGAGTACCTCACGGAGACGTTTATACGTCAAATGTTTTGAGAGACTTGTTTTGGGGCAGCTCAATTTTGTTGGGAATGCCAACGTGAGTGTCGACAAGTCGTGGTTAGCTCTGGTTGAGCATCCTTGCATATGGAATGCAACGGGAGTCACGATTGGATTTGTGGGATATAGCTAGTGGGGTAACACTACTATATTGATTTTATCTCTTGGAGAGACTTGGATTATACTGTCGTGGAGACAACTGGTATTGGTTGAGGGTTGATTGTGAATCAACCGGGGTAAGCCCTACTAGTGTTGGACTATGTGATGGCTTCGTACTTCCGGTGAGACGTTCGAGGATACGTCTCCGGGGAAATGCTCGGTTTTGGGGAGTACTATGATATTAGTACAGAGCATCTTTAGGATGAGTATATATGGATATACGGGTTTCAGATTGGTAATTGTTGCAGGGATGCGCTATTCTGAATCAGTCATCTTTTGTTGGTTCCGGGATATGTTTTGATATAAATATATCCAGGTTTTCCGAACGGCAGTTCGAAGTTGGAGGGTCATGAGTTCATGATATTTTCCTTGTGAGGAAGGCGGTATTGTTATACCTATTAGTTGAGTCTTATGGGAGATTCGTTGTTTTGGTTCGTGTGGTGTTGATGTTGATGTTGAAATCACACCCTTTGGTTTTGTTTGTCAACCTGTTGGGATATGCCCTAAGACAAGTCATTAGATGATTGTTTAAGACATACAATGTTTATGGATTTATGAATGGCAATTCATTATTATATATTATTCTTTTAACTGTGCATTATGAATTAATATATATGTTAATGTCCTTAGAATAATATTGTATTATTCTTAAAGATGTTCCTAGTCAAGTATTATCATGAAAGGGATAATGATAATACGTAGAGACTAGTATATGTTGATCGATGAATTGTTCATTGATATGAGATATCAAATCAACATATGGGTACATGTTAGAGAACGATGTACTGAACAGACCCACCATGAGAATGCAACATGGATAGTTATATGATCGTCATATGCAATTCTCATAGTGATAATAATGTATGTAATCCTTACGACTTGTGATCATCAGAGATCCCAACATAAGGAGTTATGTATCTTGATATCGTCAAACGTTACCCGTAACAGGATATACTATAAAGGCGACTATTGGATACACTACGAATTATGTAGAGGGATGTTGACTGATCGAGATAGGATTTGTCCCTCCTATATAACAGGAGATGTGTTAGGCCCTTGATCAAGTGAGAACTAAAATGCATGGCCATGCTCGAATGAGTCGATATGAGATATCGAGCTTATTCGTTTATTCTAGTTCTACTTGGGGATCAAGAAATAAAGATTGGATATACGAGTATGACTATTCCATGACTCGTGTTCAATCTAAACACAAAGGACAAAGGGATTAAGTTACATGATTAATATTATCACAAGTTCTAAAGGTTATGTCGAGTCATTGACATTCTCGTAATTTGGGTAGCATCGATGTGTTGCTAGATACCGCTCGATGCTTGCGACATAAAATGAGATTTTATGTCACTGCCAACATTACGAGATCCTATCGGGTCGCACAAAAGATTAAATCGAGAAGGGAAAATTAAATTCATGAGATGAATTAAATAATTAAGAGGAGTCTTAATTAATAATCATAAGGATTAATTAAATCATGGGCTTAAGCCCATGAAGCTTTAAGAAAGCCTTTAATTAATTATATTTAATATGATTGCATGGGTTTTAATTGTAAGACAATTGATATAACACTACACAATATCATAACCTACAAGAGAAGCTCACGGCCGCCGACTTCAAGGAGAAGCTCTCGGTTTTCTTGATAACCGAGGAGTGATCTTGATGGTTTGGTGGTTGATTCGATTGTGAATCGAGTTAGCTTCGTGTATAGGATTAATAACTTGTCTAGCAACGTGTTATTAATCCATCCCTTCACCCGATTTGATCGTGTGGATACTGTTGAGGCAAAACCAATCGAGTTTTGCTTAGTGACTCGAAAAGGCGTAGGACGTGGTGCAGCTCCGTGGATTCGGCTTCAAACACGCTACAAGGGTAAGACACTTGTAATTCTCTAATCCGATATGAATCCCTATGTATAGATCACTGGTTTGTAATCCCAAAATTTTATTCCGCTGCGTTGTATGCTCATGGGGTTACTTACAGTGGTATCAGAGCCGTGTACAAGGCTCATATCGGATTTTATGTGGTTAAATAGTTTAATCATGTTAGAATTAATATTGCATGCTATTTAAAACTGTATTTTCATATATGATATGGAAAAATCGATTTTGTGAAGATCATCGTATGATAATATATATGATATAATTGACGGATCGAAATATATGATAATTCGTGATCAAAAACCGGAACATGGCTCGTGTAGGCTCACGGCCGTGGCCACCAAGGTGCTAGGGTTTCGAACCCTAGTCACCATGGCTCGGCCGTCGCTACAAAGTGGCTAGGGTTTTGAACCCTAGTCAAATTGGCCTCTCGGCCGCCGCCTAAGAGCTAGGGTTCGGACCCTGGCTCGAGCATGGGTCAAGCCGTCGCACTATCTAGGGTTTTGAACTCTTTTGGCTCGATAAAGTATTGAGAAGGTGCAAGTTGGCTCGATAGAATCAAGATGGTGCAAGGCGGCTAGGGTTTTGAACCCTAGCAGCGCCGCACCCAAGCCGCCGCATGGACCATGGCTCGGCCATGGGCTAGGGTTTCGAACCCTAGGCCCACTATTGGTCCAGCCGTGGGTTTTGGTTCGAACCATGGTGGTTCGTGTTTTAGTCGCTTTAGTTCGTGGCATGTGATGTCCCGAGCGTACGATAATTTTTCAAAAATTATTTTACAGTTTTAATTAGAATTAAATTTAAATTGTTTAGAATTTAATTAATTAAATGTTAATGCATGCTTTATGTGTTGTTTGAGCATGGTGCGTGGTTATAGCCCTTTGACCTATTAGATAGGATTTGTGAATGATTGTAATTTATTATACGACCTGCGTGTCGTGCCTTTCTCTATTTCATTCTAAATGTTATCCCTCCCCTATGTTCCCCTCGAATGTGAATCGAGGAATTCTATATCTTGTAAAATAGTGTAGTTTATTTTATTGATGGTGATCAATGAAGATGGAGCATCGTGCCGGGATGAGGAGGCCATTCACAAATTGGAGCCAAAGGAAGGTGCTTATGAAGTTACCTTAGGTTGACTCATAGGAGTTTCTCATTGGCTTGAGAAACTCATTAGTAGGGGCTATAACCATGTCACGTTTTAATTATGTATGTTGATGCATGATTTATCTTATGTTTTAGTTTGATAATAGTATTACACATATATGTAGATATGTATACAACTATATGTAGTGGACATATTTTAAATTATCAAATTAATCATGAGATCAATAAATCCCTCTAAAATATTAAGTTTTAGATGCCTTCCAAATAAAAGTACTCGTCAATAACTTCGATTGTACATGTGTGGGTTTGCCAAAGCAAAGCACCGTGGCAATCTTAGTAAGGCGCGAAAGGATAAAAGTGATATCCGTCATACTTTAATTGGGTACGACTTAACTAGGTTATCTCAATAGGATTGGGAACCTAGAGGCATGGGTTGGATTATAATTCATTTGATGAATTGAACAAAGTGTTGTTCGTCCAACTATCCAAGAATTATATGTGATGTAATTGACAAAGTGTTGTCTACCTAAATAACCGAGTCTTGGGCGATTAGCCAAAGCTAACTCAAGATTAAGTGAAATATGGATCTTGGCCCACTAAAAGTTTCGAGGGTTGATATTTTCAAATAAAATAGTGGGAGTATCATTTAATATAAGACCATGTTAAATGATTTAAATCATAAACTTATTTTGCATATTTATATTGTAGATATCCATGGCAACTACAAACGTTACTAGCACTTTATCACTGCGATCGGTTCTTGAGAAGGACAAACTAAATGGGACGAATTTCCTAGACTGGCATAGGAACTTGAGGATAGTCCTCAAACAAGAAAAGAAACAGTATGTTCTAGAGGAACCCTTGCTCACTGAGGAACCTCCCCTAACAGCTACAAGAGCTGAAAAAGATGCTTACAAGAAGCATCAGAGTGACGCACTTGATGTTGGGTGCCTCATGCTTGCCACTATGAACTCTGAGCTTCAGAAGCAACATGAGGAAATGGAGGCGTTCGATATGATCGAACACTTAAAGCAGTTGTACCAACAGCAAGCTAGACAAGAGAGGTATGACGTCTCTAAAGCGTTGTTCCAGTGCAGGATGGTAGAGGGAAGCTTAGTTGGAACTCATGTGCTCAAGATGATTGGGTACATTGAGAATCTGGATAAGCTAGGTTTTCCATTGGACCAAGAGTTGGCCACCGATGTAATCTTGCAATCGTTGCCGGAGAGCTTCAGTCAATTTGTAGTAAATTACAATATGACTGATATGGAAAAGACTCTACCCCAGTTGCTTGGTATGTTGAGAACATATGAAGCAAATACTAAGAAGACTAAGGCCACAAATGTCCTTATTGTGAATAAGGGCAAAGGAAGGGCCAAAGCCAAAGGCAACAAGAAAGCAAAGAAGGTCTTTGCTAAATCTAAGCCGAAGTCTTCTGCACTGAAGCCAAAGGGAGGGATAGCAAAGGAAGGGAACTGTTTCCATTGCGGTGAGACCGGCCATTGGAAAAGGAACTGCAAAGTATATCTGGAGGATCTAAAGAAAGGAAGTGTGACTTCCGCTTCAGGTATTTTTGTTATAGAAGTCAATTTATCTACTTCTTCATCATGGGTATTAGATACTGGATGTGGATCTCACATTTGTGTAAATGTGCAGGATCTCAAAAGGAGTAGGACATTGGCAAAAGGTGAAGTTGATCTCCGAGTTGGAAATGGAGCAAGAGTTGCTGCATTAGCTATAGGAGATTATCATTTAGCTTTACCTTCTGGTTTATCGTTGATTTTAAAAGACTGTTAGTTTGTGCCTTCAATTACTAAAAACATTATATCTATTTCTTGTTTAGACAAGTATGGTTTTTCATTTATAATAAAGGACAATTGTTGTTCTATTTATTTAAATGATATGTTTTATGCTGATGCACAAATGGTGAATGGTCTTTATGTATTAAATCTTGATATGCCTATCTATAACATAAATACTAAAAGGATTAAAAATAATGATTGTAATCCGACTTATCTCTGGCACTGTCGCTTGGGTCACATAAACGAGAACCGCATATCTAAACTTCATAAGGATGGAGTATTAGATTCATTTGATTTTGAATCATATGAAACATGCGAATCTTGTTTAATGGGCAAGATGACTAAAGCCCCTTTCAAGGGACACGTTGAAAGGGCAAATGTTTTATTGGGACTAATACATAGTGATGTATGTGGACCAATAAGTACACCAGCTAGAGGTGGTTTTCAATACTTCGTTACATTTACTGATGACCTCAGTAGATATGGGTATGTGTACCTAATGAAACATAAGCATGAAACCCTTGAAAAGTTCAAAGATTTCAAGAATGAAGTACAAAACCAACTTGGCAAAAGTATCAAAATCCTTCGATCAGATCGAGGAGGAGAATACTTAAGCCAAGAGTTTCATGACTATCTAAAGAAGTGTGGGATAGTCCCACAACTCACTCCTCCGTATACTCCACAATGGAATGGTGTATCCGAGAGGAGAAATCGAACCTTGTTAGACATGGTTAGATCAATGATGAGTCATGCAGATCTTCCGATATCATTTTGGGGACACGCTCTAGAAACAGCGATTTTCTTACTGAACCGTGTTCCATCTAAATCAGTGGAAAAGACACCATATGAGATATGGACTGGGAAGCGTCCTAGTATGTCTTTTATGAAGATTTGGGGTTGTGAGGCTTTCGTTAGACGTCACGCCACTAACAAACTTGGACCCAAATCTGATAAGTGTTTATTTGTGGGGTATCCTAAGGAAACGAAAGGATACTATTTCTATTATCCCACCGAGAACAAAATAGTTGTTGCTCGGACTGGTGTATTTCTTGAAAGAGAATTTATTTCTAGAAAAACCAGTGGGAGAAAAATAGAACTTAGTGAAGTTCAACCACAAGAAAACACTGAACCTGAAATTGAGATGGAAACAGAGCAGGCACCACAAACTGTTGTGGAAGAAGCACCTGCTCAAGAGACACAAGCCCAGCGTAGGTCTGTAAGAGAACACCGGGAGCCACAGAGATATGGATTTCTTGTGACTCAACAAGGTGACTTACTACTTATTGATGAGGATGAGCCGTCATCTTATCAACAAGCTATTATGGGCAATGATTCTGAGAAATGGCAAGAGGCCATGAAATCTGAGATGGAATCCATGTATGCAAACCAAGTATGGACTTTGGTTGATCCACCTGAAGGGGTACGACCCATAGGGTGCAAATGGATTTTCAAGAAAAAGACCGATATGGATGGTAATGTACAAACCTATAAAGGTCGGCTGGTTGCAAAAGGATTCAAACAAATTCATGGTATTGACTATGATGAAACCTTTTCACTAGTGGCCATGGTTAAATCCATAAGGATCTTACTTGCAATAGCTGCATTTCATGATTATGAAATCTGGCAGATGGATGTCAAAACAGCTTTCCTTAATGGAAATCTGCTCGAGGATGTGTACATGACACAGCCCGAGGGTTTTGTCGATCCAAAGGATGCTGGAAAGATATGCAAGCTACAACGATCCATTTATGGATTGAAGCAAGCTTCTCGGAGTTGGAATCTTCGTTTTGATGATGCAATCAAAGAGTTTGGTTTTATCAAAAATGAAGATGAACCTTGTGTCTACAAGAAGGTCAGTGGGAGCATAATCATTTTCCTAGTGTTGTATGTAGATGACATACTTCTTATTGGAAATGATATCCCTGCCTTACAATCTGTAAAGATTTGGCTAGGGAACTGCTTTTCAATGAAAGACTTAGGAGAAGCTACCTATGTATTAGGAATCAAGATCTATAGAGATAGATCGAGAAGGCTTCTTGGTCTAAGTCAAAGTACATACATAGACAAGGTGCTTAAAAGGTTTAGCATGCAAGAATCCAAGAAAGGATTCGTGCCTATGACACATGGTATTTATCTCTCGAAGGAACAGTGTCCTTCAACACCAGATGAGAGACAACGCATGAGTAAGATTCCATACGCATCAGCTATTGGATCTATCATGTATGCCATGATATGTACTCGTCCCGATGTATCGTATGCTTTGAGCATGACGAGCAGATATCAAGTTGATCCAGGTGAAGGTCACTGGATTGCTGTCAAGAACATCCTGAAGTACTTGAGAAGGACTAAGGATACATTCTTGATTTATGGAGGTGAGGAAGAGCTCAATGTAATGGGTTACACTGATGCAAGCTTCCAAACCGACAAAGATGATTTTCGATCGCAATCTGGATATGTGTATTGCCTGAATGGAGGTGCTGTGAGCTGGAAGAGTTCAAAGCAAGAAACAGTAGCCGATTCTACAACGGAAGCTGAGTATATTGCTGCCTCGGATGCAGCAAAGGAAGCTGTTTGGATGAGGAAGTTCATTTCTGAACTTGGAGTGGTGCCTAGCATTAAAGATCCGATAGAACTCTATTGTGACAACAATGGAGCGATCGCATTGGCTAAGGAACCAAGATCTCACCAAAGATCCAAGCACATACTTAGGCGTTTCCATTTCATTCGAGAAATCGTTGAAAGGGGAGATGTTAAAATATGCAAAGTACCAACAGATGATAATGTATCTGACCCATTGACGAAGCCGCTGTCACAGCAGAAGCATGATCGTCATACTAGATCTCTAGGCATTAGGTATATGTCTGAGTGGTCTTAGTGCAAGTGGGAGATTTGTTGGGATATGCCCTAAGACAAGTCATTAGATGATTGTTTAAGACATACAATGTTTATGGATTTATGAATGGCAATTCATTATTATATATTATTCTTTTAACTGTGCATTATGAATTAATATATATGTTAATGTCCTTAGAATAATATTGTATTATTCTTAAAGATGTTCCTAGTCAAGTATTATCATGAAAGGGATAATGATAATACGTAGAGACTAGTATATGTTGATCGATGAATTGTTCATTGATATGAGATATCAAATCAACATATGGGTACATGTTAGAGAACGATGTACTGAACAGACCCACCATGAGAATGCAACATGGATAGTTATATGATCGTCATATGCAATTCTCATAGTGATAATAATGTATGTAATCCTTACGACTTGTGATCATCAGAGATCCCAACATAAGGAGTTATGTATCTTGATATCGTCAAACGTTACCCGTAACAGGATATACTATAAAGGCGACTATTGGATACACTACGAATTATGTAGAGGGATGTTGACTGATCGAGATAGGATTTGTCCCTCCTATATAACAGGAGATGTGTTAGGCCCTTGATCAAGTGAGAACTAAAATGCATGGCCATGCTCGAATGAGTCGATATGAGATATCGAGCTTATTCGTTTATTCTAGTTCTACTTGGGGATCAAGAAATAAAGATTGGATATACGAGTATGACTATTCCATGACTCGTGTTCAATCTAAACACAAAGGACAAAGGGATTAAGTTACATGATTAATATTATCACAAGTTCTAAAGGTTATGTCGAGTCATTGACATTCTCGTAATTTGGGTAGCATCGATGTGTTGCTAGATACCGCTCGATGCTTGCGACATAAAATGAGATTTTATGTCACTGCCAACATTACGAGATCCTATCGGGTCGCACAAAAGATTAAATCGAGAAGGGAAAATTAAATTCATGAGATGAATTAAATAATTAAGAGGAGTCTTAATTAATAATCATAAGGATTAATTAAATCATGGGCTTAAGCCCATGAAGCTTTAAGAAAGCCTTTAATTAATTATATTTAATATGATTGCATGGGTTTTAATTGTAAGACAATTGATATAACACTACACAATATCATAACCTACAAGAGAAGCTCACGGCCGCCGACTTCAAGGAGAAGCTCTCGGTTTTCTTGATAACCGAGGAGTGATCTTGATGGTTTGGTGGTTGATTCGATTGTGAATCGAGTTAGCTTCGTGTATAGGATTAATAACTTGTCTAGCAACGTGTTATTAATCCATCCCTTCACCCGATTTGATCGTGTGGATACTGTTGAGGCAAAACCAATCGAGTTTTGCTTAGTGACTCGAAAAGGCGTAGGACGTGGTGCAGCTCCGTGGATTCGGCTTCAAACACGCTATAAGGGTAAGACACTTGTAATTCTCTAATCCGATATGAATCCCTATGTATAGATCACTGGTTTGTAATCCCAAAATTTTATTCCGCTGCGTTGTATGCTCATGGGGTTACTTACACAACCATCATTCTCCGTGGAGTGAGAATAATCAAGGTCTGACAGTTGGTTTTGGAATTTTTGGTATGTTTGGAGATACCCGAGTCTATTGCATTGAGTATGCATTTTGTGTTGGTGCGTGGGCATGTATGCCGTGTGTGTATACGAATGCCAACTTTATTTTGTTCCTTGTTGAACGTCGAGTTTGTATGCTCGGTTTGGTGAATCTCCGGTGGGAGATCGTGGCAATTTGAGATTGGTAATCTCGATGGCACGATGTATTCTGAGGAATAATCGTGAGGTCCGTTTGACCTCCCTTGTGAGGACTTGTCGTGTTTTAGGACCATGGTAGTTCTTGTTGGATAATTCGATAGCCTTCCTGTTTTTAGGATTGTTAAATCCCAGGATGAACGAGGAATGGCCAGGATTCGGATTTGTTTAGTGTCGTGGATTGACACGTATGGCAGGAATGCAATTGTTTATCTTGCATGACCTCTGTGGAACTTGAGACTTTGTGGAGTCTTAATGGTGTGTCAGGACCAAGACATTATTTCTTGGAACACCTTGTTTTAGACTTCTGTGGTGATGTGTTTTGTGTGGATCAATGACCGTGGGTAATCCGGTCCGGATTGCTAGTGGTGCAACTATTTCCTTTGGAGGAGATGGACTGGGAAGCAAAAAGCGGGTTTTCTGTGAGTATACTGTCGTATGCTAGTAGTCCTCTTCATAGCAATGCGTGTTAAGCGTCGTGGGCAAATGGTGGAGATATCACGAGAAGATATCTATGTCAGGACCAAGGAAGATTTGGTTGATTTGCAGTCGTGGTGGACTGACTTCTGGGACGATTCACAACGAGGTATCTTGTTATCTTTCGGGTTTGTATTGATTTTGGCGTTTGCCATATTTTAGAGCTTGGTGCGAGATTGGTGTTCTCGCAATTGTTAATTCGATTCTAATGTGGTCCAGAATCGGGGTTATGGCTTTGTTTTGTTTGTGTAGTCCGGGTGTTACGTGGAGTACACCGGTGCAAATTTCGAGGACGAATTTTATTAGTGGGGGATAATTGTGATGTCCTGGGATTATTGGTATTAATCCCGGAGGGTTATTAATCTTTAATGTTTTTTTTTATTGTGGCAATTAGGAATTAATTGTGTTTATATGATTCTTGCGGTGATAATTAATATATGTGTTGGAATTAATCATCTTGGTAAAAATGCTTAGTCACATGGTATGGGTGACCTGGGGTGCATTTCGGGGTGCATGTTATGCATGTTGGGAGATTAGGGGTGATTATGGCTTAATGGTGAAATTGATAATTATTTTCGGAAAAGCATGGTTCTAATTGGGATTTTGATGCATTTTAGTAAATGCTTTTAAAATATCATGTTGGGGTGTTTTATACACCATGCTTTTGTTTAAGTTTATGTAATTGATTTCTTTATGATATAAGATAGAGCCACTTGCATCCCTTTACATCCCATCCACCTCACATCAGCTTTTTGGTCCCTAAACCCCCTCCACTCATCCATAAGCTGCTATTTTCATTTTTGAAACAAGAGAGGAGGTGAAGGCTTTGAAAAAGGGGTCATTTTGTGATTCCTTGCTAAAAACTTGAAGCTCAAGTGGTAAGCTTTCATTATTGTAAAGTTTTGTTGAGTATTGGTTGGTTTTGATGTTGTATCTTGGGGTTCAAGGGGTAGACCTTGTTCTATCATTGTTGTTTATGTTGGGAGTTAGGTTTTGTAGTGTTTGGATGGTTTTTGGTTGGTTTTATGTTGTAAATTGAAGTGGGTTTGAGTTGTAGGTGATTTGGTGTTGAAAGGAGCTCATTCTTGGAGGTTTCTCGCGTATACAGGGCTGCTAGATCGATCCGAAAATATTTTCGATCGATCGAGCATGGCAGAATGTTTTTGTGGCTTTGGAACAGTGGACCGATCGATCGGTATTTTGATCGATCGATCGGAGGGTGGTTCTCGATCGATCGAGATGAAATTTCGATCGATCGAGATGGCCAGTTTGTTGGTGCCTCTTTTGTTTCTTGGCTCTTTTTGGGTGTCTTGCATGCTTCGCCCCGAGTTATTTTAAAAGGTTAATTGTCATGGATTGACAATATTTTTGGGGTATTATGCATGCTTAGACGGGAACTCTTATAATTTGGTTATCGTCATGGATTGACGATACGGTTTGGTGTTGTGATCGTACTAGGGCACGTGTTTGCATGCCTATGTTTAATTCTGAAATATTTATGTGTTTTAGCACATGTTTCTCGGGGCATGGAACTCAAGCCAGGCTTGACATGAACTACGGAATTCTAAGGTACGTATGACGTACGAGCATAGCCTATTATAATGTTGCAACTGTAAAATGCATGGTATGTGATAATAGTACTATATGGACATTGAAATGCATGGTATGTGGTATTTGCATAAATGGATACGGAAATGCATGGTATGTGGTAATTGCCATAAATGGATATTGAAATGCATGGTATACGGTACTTGCCATAAATGGATATTGAAATGCATGGTATACGGTACTTGCCATAAATGGATATTGAAATGCATGGTATGTGGTAATTGCCATAAATGGATATTGAAATGCATGGTATACGGTACTTGCTATAAATGGATAGTGAAATGCATGGTATATGGTAATTACGATAAATGGACATTCGTTGGGAATTATATGGTGCCGCTTTTGAGCGAGTAAAGATTGGGATGTTGTCGCCGTTGAGCGACCATCGGTTATGACGCCGCTATTGTTGAGCGTGCGTGGGGTCGAAATGCCGCCATTGTGGAGCGAGCTATGACATAGAAGTATGGAGTCAATTGCTAAATATATGTGATTCTGTAGTATTCTATTTTGATGGTTTAATCGTATTTGGTTATGGAACTGGTATAGCAGGAATGGTTTTAATTGATCAATGAGATTATCAACTGGCTTTTGGGAATTTAATGGTTTGGTTATTTTGAGAACAGGGACAATACAGGGGATCCGGATGAGGGTGTTACCATCCAGGGAGTATCATTTAAATTATGGCATTTACATTCTGTAAATTATGAATTGCAATGTTATGATTATTGGATTGGTGGTATTGGTATGCTCACCCCGTGTGGGGGCTGTCTCTGTTGGGGCAGGTGTTACAGGTGTAGCAGCGGCTTTGGAATTGAGCCCAGGCTGTTGATTAGAGGTACTTCCAGGATCGAGGTACCAGAGCTGGTTGGATAAGCACATAGATCCAGAGTTGAGATCGAGTTGTGCTTGGGAGGTGCTTCCAGGGTCGAAGCACCAATAACGGTATCTAGTAGAGTGTTTTATACATTAGTTACACGCGTGTTCATTGGGTGCTCTTACGTGAGTACATTTTACGTGTATATGGAATGTATAAATGGGCTACGACTCTTCTCTATTCATTATGGTTTGCATGCAATTAAACATGGAATTGCTGAATGAATTAAGAGCATGTTAGTGTATTATGAGGGTGCATGTTATATGAATAATCTTGGTTGGGGAATTTGAATATTATATGGATTAAATGCTAGAAATTTTCTGGATAGCATATGGTGTTGCACTTGCATATGGTTTTCCCCCTGATAGTATGATTATATGCACTAATGGTATAGCTTAATACACTAATAACGGGTTAAGGGCACGGGGGTCCTTACAAGGTACAAACATTTTACAATGGTTTATATTCTGCTAATAGATCCATGATCGATGCAGCAGCAGGATGTACCTTTATGAGAAAGTCACCTGAGGAAGCTTACACAATCTTGGAAGAGATGGCATCCAACAGTTACCAGTGGAAGTCTGAAAGGAATGTGCCCAAGAGACCGATTGGGGTGCATCAAGTTGATGAGGTAACAACAATAAATGCTCAATTGGAGGCGTTGAATAAGAAAATGGATAGCTTGAGCATGACAGCGATGCAAGCTCAAGTGATCATATGTGATTTATGTGGAGGCAACCATCGGAATGCCAGGCATGTAATCCTTTTGTGCAATCTACTGAAAATGCTAACTTTGTAGGAAACAGGCCACAACAAGGTAATTCTTACTCCAACAACTATAACCAACCGTGGAGGAATCATCCAAACTTCTCTTAGTCCGACCAAAAGAATGTTTTTAACCCCCAACCACAACTGGGTTACCAACCAAAGCCGAGCAAGGAGGAATTACTTGTCAAGTTTATATCATCTACTGAGACCAGGATGAATAACCAAGATGCATCTATCAAGAATTTGGAAACTCAAGTCGGACAATTGGCAACCATCTTGGCCGGAAGAGCACAAGGAACTCTGCCGAGTGACACCGAGAAGAATCCAAGTTGAGCAAGCCAATGCCGTGACCTTTAGGAGTGGAAAGGAACTTGGTGCGGAGAAGGAAACGGAAAAAATTTCAATGAAGCAAGAGGAGAAGGAGCAACCGTGCAACAAGGGTAAGTCCATTGGAGCCACTATACCGATCTCACCACAAGAAAAGGTACACATTCCCATTCCCTGCAACAATTAATAGGGCAAAGATTGATTCAAAGTTTACCAAATTTTTAGACATGCTTAATAATTTGCATATCGATATACCATTTATTGATGCATTACGAGAAATGCCTAATTATGCCAAATTCTTAAAGAAAATGTTGTCTAAGAAGCAGAAATTGGGAGAGCACGAGACTGTCTTTTTGACTGAGGAATGTAGTGCTATGGTGCAAAAGAAATCGGCCACGAAGTTAAAAGATCCAGGGAGTTTCTCTATTCCTTGCACTATTGGGCCTATTTCTTCTATTAAATCATTATGTGATTTGGGTGCAAGTGTGAACTTGATACCTTTATCTATTTTTAGGAGACTTGGATTGGGAGAGCCGAAGCCCACAAGGGTAGTGTTGCAAATGGCGGACAAGTCTATCACCTACCCACTAGGAATAATTGAAGATAAGATAGATCAATTCACCTTCCCGGTGGATTTTCTAGTGTTGGATATGGAGGAGGATATGAGAATGCCATTGATCCTGGGACGTCCATTCTTGGCTACTGGAAGAGCCATCATTGATGTTGAAGAAGGGCAGTTGATCCTCCGTGTAGGAGAGGATTGGGTTACATTCAATATGTTCAAATCACAGGCACACAACGAGCATGATTATCTAAAAGTTCACATGATTGACACTTTGCTTGTTGATGTGGTACAAAGTACTAATAAGGTGGACGGGGAGTCCGAGCTAGAGCCTACAGAAGGCAAGAGCCATGACATGGTAAAATCAAAAAGACTAAGAAGCTCAAGGAGAAAAGGACATTCATGAAGGGAGAGACGGTGCAATTGCATAAAGCGCCACCACCTCGCATTTTTCAAAGCAAGCGAAAGGCGTCATAGGTTGGACCATTCATGGTAACTACCGTCTATGCTCATGGAGCAATTAAGGTAAGTGATCATATTCTAGCACTTACGTGGTAAATGATCAGCGGTTAAGGCACTGCAACGTGGATGACACTAATCCACATACTCCGAACCGTTAAAGCGATGTTGGTAATAAGTCCAGCTTGGGACTATAAATCAAGAACTACTTTTTCATCTTTCTCCTTTGTTTTTGAATTTAGTAAATAGTTTTCTTGATTTTGGTTTGGTTGTTGACTCTTTAACTTGTTTTCTTTGCAGGAACTGGCTTGCTATAAAAAAAAAAAAGAAAAATTTACTGGAGGCAGGCGATCGATTGCTTAATATGAGGCGATCGATCGCCTGGCTAAGCAAAAATCGCCCAAACGCTACTAGAGTCTGGCGATCGATCGCATCATATGAGACGATCGATCGCCTTGAACATAATTTTTTTTTTTAAAAAGCCACTGGAGACAGGCGATCAATCAAAGTTTTGAAATTTAGATGTAAATTTGCTTGAGAGTCATGGTCATGCTTAATTGCAAAATATTTGGGGAATGTTGGAAAGGATTCAATTTTTTTTGTTGTTGTGCAAGTTAATATTTGATATTGGTGTAAGAAGATTGCACTTGTTGATGTTGTTGGGGCTTGGTGGTGCTAAGTGAATTATGGAAGGTGGTGTGAGACAAGTTGGACATTGTTGGAAATTATTGAGGAGTTGATTGTCATTGCCATACATATCGTGTGATGGCACCGAGAAAGAAGCCAAGAGGAGGGGCTTCATCTTCATCCTCCACCCCGACATATGACACGACCCGCATTGCTAACCATGCCGCATCTGAATTCTATGAAAAATGGCATGCTAGGCCCTTGGTAAGGGAGAGGGGAATGGACATGGACACACCATATTCGGCCATCCTCCGAGAGGCGGAATGCCATGGGTGATTGCGCTTTGTGACACCCCCTTGCCATGCAGTCATCCCCGCCGTGAAGGAATTATATGCAAACTTTAAGGTCGCAGTGAACGGGCCGTATCTAACCATTCGGTGGAAGAATTTTCTTTTTGATAGCGAACGAATCAATCGCATATATGAGATGCCGAATATAGGCGACGATGAATACTCTGCTTATGTGCATCACCACCTTGACTACAATGAAGTCATTGAGACCATATGTGGGGAAGGGGCGGAATGGATTCTGAATTCGGAGGGGCAGATCAAACATTGAAAGAAGACTCGGTTGAAACCAAAGGCAGACATCTGGTTTACATTTATTTCTCATCGAGTCCTTCCATCTACTCACACTACCGTGGTTACCAAGGAGAGAGCGGTGTTGGTTTTTGCTATCATGACGCGCCGCTCGGTGGATCTTGGGAGCATCATCTACTCCTCGATGAAATTAGCGGTGGAAGGCTCTACCACGATTGGTCTATCCTTTCCTGCTTTAGTCACTAAGCTGTGCCGCCAGGAACATGTACCTTGGGAGTCTCATGAGGAGACAAGTGTGCCATTCATCCCTCTTCACCTTCCTCGACCGCCGTCGTAGCCCGAGTCAAAACCAGGGCCATCACAAGCAGCCGAGCAACCCCAGTCTTCACACCGACGAGCTCCTCATGGCTATTCTACAATAGCTAATTCTACCACAAATGCTCAAAGATTTCAATCTTTAGAGGAGGAGCTTAGGGCACTTAAATTGAAACAGCGGTTGGTGCGTGAGGGGCAAAGAGAGCTCCAGCGCAATCAAGAGGAGATCTTACACAATCAAGATGACATGCGCCTTGAGCTTCGTGAGTTTATGCGTTTTTCCTACGACTGGCACACAGTCGCAGCCCAGGCTCATCCAGACTTGGCGTTTCCACAGCCACCTACTCTCCAGCCATATCCACCACCTACCGATGACGATGATGATGATGATGCCGATGCGGATGAGGGTGATGACCACTGACGGTTGTCACCACAGGTATTACGTTGTCTTATTATTTATTCTTGTTCACTACATTGAGGACAATGTATTACTTAAGTTCGGGGGAGTAATTGTTGAACTGTCATTTGATATTGTGGAGATAGGAATTGTGTTTTTGCTTATGTTTGAGGTGTGAATGGTGTTGATACTGAGTCTTAATATGTTAAACTGTGCGTCTGAACATGTCTACTGCTGTGAAATTCATGATTAGCTTAGTATTGTCCGATGAAGAGCATGCAAATTTTACACTGGTGTAATTGGATTAAAGTAATGACTCCGTGCCATGATGATATTAGTTTTACTCTACTTATAACTTGAATCTTGATGATTGTAAACATGTTGTGAATATTTTGAGTTGAGTAGATATGTTGAAAATGAGGAATAATTTGAGCACATCGAGTCATGAACTTTTTGATTACTTTTAGAGTAGTGATGATATGTGTGAAGATGACATGTCTTGAGCATCTTAGAGTAATCATAGAACCTATTTGATGATGGCACTTTGAGGCGAAATTAATCATGAACTAGACTTGGATATGAATTAGGCGATCTTTGGAACGTTTGAGCCTTTCAAGCTTACCTTGGTCTACATTTATCCCTAGTGTCCAACTTTGACTTGATTGAATAAGAATGGAAATTAGCCACCATTCGACTTTTGTTGATAAAATCATTATACCTACCTTGTTTGGCCAAAAAAATGAAAGATTTTATCTTCAACCCAAGGGAGTATAATGAATCTCATTAGATGCACATAAACGACTATTTTTGATGAGCTTATTGAGAAAGGAATTCATGAATGAGAAAAAGGAAAGGATGGAGTAAGCCTTGAAAAAATAAATGATTAAATAAGACCCAAAGCGGGCAAGGCTAAAAGAAAAGGAAGAGAAATCCGATATGTGCTGCTTTAAAATGAACTTTACATATACTCTCTTCTTTGTGCTTATCCTATCTTTTCTTTGTAACCGACACCAAAAGGCCTAACATTATAAGCTCGAAAAGTCCTTCTGATCCAAGTCTAGGAATTGATTACATTAGTGGAGAAGTGCTTGAAAACTAGGTATATGAGATACTCAATGATAATCTTGATTGTTATTGATTAACACTGTTTTGATCTATGATGATTGTATGATATTTGGGATTGACAACATCACACACACACGTTCCGAAATTGAGACTATTATTTGACTTAAAGAGAAAACACTTCGTATCCAACGATTTGAAGGATTCTTTGTTGTGGTATGAGTAAAAGTTCTGAGATAAACATATGAGCACGAAATGATCCATGTCACTTATCTGTTGTGAATTCACTGTTTTTAATTATATTCTTGCTCGAGGACGATCAAGAGTTTAGTTTGGGGGAGTTGATAAGTGTCATTTTTACACTTATATTTGCATATATTTCTTGCGATTTTTATAGTGATTCTTGGAAGTTTTTATACTTTTGGTTGTGTTTTGTTATATTTCCAGGAATGTAAGGACCCTAGTTCCTTAAGTGCGAATTAAAGGCGTAATAGAGCTAAACATGCATCTAATGATATAAAGTTCGTGTTGATGTCTTGAGCTAATAGGATTACAGACCAAAATAAAATTTCCAAAAGGGATTAATTACATTCCCAACCAATTGAATGTTAATCCTATAGTTTTACACTACTCCTAGAGTAGAGACTATACAAAAGAATTGAGCCTGCTATGCCAAAAGCACTCCTCACTGGCTCACCGCATCAACCCATCTTAGCCCGTCCGCCCACAAGTACCTACAGGAACAACCCCAAAACCATGAGCATGTATATAAATCATATTCACAAAAATATGATTGTAATTTAAATGCATAGATCGTAAATACGATTCACTCCCTGTATTTAATACATTTAAAAGCTCCGTTGGTTGTCCCTGTATCACAATCATAATTAGTAGATTATATTACCAATAATCTCTGTCATGACATGTACCGATTTCCATGTATACATTGTTCAATTCCCAAGTCTTATTATATCAGTGGCATAATACCCCTCGCGTTAACATGACAGCGGAAATACCCCTCGCTTAGACAATACCAGCGACACTAATATCCCTCGCTACAAATATGACAGCGGCCGTGTTCTTCGCTTCATATTAGCGGTAAATATTCTCTCATCGCTGCGATATGACAGCGGCAAGTATTCACATCGCTACGCCACTGGCGGCAAGTATTTTCCATCACTGAAATATAATCCCGACTCACAATCACATGCACAAATGCATCCCATATACACATGCAACCCAAAATGCATGACCAAACCATGTATGCAATCCATGATGCATAAACAAGACCACGTATGCAACCAAAGTGCATAATAAATTCCATGTGTGCAACCATAGTACATAACCAATTTAATACGTAATAGTACGTTTTACCGTCCGATGCCCGTACGTCTCACTACGTACCTTTGTTCCAAAAGTGGAGATGTCGTGGGACTTTATCTCCTTTGTTGTGTGGCTACCTGGGATGGTTCTACACAGTCATACAAACCAATATTAGAAGCCAATTTATGAACCAATACCAAAAATCCGACAAAATAATCAAAATACATCATTCTGGCATCTCGCGATCGATCGCTGTGGAGTCCCGATCGATCACGAGGTCCAGCAGCCTTGAATGCCAAAATCTGGCGTTAGGCGATCGATCGCCATTTTTGAGGCGATCGATCGCTCGCCTCACCGATCGATCGCCTCATCATGGCGATCGATCGCCAGCCACAGCAATCGCCTACTGCCCGCGTGCGATGGATCACCATTTTTTGGGCGATCGATCGCCGCTGTCTGCACATCGAGATTCCACCATTTTTGCCCCAAATTTTCTTCCCATCATCACCAACACTTACACCAACAAACCCAAAACTTAAAAACACTAAAACCTTCAACAAACATCATTAAACAACCAAAAATCTAATATCCAACCAAAAACCACACTAACCAAAAACAAACCCATCTCCAAATCAACCAAAACTATTACAAATCCAAACCAAACATTATAAAAACAACAAGGAGGTATCCACACCTCTTGGGGACTCCAAATCTCACAACAAATCCCAGAAAGAAGCTTTTTGCAAAGATTCTTCTTCCACTTTCAAGCCAATTTCAAAAATAGTGAATGGGTTAGGGTTGAGAGAGAGATTTGGGGGTTTTTGGTAAAGTGATGGGTATATTGGGGGTTGGGGTAATAAATGTGTTTTAATTAAAAGTGCACTCCAACAATTACCATGGTGTATAAAATATCCCAACATGATATTTTAAAAGCATTTTACCAAAATGCACCAAAACCTCAATTAATTACAGAGTTTCACCAAATAATTACTAACCATCATGTTTAAATCATTATAACACTCAATTCCCCAAAATGCATAACATGTACCCTAAAATGCTCTACCGGGTCACGCCTACCATGTGACTAAGCATTTCACCAAGACAATTAATTCTCACACATAATTTAATTATCACCATAATAATCACATAACATAATTAATGCCCAAATTGTAATTAATTATTTCAGGGATATCACAAGGAATCCAGTAGAAGTGCAAGAAATACTGGAAAACCCCGTTTTACGGACTAGAAGGTGGAATTGTGACAAGACGAGGCAAGCCTTGGGTAAAAAAGTGAAAAGGCTCAAAAGGATGTTGAAAGCTATAGGCGATCGATCGCATGCACCAAGAGATCGATCGTCTGAAGCCAGAATGGTGACGGAAATTTGAAGCGATAAGCGATCGATCGCAACAAACAAAGTGATCGACGCCTCGGGGCAGAACACATAGGCGATCGATCGCCTATCACAAGAGACCGATCGCCGAGGAGAAAAAGTTGAAGGCGATCGATCGCCATAAACCAAGAGATCGATTGCACGCTGAGTCCCAAACAAGAAAATTCCTTAATTAAGTTTTGGGCTATTTTTGGTAACTAACTTCTTGGGCTCGTGAAGGAGCATATAAATTGGATTTTTTAGGTCAAATGTAGGGTTCTTTCAGCTCTGAAGAGGCAGCCTACCATTGGAAGAGAAATCACCTTCAAGACGATTCAAAGTAACGCAGCTAGAGACGGAAACATCGGATCGACACACGATTTCACATCGAGTGTTTATTAGTATTTCTGAACCATAATTTAGTTTTATTTTTGATTTTCAATGTTTATAATGTTGTTAGATGTTATAAAACGTTGTTTTTCCGTTAATATACTAGGCTAAGTTTGTTTATCAAGACATAGGGGATCCCATGTTTGAACTCTTGAGTTAATTAACGGTTTTGATTTGATTTCTATGATCTGTGCGCATAATTTATGTTTTTAATGCTTGTAAAAGATTAGCTACCTTTTGCATGATATTGGTAATCGTAATTGAATTGACCATAGGAGATTACGATACGACGTAGTAAATTAGGCCGTGGGTTTTAGGTTGAGACGGACCAAGTAAAATCTAGCACACGTGTGATGGCAATAGATTTACCAAAATCGGAGGCTAGTAGTTTTTACAAAGCGTGTTCGGTATTAATCATTCAATAAAGACACGAGAATGGTTTATTGTAGATTAATGCTAGACTTGTTATAACCGGACCAATGTATAACGAATGAAATAAGAAAACTCGTCACCCTAGAACATAGAATTTTGAATCTTAATTAATAGACAACTTTTGGGGGATTACATTGGTGAACCGACGTCTTGATATTTATCTCTACTGTTTAATATCTTAATTCTTTGTGGTATGGTTGAATCTTGGATTTGAGTAAATTAGTTAATCTTTCAAACAATTTCGTAGGTTAAATATAGAAAGCTAGTTAAATTTGGTAATTACTACTAGTCCTCGTGGGTCGACACTCGTACTTTTAATTTCATTATACTAAAACTTGACACCGTGCACTTGCGGTAATTAGTCGCTACACTGAAATTTTCTGTTTAAAATAAAACCGATCATATGGCTGAAATTTAGCTATACTCTTTTTTACTTATTCTATTATGCACTAAATTTTTTTTTATGGGATCTTAGCTTCCCGACTCGGATTGCATGCATTTCATTATGCTATTTAGTGACAACATTTTTTTTGTTAAGAGATTGCAAGTTTCGAATATTATTTTTTCCCTTTTTTAAAATAATCCTTTGCCATAATTAAGTTGTTATACTTATATTGTGATTTTAAAAAAATCCCCTTTTTCCCTGTACTAGATTCATATCCTTTTATCTCGTTTTCTTATTAGAAAATAAAGTCGTGATGCTTCTGCTATGTTGTGCATGCGTTTCAAGTACCCCATTTATATTTAGATTTTCTAATAAATGTATACTTTATATTACTACATGTGCTTTTGTTTTATTCCCCTAATATGTAACGTGCACATATCATCCTATACAAACCATGCTTGATAGGGATCGCCACCCTCAGAAGTAAGGTTTAATGTTAAGGATGTTCGGTTTAGATACCTTTCGTCCACTTTTATATGCCTAGAATACCTAGAGTTGGCTACAAAGCGCTGCAATGCTAAATAATCTGGTATATAACGCTCTCTACTTCGACGATTTTGTTATCGAATCAGATCCCTTATGTGATATCCCTGAAATAATTATGTGCATGTGGGCCATTAATTATGTTTATGTGATTAATACGGTGTTAAATTAATTATGGTGGTGAAATGTATAGCTATGCGGTGGGCATGACCTGGTAGTACATCTCAAGGTCCATGTGATGCATGTTGTGGAAATTGAGTTTTGGCATGGTTTATTTGAGGTGGATGTTAATTATTTTGGAAAGCATGTTTAATTGGGGTTATTGTGCATTTTTGAAAAAATGCTTTAAAATATTATGTTGGGATATTTTACTACATCATGCTAATTAATGGGGTACCAGTATAATTTTTTAAACCCACACCTATTATACTCCCTCACACCTTACTCCCCACCATATCCCCCAAACCCACTTAAACCGATCAAAAGCAGGAGAAGAGGAGGAGGGATTTGCAACATTGATTTGCTTGTGTCTTGCTAATAATTTGAAGCCTAAAGTGGTATGAATCCCTCATTGTGTTGTTTAATCATGTTTTGAAGTGTTATGGGTTTGTGTATTTTGGGAAGAAAATGGTTTGTTTTGGAATTTGTTGTTGGTTGGTAGTTTATGGGTTTTGATGTATTATATGGTAGTATAATGGAGTTTGTTATGTGTGGAGTTGATTAGGTTGATGGTTTGTGGTATGTGGTGGTTTAGCTTGTGGTTTGTACTAAAAAAAGGTGATTTCTCGCGATTACAGGGCTTGTCGATCGATCGACCGGAGCTCTCGATTGAACGCGCGAGGCAGGGAAATTTTTGGGACGAAAATGTCTCCTCGATCGATCGAGCAAAACTCCCGATCGATCAAGAGAGGCAGAGATTTTGGTTCCAGGATTGATCGCCTCGCGATCGAACGAGCGCTGGGGCCGATCGATCACGAGGCATGTAATAGTGGAATTTTTGGATTTTGGTTAAATTGATGGGATTTTTGGTATTGGACTATTATTTGGCTTCTACTATTGGATTGTGTGATTGTGTAGAGCCTTCCCAGGTGGCACCACAACAAAAAAGATAAAGTCCTACCATATTCCATATTTTGAAAAGGTACGTAGTGAGACGTACGAGCATCGGACGATAACATGTATTTTTACATTTGGATTATGCATTATGGTTGCATATGTATATTGGATGCATTGGTGCATGTTATTATAAGTCGAGGTTATATTCCAGTGATGAAGAATGCTTGACGCCTTCATGTCAAAGCGATGAAAGAATTTGCCGCTGTCATATCATAGCGATGAAGAATATTTGTCGCTAATATGTCGAAGCGAAGAACATGCCGCTGTCATATTATAGCGAGGGATATTATGCCGTTGATATGTCGAAGCGAGGGGTATTAATGCCGTTGTCATGTCAACGCAAGGGGCATTATGCCACTGATATAATAAGACTGGGAAATGGTTATCGGTATTAATGGAATGGAAATATGTCATGACATTTATTAATGGCATTATAATCTGTTGATTATGATTGTGATACAGGGACAACCAAAGGGAGCTTTTAAATGCATATAATACAGGAAGTGAATTGTATTTACGGTTATGCATTTTTATAACATAATCATGTTGTTGTGGATTTGGTTTATTACATGCTCATGGTTTTGGGTTGTTCCTGTAGGAGCTTTTGGCACGGAGGCTAAGAACCGGGTTGTCATGACCCGACACTTTACATGATCATTCATACGCATCATGGCATATATTTGACATTTCATATTGTGCATTGAAAAGCATAGAGATTGTGCATAGAATAAAGGTGAAAAAGAATATATATATTATTATGAAAAATAAGAAGAAATAAAGTGAATAAATTGGAAAATATTGAGTAAATTTAATGATGATAATATATATAATGAATAGATGTTAAGAAATATTGTATATATATATTGAATATATTCAAATATATTGAATAAATATATTGAAGATAAGACTAAATATAGTATTAAAATTGAATAGATAGTAAATTGAATGAATAGATTTAAGTTTAATAAATGGTAGGGTATTTTGGTAATTTTCAAAATTTTAAAAAAAAATTATTTTTCGGGAAACGCCTCACAATTTCGGGATTTACATACATACACAGTTTAGTAGGTGTAAATACCGTAAGAGAAGGAAAAAGGGAAAAGTTGGTTTTGTTGATTTTCGGACTTCGAAACATCGTCAAAACTAGAAAATAAGTACATATCTGGAATCCTCGCCTCGTTACCCTCCTTTTGAGGTAGTTTTTCTTTACTTTTTCTTATGTTTATGTTATGGCTTAATTTGAAATAATGCCCAAAATTTATGAAATTCATATATGTGATAGATTAAACAATGATAAACAATATATAACAAGAAAATTGAGATTATGTTGTAGTTTCGAATTTATACAAATTCTGTGGGTATAAAAAGCCATGTGCATATAACGGTTACACTAAAATTAAATTGAGAAAATATAATTGTAACTTTGAGAAATAATGAATAGTAGAAAATTAATATTGCACATGGTATGAACATTTCATGCATAACTGTAATTAATTCATATTAAACCATATGATATTAAGTTTGGTTGTGCATTGGAAATGCACTAATAGGTACTCCGTTTGATACCGGCACCAGTAAGGCGAATTAAGCGATTCCTACAAGATAGGAGTATCGATTGTGAGTATATCCTATAACTTGGCAATTTTACTTTATATGAGTATGTGATTTGTGTTATATAAGTACCTTGAATTGGTGAAAGAATTGGAATAAATGCAATATGATGTGCAAGAACTAAATTGAGTTCTAAAATGTACATGTTGAGACGTGATGTTATACGATCTATATGATGTTATTTACTTATGATTATGACATGTGCATTCATAAGAGATTAAAGAACTCTGTTATGCCCAATAATGACCTTGAACCATGTGTTATTGCATTCTGAGTACGGTCAGAACTACAGAATAAAAGAATATCGATCTCGAGTTAATTGAGAACTCAAAAGGGGATCTACTGAGTGCCATGGCCATATCGTGATCACGGATTGTTATTGGTATTAGTTCGTGCATAACAGAATAACAATACGGACATACATGTGCATCATTTCATTTTATATGAATCATGTGAGTTCATATACAAATTATGATGAATCATGTGAGTATATGCATGTGCTTATGTGGATATGCATGATATGCTTATGTGATTTTAAATACTACGTTATTTGAATATGTTCATTGAGAATGCAATTCACCAATGCAAATGTTGATTTTTCAGTGGATGTAGATAAAGTTTGAACATAAAAGGTGTTTCTGTGTACTTTGGAAGTAATGGATCCAAGGTCGGCTGGCTGACTCTAGTCCTTCTCCCTCAGCTCATCATTTGCATATACTTATAGGTGTTTGGTTGGGTTTTGAGGGGTACAACCTTGGTTATTTTGTTGTGGCATACATATATCTATATGCCTTGTAAATTATATTATGATAAATGTCTTGATTGGATGTTATGAGATTGCAAGTTCCGCTGCCATTAAATATTATGATATATGCCTCATGTGATATGTGTGTTCTATGTGTAAGGGGTGTCACAAGGTTGATATGGTGAGCTTTGTAAGGAGTGCTATCGGGATAGAAGGACATGATTATTTTGTATAGTCTGTACTTTAGGAATAGTGTTAAGCTATAGCCTTAACGGTAAGGACCCCCGTGCCCTAAATCCATTATTAGTGTATTAACCCAAGCATTTAGTGCATGTGATTATATATGTAGGGGAAAATCCCACTTGACATCATAACAAACCATGCCAATAATAAACTTTCTTTACATTATTCCATATAATGTATAGTTTCCACCAACCAAGTCCACATACGCATCATGCACCATTATAATACACTAACATGTTCTCAGTTCATTTTGCAATTCAATAAATAATTGCATCACATAAATGAAAAGAGAAAGGCCATTGCCTACAACCCATATACACTCATAGTGCTCACATGCGAGCATCGAATAAGTATGCGTGTATCAAATGTATAAAGTATCATGATCAATACCGTCGTTGGTACCTCGATCCTGGAAGCACCTCAAATCCACAGCTCGAGCTCAACTCCAAGCCATCGATGTACCTAATAACCTGCCCCAACGGAGACAACCCCCACACGGGGTGAGCATACCAATATCCCAAATCCAATAATCACAATAACACAATTCATAATTTACAAAAATATAAATGCTATGAAATATAAAGGATGCTCCCTGGATGGTATCATCCTCATCCGGGATTCCCTATACTGTCCTTGTTCTCAAGATAACTGAAACCATCAAATTCCCAAATGCCAGTTAATTATTACATTGATTAACAAATTCACTTGCCACATACCGATATCATAATCAATAATATCAAATCATTAAACAACGATTACAAGTATTTCATATATCTCACTTATGGTTCCATAGTTCTATTTCATTGTTCGCTCTACAATAGCGGCATTATTCTTACTCATGCTCAACAGCAGTGGCGTCCCAACCGATGTTCGCTCAAAGGCGACAACATCTAAATCATTGTTTGTTCAAAAGCGGCACCATATATTTCCAATGCACATGTATCCATTTGTAGCAATTACCGTAAACCATGCATTTCAAAGTCCATTTATTGCTAATACCATATACTATGCATTTTCATATACATTCATTGCAATACAGTGTACCATGCACTCAACAATTGCAATTATAATAAAGGGCTATGCTCGTACGTCATACGTACCTTATATTCCCATAGTTCGAATCCAATATTGTCTTGGTCCCGTAACAGAAGAATTATCTGCTAAACACGATTAATAATCCATAATTAATCTCAAGCATGCAACCACATGTCCAAGCACGTTCACAAACCCCAATTATATCGTCATCCATGACGATTAACCATTTTAAAAGACCTCGGGTGAAGCATGCATCGAAAACTCAACACGAAATAATCCCCCAAAAAAAGACATTGGCGATCGATCGCCTCGGAAAATGGTATGGTCGATCGATCGCCTCATTTCTAGGCGATCGGTCGCCTCTCAACGATTTTTGGCTACTGCCTCATGGCGATCGATCGCCTCCTTTGAGGCGGTCGATCGCCTCACTGTTCATCTTCCACAAAAAAATTTCAACGTCGCGGCGATCGATCTCCCCGCCCTAGGGATCGATCGCGACGAGCAGCTGCTGAAATTGATGAAGATGAATAGTGCAGGCGATCGATCACGTGGTTTAGGCGATCGATCGCGGGGGTAGCGATCGATCGCGAGTAGGCGATTTTGGCAACTGGTTGGAGGCGATCGATCGCAATGTTTGAGGCGATCGATCGCCGCTTGCAGGATTTTATTTTTTTGAAATTTTTGGTAAATGTCGGGATTTTGAATCGAGATTTGAGTAGCCCGTTTTCGGGGCAATGTCTACATTCCAATGGGAATGCTATACTTTTAAAATGTTTTGGTTGGAGCCAAAGTTTAGTAAAACGGAATTCTCGTTGGGATTTCGACTATCTTTTAAACTTATAAAATGGAATATTTTGGGTAATATGCATGCTTAGCCGGGGGGGCTTTTATTTTTGATAATCGTCATGGATGGACGATCGGTTTGGGATTTGTGAACGTGCTTGGGCACGTGATTGCTTGCCTATGTTTAATTGAGAGTTATTTGCATGTTAGCACTTAGCTCATCGAGTCGTGGGACTCAGGCAAGGTTGGACTCAAATTGCAGGATCATAAGGTACGTATGACGTACGAGCATAGCCTTTTTATATAATTGCAATTGTTGAGTGCTTGGTACTGTAAGGACCCTAATCCTTAAGTGCGGATCAAAGGCATAATTAGAGCTAATATAAATGATCAGAGTAAATTAATCGTGTTGAGGCTATGAGCCTAAAAGTTACATGCCAAAATGAGGACTATCAATGGATTAATTACATTCCCCATCAAAAGAATGTTATCAAATATAGTTTTACACTACTCCTAGAGTAGACACTATACAAAATAATCATGTCCTTCATCTACCAAAAGTGCTCTTCAAGCTCACGGTCTCAACCCATCTTAGCCCCCCTTCATATCATGCCAAAAGTACCTACAAGGACAACCCCCAAACATGAGCAATGATATCATTCATATACAACACAATATGAATATAAAGCGTAAATGCATAATCATAATAAAACACTTCCTGTTTTTCCCATGCATTTCAAACGCTTCCCGTTTGGTTGTCCCTGTACCATAACTCATGAGTATAATCAATGGATTATTTTTAATGGTCTACACATGTTATGACATAATACCATCTCATCAATATCAAATACCAATCACCAATCCCTAGTCTGTCCATCACAATGTATTTTAATGCCCCTCGCTTATTTACATATAGGCGGCATAGAATAACCTCGCTTCTGTAATACCCCCGAAATGTTATATGATTATGTGCTACGATGTATTTAAGAGGGTTGTGGTATTTTAAGTGGGGGATTATATTTATGTTATGATGATATGGTTTAGGGGGCATATTACGTGTTTTTAATTGTTGTATTGATGTAGTACAATTATAAAATATCAAGGGAAGATATTTATACATCGTATGAAATACCGGGACACAATTAAACACCACAAACCACCCTACATGCAACCACCCCCCTAACCCATGCCAATCAAACTGTTGATAGGCTGACTTCTCACCCCACTTGGCTCAATCATTCAGCCTCATCCTTCCATCCCAAATCTCGACCCTTCTCTCCCAAAGAAACACCAGCACTTGCTGAGTAAAAACTTGAGGAGCCTTGCCATTTTCATCCCTTGGAAGTCTCTCAAAAATCGGAGCAAAGTAGGGTAAGAAACCATGCTCTGTCTGTGTTTTTAAGCTTATTAGGTTCTTGCTTTTATGTATGGTAAAAATGGCATGATAGCTTAGGTTTCTTGAAACCTTCGATTTAAATGATTAAATGGTGTTATTATGAAGCTCTCAGTATTTTTCCTTGAGCATGTTATGTGTTTTATATGAAGGATTAATGCATGTGAACTAGGGTGTTCGAAAATCTGGGAAGATGTTTCCCCTGTTTTCTGGAAAAATGTGGATTGAGAGTGGTATTGAGGAGGTTATATTATGCATGTTAGATGGGTCTTTGGGTGAACCTTTGATTTAAGTACTTACATGGATATTTTATGAAGTTATTCACATGATAGTTTCAGCATGAAAGATGTGTTGTGAAGTAGAAAAGATGGTGTGAAAAGTAGTGCTAAAAAATCTGGGGAAAATCCCGATTTTCAGAGCTCTCGATCGATCGAGATTTGTTTCCGATCGATCGAGCGAGACAGTGGGTCTAATGTATGTTTTAAAATTGTGATGCCGATTGATCGAAGGATTTCTCGATCGATCGGTGAAGCTTCTCGATCGATCGGTAAAATACTTCGATCGATCGAGCGAGGCAGGAAGCTAAGGCACTGTTAGTGCACAGTCTCTCGATCGATCGAGACTTTGGGCCGATCGATCGAGACAGGCAGAAAGTTGAAAAATATAATGATGTTTTATTTTGTTAAGTTTATGATGTGAGATGGTTGTGAGGCATCTAAAATGGTATATGTTGTCTTGTAGAACCATCCCAGGTACCGGCACCATCAAGGAGATAAAGTCTGTTGACTCCTCCTCTTTTTGAAAAGGTACGTAAGAGGCGTACGGGCATCGGACGGTAACACACATCTTTATACTACAACTATGCTTTTATTGCATGAGTATTCATGATGAAATGATGATGTTTATACGATGAGGTTTATACGATGCTTATATGATAATGTTTACATGATGATATTGTGGTAAGGTGCCACGGGGTAAGGTGCCCCACATGGTAAGTAGCCATGCGATGATATTGTGGTAAGGTGCCACGGGGTAAGGTGCCCCACATGGTAAGTAGCCATGCGATGATATTGTGGTAAGGTGCCACGGGGTAAGGTGCCCCATATGCATGATTTTGAATCAGGAACAACAATAAGAAGGTAATGAATAACCAGCATATTTACTTAACCAAGATTTCATGCATTTATTATAATGTTATTATGTTGTTAAGTGAAATTGTATATGCTCATGATGTGTTGTCCCTGTAGGTACGCTTTTGGACGAAAGGACTAAGGGTCGGGTTGAGGCAGTGAGCTACGAGGGACACAGGAATGTATAGGATTCAAGTTATGATTAGTATCTACTCTAGGAGTAGTGTAAATCTAAATGACATTCTTTTGGAATGTAATGAACTGTTTTTTTTTGAAGCTTTGTATTTTGGCCTGTAATCCTGTTAGCTCGTGTAACAACCGAAACCTTAAGATGTTACCTTATTGCATGATTAGTCCTTCCTTTGTCTATTAATCACTGTTAAGGTGGGAAGACCCCACATTAGTGGTATCAGAGCAGTGGTTAGATAACTCGGGAATGAGCGAAGGGTAGCCTTAGCAATAAGTTAGCTAGGTGCTTACTTTTGAACATGTTTATATGTATGTTATTTCATAAAGAAGAAAATGTTATGCTAACATGTTCAATTATCTAACGATGAGTTTTATGAACTGCTTTTGGTGTTGTTATTAACCCTTGCGTTGCAGCATGGCAGCAAACATAGAAGTGGGTGACGCCATTAGTGTAAATGCAAGTGCTGGGCGTACGAATCCATTGCCACCACCAGCCTTGGGCGAAGAACCCTCTGAACAGCAGTTGCTACCTGGGGAATTGAGCTTGGCTAAGTTTATGATGTATCGACCTCCGATGTTCGAGGGAACTGAATCAGGAGAGAAAGCTGAGGAATGGTTAGAGAGGATCGAACAGATATTTGTGGCAGCGCCTTGTGCAAAGACGGCCTGGATCAGATTAGCAGAATTTCAGCTGTCCAAGAAGGCATTGATGTGGTGGAAAACCACAGTGATTGAGCAAGAGGCTCAGGGACAAGAGGTGAATTGGAAGATGTTCCGAACGCGGTTTCTGAACCGCTATTTCTCAGCCGCTGCAAGACAGGCCAAGGAGGATGAGTTTACCAGTTTAAGACAAGGTACCATGCCTGTATCTGACTATGCTCTACATTACTGTTCCTTACTACGATATGTGCCACACATAGCTGCAAGCACTCAAGCGAAGATGCGGAATTTCATGAAGGGCTTGAGGCCTGAACTGTATGACAGGGTAATCACTTATGGCCCTGCCTGTTTTGATGATGCACTCTCACGAGCTGAGCTAGCTGAACTGGGAGTTGGTGCATATCCTGATGCAGTGCCACCTCCAGCACCCCCTCATAAATCTACTTCTGACCACTTGAAGCCCAGGGGTGATCAGTTTAAGCCTAGGGGGAACACTTCAGCATCGAGATTCAGTGGCAAGAGACCCGAGAATCGATGGAAAGGAAAAGGTAGGAATGATACTCCATCTGGGAGAGGACAGCCTCAGGGAGATAGATCTGGAAGAGCTCAGTGCACTATATGTGGACTATCACACTTGGCGAAGGACTGTGTTGGCTGCTATGTCTGTGGCGACAGAGGCCACTTCGCTCGACAGTGTCCCAACAGGGGAAGACAGCAGAGCTCTACGGGGAGACCTGCGGACAGAACAGCACAACACCGGCCACCTTTTGTGCCAAGACAGTATGGAGGTCAGCCCGCGGGGCCACCTCAGGGACAGGTGTATGCTTTGACGAGGGACCAGGCTACAGCGGCTCCGGAGGAAGTTATAGCGGGTACGTGTCTTTTATTTACGCACCCTGCTCTTATATTGATAGACACAGGTGCGTCACACTCTTTTGTGTCGACGAGTTTTGTTGAAAGGCACCACATATGCACTTCTCCGTCCCCCATGCCTCTTATGGTCTCGACCCCCGCTGGAAGAAGTTTGACTACGGATCAGATTGTTTATGATGGCCTCATTTATTTTGAGGATAATGAGTTAAGATCAGATTTGATTGTGCTGGGAATGACAGACTTCGATTGCATTGTGGGCATCGATGTTCTGAATAAGTATCAGGCAGTGGTAGACTGTAGGCAGAGGACTGTCCGATTTAGATCTGTATTGGGAGTCCAGTGGACATTTTATGGGGATGGTTCCCGTCCGAAGATTCCGTTAATATCTGCTGTCAAGATGGCGCAGTTATTGGAACGAGGTCATACATGATATCTTATCTATGCTGTTGATATGACGGAAAAGAGGAAGGAATTAAAGGTTGAGGATGTCCCGTAGTGGCGGAGCTTCCTGATGTCTTTCCGGAGGAGATTCCCGGATTCCCCCCGAAGAGAGAGGTTGAGTTTGGGATTGAGCTGCTACCAGGGACGTCTGCAATTTCTCGTGCCCCGTATAGGATGGCACCAGCAGAGTTAAGGGAGTTAAAGATACAGTTGCAGGAACTCCTTGATAAGCGCTACATACGCCCTAGCGTATCGCCATGGGGTGCGCCTGTCTTATTTGTTAAGAAGAAAGATGGATCGATGCGTCTATGCATTGACTATAGGCAGTTAAACAAAGCTACAGTAAAGAACAAGTATCCACTTCCGAGGATCGATTACTTGTTCGATCAGTTGCAGGGTACGAAGCTCTACAGTAAAATCGATCTGAGGTCGGGGTACCATCAGATTCGAGTAAGAGAAAATGATGTTCAGAAGACGGCTTTCAGGACAAGATATGGGCACTATGAATTCCTGGTTATGCCTTTTGGAGTGACGAATGCCCCAGCTGTCTTCATGAGTGTGATGAACAAGGTATTCCAACCGTATTTGGATCAGTTCGTCATAGTTTTCATTGACGACATACTTATTTACTCTCGGACTGAAGAAGAGCATGTAAGGCACTTGAGGACAGTGCTTCAGATCCTTAGGGATCATCAGTTATATGCAAAGCTTAGCAAGTGCGAGTTCTGGTTGGACAGCATGGTATTCTTAGGCCATGTCATATCTAGCCTTGGGATATCTGTGGATCCCAGGAAGATTGAGGCTGTGATGGAGTGGGCTGCACCCACTTCTGTACCGGAAATACGGAGTTTCCTCGGTTTGTCAGGTTATTACCGACGTTTCGTCGAAGGTTTCTCGAAGATTGCCAAACCTCTGACACAGCTGACTCAGAAAAGAGTCCCCTTCTTTTGGTCTGAAGCTTGTGAGGAAAGCTTCCAAGAGCTGAAGCGTCGTTTGACTACAGCGCCTGTGCTGGTGATTCCGTCGGAAGATAAGAGATTCGCCTTGTATACGGATGCGTCATTACAGGGTTTGGGCTGCGTGTTAATGCAAGATAAGCACGTGGTGGCTTATGCATCAAGGCAGCTGAAGCCACACGAAGCTAGGTATCCAGTGCACGATTTAGAATTGGCGGCCATCATATTCGCCTTGAAAATCTGGAGGCATTACTTGTATGGCACGTCTTTCACTATATATACGGACCATAAGAGCCTGAAGTTCTTATTCACTCAGGCAGAGTTGAATATGAGACAAAGAAGGTGGATGGATTTGCTCAAAGATTATGATTGTGAAATTGAGTACCATCCGGGTAAAGCAAACTTGATAGCAGACGCCTTAAGTCGGAAGGTGAAGAGTACTGCAGAGGATGTTATGTGTTTGTCGGCCTTGATGACGTCTTATTGCCAACTGGGCTATGATTTTGATGTAGACACGTCGCCTGTACGAGTGTCGACCCTATTGGCGGAGCCAGACATATTTGAGGCGATCAGGAAGGCCCAGAAGTCGGATAGTGAGGTTCAGAGGTGGACATCATTGGTACTTCAGGGTCAGCCATCCAAGTTCAGAGTGGCTGAGGATGATTCTTTGAGACTGGGCAACCGATGGGTAGTCCCAAATACACCAGAACTGCGTAGAGGGATATTGGAGCGAGCCCACAGTAGTCGATTCAGTATCCACCCAGGGGGAAAGAAGATGTACAAAGATCTATGCGATCAATTCGGGTGGAGACGCATGAAGCGAGAAGTAATCGTTTTTGTTATAAGATGTTTGATCTGCCAGCAGGTAAAAGCAGAGAGGCAGAGGCCTGGTGGAGAGCTGAAAGCTTAGAAGTGCCTGAATGGAAGTGGGAGCATATATCTATGGACTTCGTGACCCACTTGCCAAGGACGGCCTCAGGATTTGATGCGATCTGGGTGATCGTAGATAGGCTGACGAAGACGGCTCATTTCATCCCTTACAGTATGTCATATACATACTTGAAGATGGCCCAGATATATATACCGGATGTGGTGAGACTGCATGGTATTCCAGTCTCAATAGTGTCTGACAGGGACCCGAGGTTCACTTCACATTTCTGGGAGGGTCTCCAGGCAGCTTTGGGCACAGAGGTGAGACTGAGTACGGCCTATCACCCTCAGACAGACGGCCAAACAGAGCGTACCATTCAGACGCTCGAGGACATGTTGAGGGCATGTGTTTTGGAGTTTGATACTCCGTGGCAGGATTCAGTGTCGCTGGTGGAGTTCTCCTATAATAACAGTTATCAGGCGAGCATTCAAATGGCCCCTTTTGAAGCTCTGTATGGACGACGATGTAGATCACCACTGTATTGGGAGGACTTGACTAGCAAAGCGGTCGGAGAACCGGATATGATCAGAGATATGGAGGGTAAGATAAAGTTGATACGCCAAAAGATGAAAGCGGCCCAAGATAGGCAAGCGGCCTATGCCAATAAGCGGCGACGACCGCTAGAATTCCAGTTAGGAGACAGGGTCTTCTTAAAGATCTCGCCCTTCAGGGGTGTGGTTCGTTTTGGGATGCGGGGAAAGTTATCTCTGAGGTATGTTGGGCCATATAAAGTTTTACAGCGTAATAGGTACATTAGCTTATCGTTTGGCTCTACCGCCATCTTTATCTGGCATACACGATGTTTTCCATGTCTCTATGTTAAGGAAGTATGAGCCAGACCCGTCTCATGTCTTACAGCCTACAGAAGTTCAGTTAGACTCAGATATGTCCTACGAAGAACGACCAATCAGAATTCTGGATCAAGAGGATCGCAGACTACGGAGCAAAGTTATACCGATGGTCAAAGTTCAGTGGGATCGTCGGGGTGTCGAGGAGGCTACATGGGAGACGGAACGGCATATGGTGCAGCATTATCCGGAGCTATTCTCTGGTATGTATTTATGTTTAGTTCCGTTATGATGATGCATGTGGATTTCGAGGACGAAATCTTATAAGTAGGGGAGTAATGTAATACCCCCGAAATGTTATATGATTATGTGCTACGATGTATTTAAGAGGGTTGTGGTATTTTAAGTGGGGGATTATATTTATGTTATGATGATATGGTTTAGGGGGCATATTACGTGTTTTTAATTGTTGTATTGATGTAGTACAATTATAAAATATCAAGGGAAGATATTTATACATCGTATGAAATACCGGGACACAACTAAACACCACAAACCACCCTACATGCAACCACCCCCCTAACCCATGCCAATCAAACTGTTGATAGGCTGACTTCTCACCCCACTTGGCTCAATCATTCAGCCTCATCCTTCCATCCCAAATCTCGACCCTTCTCTCCCAAAGAAACACCAGCACTTGCTGAGTAAAAACTTGAGGAGCCTTGCCATTTTCATCCCTTGGAAGTCTCTCAAAAATCGGAGCAAAGTAGGGTAAGAAACCATGCTCTGTCTGTGTTTTTAAGCTTATTAGGTTCTTGCTTTTATGTATGGTAAAAATGGCATGATAGCTTAGGTTTCTTGAAACCTTCGATTTAAATGATTAAATGGTGTTATTATGAAGCTCTCAGTATTTTTCCTTGAGCATGTTATGTGTTTTATATGAAGGATTAATGCATGTGAACTAGGGTGTTCGAAAATCTGGGAAGATGTTTCCCCTGTTTTCTGGAAAAATGTGGATTGAGAGTGGTATTGAGGAGGTTATATTATGCATGTTAGATGGGTCTTTGGGTGAACCTTTGATTTAAGTACTTACATGGATATTTTATGAAGTTATTCACATGATAGTTTCAGCATGAAAGATGTGTTGTGAAGTAGAAAAGATGGTGTGAAAAGTAGTGCTCAAAAATCTGGGGAAAATCCCGATTTTCAGAGCTCTCGATCGATCGAGATTTGGTTCCGATCGATCGAGCGAGACAGTGGGTCTAATGTATGTTTTAAAATTGTGATGCCGATCGATCGAAGGATTTCTCGATCGATCGGTGAAGCTTCTCGATCGATCGGTAAAATACTTCGATCGATCGAGCGAGGCAGGAAGCTAAGGCACTGTTAGTGCACAGTGTCTCGATCGATCGAGACTTTGGGCCGATCGATCGAGACAGGCAGAAAGTTGAAAAATATAATGATGTTTTATTTTCTTAAGTTTATGATGTGAGATGGTTTTGAGGCATCTAAAATGGTATTATGTGGTCTTGTAGAACCATCCCAGGTACCGGCACCATCAAGGAGATAAAGTCTGTTGACTCCTCCTCTTTTTGAAAAGGTACGTAAGAGGCGTACGGGCATCGGACGGTAACACACATCTTTATACTACAACTATGCTTTTATTGCATGAGTATTCATGATGAAATGATGATGTTTATACGATGAGGTTTATACGATGCTTATATGATAATGTTTACATGATGATATTGTGGTAAGGTGCCACGGGGTAAGGTGCCCCACATGGTAAGTAGCCATGCGATGATATTGTGGTAAGGTGCCACGGGGTAAGGTGCCCCACATGGTAAGTATCCATGCGATGATATTGTGGTAAGGTGCCACGGGGTAAGGTGCCCCATATGCATGATTTTGAATCAGGGACAACAATAAGAAGTTAATGAATAACCAGCATATTTACTTAACCAAGATTTCATGCATTTATTATAATGTTATTATGTTGTTAAGTGAAATTGTATATGCTCATGATGTGTTGTCCCTGTAGGTACGCTTTTGGACGAAAGGACTAACGGTCGGGTTGAGGCAGTGAGCTACGAGGGACACAGGAATGTATAGGATTCAAGTTATGATTAGTATCTACTCTAGGAGTAGTGTAAATCTAAATGACATTCTTTTGGAATGTAATGAACTGTTTTTTTTTTTGAAGCTTTGTATTTTGGCCTGTAATCCTGTTAGCTCGTGTAACAACCGAAACCTTAAGATGTTACCTTATTGCATGATTAGTCCTTCCTTTGTCTATTAATCACTGTTAAGGTGGGAAGACCCCACAACTTCAATGGACATGCAGTACTCCCACCCCTCGCCTCACATTGAGCGGCAAATATCCTTTCCTCGCCCTATATGATAACCACGCTCAAATGTGACATGCGGCGCTCCCACCCCTCGCTTCACATTTAGCGGAACCAAAACAAATAGCGGCAAGCATTAAAATCATCAAGGGATGATCACGACTCATGGGATGTGCACCGATAATCATATGCATCTACAATCATCTTGCATAATTCAACATGTATTTGCATCCACAATGCATATTCACATATATACTCGCCTCCACAATGCATAAACAATGAGTATATTAGATACATGTACCGTTGGGTGCCCGTACGTCCTCTACATACCTTTCCAAAAGTGGAATTGATATGGCTTCAGTTCCTTGGTTGCGTTGCTACCTGGGATGGTTCTACACAATCACACAACCCAATATTAGAAGCCAAATAATAGTCAAATACCAAACATTCGACAAAAGAAAGCATTTCTCAAAATTCCACAGTTGGCGATCGATCGCTTGGCTGAGGCGATCGATCGCCTCAATTTTTCCTTCGCGGCGATCGATCGCGCCAAACATGGCGATCGATCGCCTAACCCTTGGATTGGCTACTGCCTCTCGGCGATCGGTCGCCTCATATCAGGCGATCGATCGCCTGTCCCGCAATTTTGGTACTGCCCTTCGGCGATCGATCGCCCCATTTCAGGCGGTCGATCGCCTCGCACAGACTCGCGATTTTTCACCAATTTTGCATACCAAAACCTTCCAATCCATACCAATACTTAAACCATCAAACCAACAACATAAATAACAACATAAACCTTCAAAATACACCTCAAAACAAACATAAATCCAACCCTCAACCAAAACCACAACAATCCAACACAAACCCATTTTAAAACCCTTCAAAATCATACCAAACTTAAATAAAACCTTACAAAATCAACAATGAGGTATCCATACCTCTTGGGGACCTCAAATCTCCCAATAAACTCCACAAATCAACTTTTTGCAAGGATTCCTCTTCACCCTTAAGCACCAAAACGAAAATGGGAGAAAAGGAAGGGTTTGGGTGGTTTGGTAAAGTAAAATGAAAGTGAGGTAAAGGTAGGGTGGGGTTGGGGTAATTAATTAAAATGCATTCCACAATCTCATGGTGTATAGAACACCCCAACATGATATTTTCAAAAGCATTAATCCAAAATGCACCAAAATATCAATTAATTCATGCTTTCCAAATAATTGCTAACCATGGCAAGTAAATCATGCTAAAAGCAATTTTCCCCAACATGTACAACATGCACCCTGAAATGCACTCCCGGGTCATCCTTTCCATGTGACCATGCATTTCCACACATTAATAAATCCATCACATAATCAATTAATTACCACCATGATTAACCATATAAATACAATTAATTCCCAAATTGCAATTAATAATTTCGGGGATATCACAATACTCCCCTACTTATAAGATTTCGTCCTCGAAATCACATGCACTTACCCCAAAAGGAAACTAAACATAATCACATACCAGAGAATAGTTCCGGGTAGTGTTGCACCATATGCCGCTCCGTCTCCCACGTAGCCTCCTCGACACCCCTGCGATCCCACTGAACCTTGATCATAGGTATCACTTTGTTCCGAAGTCTACGGTCTGCTCGATCCAGAATTCTAACAGGCCGTTCCACATAAGACAGATCGGACTCTAACTGAACTTCGGAAGGCTGTAATACATGCGACGGATCCGGCTCATACTTCCGCAGCATCGATACATGAAATACGTCATGTATACCAGATAAAGAAGGCGGCAGAGCTAGTCGGTAAGCTAAGGTGCCAATGCGCTGCAAAATCTCGTACGGTCCAACATACCTCGGAGACAGTTTCCCGCGCATCCCAAATCGCACAACGCCTCTGAAAGGCGAGATCTTCAAAAAGACTTTATCTCCCAACTAAAATTCCAACGGTCTCCGCCGTTTATTCGCATAAGCTGCCTGTCTGTCCTGGGCTGCTTTCATTTTCTGCCTTATCATCTTTATCTTCTCTTCCATCTCCCGAATCAACTCCGGTCCTCCGACCGATTTACGGTCCAAATCATCCCAACATAAGGGTGATCTACACCGTCTGCCATAAAGAGCTTCAAAAGGAGCCATCTGAATACTCGTCTGGTAGTTATTATTATAAGAGAACTCTACCAAAGGCACTGAATCTTGCCAAGAAACATCGAACTCCAAAACGCAAGCTCTCAACATGTCCTCGAGCGTCTGAATAGTACGCTCAGTCTGGCCATCCGTCTGAGGATGATATGCAGTGCTCAATCTAACTTCAGTTCCCAAGGCTGACTGAAGACCTTCCCAAAAATGAGATGTGAATCGCGGATCTCGATCCGACACTATGGAAATGGGGATTCAATGCAATCTCACCACATCTCGGATGTACAACTGCGCCATCCTCAAAAAGGTGAAAGTCATGCTATAGGGGATGAAATGAGCTACCTTAGTCAATCGATCCACAATTACCCAAATAGCATCAAAGCCTGAAGTACTCCTCGGCAGGTGAGTCACGAAGTCCATGGAAATGTGTTCCCACTTCCACTTCGGTATCTCCAAGCTTTTCAACTCGCCGCCAGGTCTCTGCCTCTCTGTCTTAACCTGCTGGCAGATCAAGCACCTCTTTACAAAAGCGACGACATCAGATTTCATCCTTTTCCACCAAAAACTGACCACGTAGATCTTTATACATCTTCTTCCCACCTGGGTGGATGCTAAGTCTGCTACTATGAGCTCGCTCCAAGATCCCTCTACGCAACTCCGGCGCACTCGGAACCACCCAACGGTTATCCAACCTCAAAGATCCGTCATCGGCCACTCTGAATTTCGTTGGCTGACCAAGATGTACTAAAGATAACCACCTCTGAACCTCATCATCTGACCTCTGAGCTCCCCTGATGTTCTCATAGATATCTGGCTCAGCTAACAAGGTCGATACATACACAGGTGATGCATCTATGTCGAAATCATAGCCCAGATGGCAATAGGAGGTCATCATAGCCGACAAATGGATGACGTCCTCAGCAGAACTCCTCACTTTCCGGCTCAAAGCATCTGCTGTCAAATTAGCTTTTCCGGGATGGTACTCAATCTCACAATCATAGTCCTTGAGTAAGTCCATCCACCTCCTCTGCCTCATGTTCAGCTCCGCCTGCGTGAATAAAAACTTGAGGCTCTTGTGATCCGTGTAAATGGTAAACGAAGTACCATACAAATAATGTCTCCAAATCTTCAGGGCGAAGATGATAGCCGCCAGTTCCAAGTCATGGACTGGGTATCTAGTCTCATGCGGCTTCAACTGCCTCGATGCATAAGCTACCACATGCTTATCTTGCATCAGTACACACCCAAGGCCCTGAAGTGATGCATCGGTATACAGAACAAATCTGGAGTTCTCCGTAGGGATCACTAATACTGGCGCCGTCGTCAAACGGTGCTTCAACTCCTGGAAGCTATCCTCACAAGCTTCTGACCAAAAGAAAGGTACTCCTTTCTGGGTCAACTGTGTCAACGGCTTGGCAATCTTCGAAAAGCCCTCGACGAAGCGTCGGTAATATCCGGCCAAACCAAGGAAGCTCCGAATCTCAGGCACAGAAGTGGGGGCAGCCCACTCCATCACGGCTTCGATCTTCCTGGGATCCAATGATATTCCGCTGCTCGATATGACATGGCCCAGAAATACTACACTGCTCAACCAAAACTCACACTTACTGAGCTTGGCATACAACTGGTGATCTCGGAGAATCTGGAGCACTGTCCTCAAGTGTTTCACGTGCTCTTCCTCACTCCGGGAATAGATAAGAATGTCGTCGATGAACACGATGATGAACTGATCAAGATACGGCTGAAACACTCTATTCATCAGACTCATAAAGACCGCTGGAGCATTCGTCACGCCGAACGGCATCACTAGGAACTCATAATGTCCATATCGAGTCCGGAATGCTGTCTTCTGCACATCTTCCTCTCTGACTCGAATCTGATGGGTCCCGGATCTCAAATCAATCTTGCTATATAATCTGGTACCTTGCAACTGATCAAACAAATCATCAATCCTTGGGAGAGGATATTTGTTCTTTATTGTGGCTTTATTCAGTTGCCGGTAATCGATGCACAACCGCATCGAACCGTCCTTCTTCTTCACAAAGAGAACCGGTGCGCCCCATGGAGATACGCTCGGGCGTATATATCCCTTGTCAAGGAGATCCTGCAACTGTTCCTTCAATTCCCTCAACTCCGCCGGTGCCATCCTGTAAGGTGCACGAGAGATAGCGGATGTCCCCGGTAACAACTCGATCCCAAACTCAACTTCCCTAGCCGGTGGGAATCCTGGGATCTCTTCTGGGAACACATCAGCAAACTCTGCTACCACTGGTACATCCTCAACTCTCAATTCCTTATTCTTCCCGGACGTGTCCACGGCATAGATGAGATAGCCCGTGTGGCCAAGTTCCAACAGCTGAGTCATCTTGATCGCTGAAATCAACGGAATCTTCGCACGAGAACCGTTGCCATAGAAAGTCCACTGACTACCCAAATCAGGTCTGAACTTCACTATCTTCTGCCGGCAATCTACCACTGCCTGATATCTGTTCAGAACATCAATGCCCAAGATGCAGTCGAAGTCCGACATACCCAACACAATCAAGTCTGTCTTCAACTCGTTGCCCTCAAAATAAATGAGGCAATCTGCCATGAACTGATCAGCAACGACATTTCTTCCAGTGGATGTCGAGACAAGGAGAGGCGTGGGTAGAGAAGACGTGCGCATATGGTGTCTCTCCACAAAGCCAACAGATACAAAAGAGTGGGAGGCACCTGTATCTATCAAAATAAAAGCAGGGTACGTAAATAAATGACACGTACCGGCGATCACCTCCTCTGGGGCTGCCTGGGCCTGCTCTCTAGTCAGCGCATACACCTGTCCCTGGGGCGGTCCCACTGTCTGACCTCCCGATGGTCGAGGCCCAAACTGCTGCCTCTGGTGTACTGTCCTGTCATCAAACCTCGGCCTGTCGCCCTGAAACTCTGACTGTCCTCCCCGGGTGGGGCAATACCGAGAGATGTGGCCCATCTTGCCACAGCTATAACAGGCAGGGCACTTGTTCGAAGAATGTGGCCCTCCACAATTGTCGCACCTTGGCTCCCCCGATCTATTCCCTTGTGAAGGCCCTCGATTGGCCGACCAATTCTTCTTATTCTCCTGTTTCTAACCAAAGAACTTCTTTCCACCAAACCGTGCAGATGAAGAGGCACCACGAGGTTTAAATGGCTCTCCCCGGGGCCTCAAGCTGTCATTAGTTTGCCTCTGTTGTGGTACTTGTGGTGGCACAGCACTAGGATAAGCTCCCACTCCAAGCTCGGCAAGCTCCGCTCTTGTGAGAGCATCATCAAAAGAAGTTGGGTTATTGGTGATAACCCGGTCAAAGAGCTCCGGTCGCAACCCCTTCATAAAATTTCTCATCTTTGCGTGCCCATTGGTGGCAATGTGGGGAACATACCTCAGCAACGAAGAGTACCGCATGGCATAGTCTGACACTGTCATGTTCCCCTGTTTCAAACTTGTAAACTCGTCCTCCTTCGTCTGTCTCGCCGCTGCGGAGAAGTACCGGTTCAGAAACCGGGTCCTGAAGAGTGTCCAATCAATCACAGCACCTAGTGCTCTTAGCTCCATTACAGTGCTCCTCCACCACATTAGAGGTTTCTTTGCTAACTGGAACTCTGCCAGCCTCAGCCAAGCTGTAACAGCACAAGGAGCCGACACAAATATCTGCTCAAGTCTTTCCAGCCACTCCTCAGCTTCCTCTCCTGATTCTGTTCCCTCAAATCGGGGCGGGTGGTAAGACAGAAACTGAGTCAAGCTAATCTCACCGGGTAGCAATAACTGAGCCACTGGCTCCATGCCTACTGCTGGTGGAGGTAGAGGGTTCACTTGTCCAACGCTAGCGTTCACGCTCCCAACATCGCCAACCTCTTCGTTAAGGTTCCCCGCATTCATAGCAGCCATGCTGTAACACAAAGGTTAACAACAATTCCAAAACAAATATACATGTTATGCCGTTAGATAACAGGAATGATAATAAGCATGTTAGTATAACAGAATATACATCAATATGCACCACATGCATAAACATGCCTCAAATGTAAGCACCTAGCCAATCATGCTAAGGCTACCCTTCACTCGTTCCCGGGTTCTCTAACCACTGCTCTGATACCACTAATGTAAGGACCCTAATCCTTAAGTGCGGATCAAAGGCATAATTAGAGCTAATATAAATGATCAGAGTAAATTAATCGTGTTGAGGCTATGTGCCTAAAAGTTACATGCCAAAATGAGGACTATCAATGGATTAATTACATTCCCCATCAAAAGAATGTTATCAAATATAGTTTTACACTACTCCTAGAGTAGACATTATACAAAATAATCCTGTCCTTCATCTACCAAAAGTGCTCTTCAAGCTCACGGTCTCAACCCATCTTAGCCCCCCTTCATATCATGCCAAAAGTACCTACAAGGACAACCCCCAAACATGAGCAATGATATCATTCATATACAACACAATATGAATATAAAGCGTAAATGCATAATCATAATAAAACACTTCCTTTTTTTCCCATGCATTTCAAACGCTTCCCGTTTGGTTGTCCCTGTACCATAACTCATGAGTATAATCAATGAATTATTTTTAATGGTCTACACATGTCATGACATAATACCATCTCATCAATATCAAATACCAATCACCAATCCCTAGTCTGTCCATCACAATGTATTTTAATGCCCCTCGCTTATTTACATATAGGCGGCATAGAATAACCTCGCTTCAATGGACATGCGGTACTCCCACCCCTCGCCTCACATTGAGCGGCAAATATCCTTTCCTCGCCCTATATGATAACCACGCTCAACTGTGACATGCGGCGCTCCCACCCCTCGCTTCACATTTAGCGGAACCAAAACAAATAGCGGCAAGCATTAAAATCATCAACGGATGACCACGACTCATGGGAGGTACACCGATAATCATATGCATCTACAATCATCATGCATAATTCAACATGTATTTGCATCCACAATGCATAATCACATATATACTCGCATCCACAATGCATAAACAATGAGTATATTAGATACATGTACCGTTGGGTGCCCGTACGTCCTCTACGTACCTTTCCAAAAGTGGAATTGATATGGCTTCAGTTCCTTGGTTGCGTTGCTACCTGGGATGGTTCTACACAATCAAACAACCCCATATTAGAAGCCAAATAATAGTCAAATACCAAAAATTCGACAAAAGAAAGCATTTCTCAAAATTCCACAGTTGGCGATCGATCGCTTGGCTGAGGCGATTGATCGCCTCAATTTTTCCTTCGCGGCGATCGATCGCGCCAAACATGGCGATCAATCGCCTAACCCTTGGATTGGCTACTGCCTCTCGGCGATCGGTCGCCTCATATCACGCGATTGATCGCCTGTCCCGCAATTTTGGTACTGCCCTTCGGCGATCGATCGCCCCATTTCAGGCGGTCGATCGCCTCGCACAGACTCGCGATTTTTCACCATTTTTGCATACCAAAACCTTCCAATCCATACCAATACTTAAACCATCAAACCAACAACATAAATAACAACATAAACCTTCAAAATACACCTCAAAACAAACATAAATCCAACCCTCAACCAAAACCACAACAATCCAACACAAACCCATTTTAAAACCCTTCAAAATCATACCAAACTTAAATAAAACGTTACAAAATCAACAATGAGGTATCCATACCTCTCGGGGACCTCAAATCTCCCAATAAACTCCACAAATCAACTTTTTGCAAGGATTCCTCTTCACCCTTAAGCACCAAAACGAAAATGGGAGAAAAGGAAGGGTTTGGGTGGTTTGGTAAAGTAAAATGAAAGTGAGGTAAAGGTAGGGTGGGGTTGGGGTAATTAATTAAAATGCATTCCACAATCTCATGGTGACACCCCAACATGATATTTTCAAAAGAATTAATCCAAAATGCACCAAAATATCAATTAATTCATGCTTTCCAAATAATTGCTAACCATGGCAAGTAAATCATGCTAAAAGCAATTTTCCCCAACATGTACAACATGCACCCTGAAATGCACTCGCGGGTCATCCTTTCCATGTGACCATGCATTTCCACACATTAATAAATCCATCACATAATCAATTAATTACCACCATGATTAACCATATAAATACAATTAATGCCCAAATTGCAATTAATAATTTCGGGGATATCACAGGTACACTGAATTAGAAATAAATTTATATCAAAATGCATGGTTTATGGTAATTGCTACAATGGATATATATATATGTATATATATGTGCATTGGGAATCATATGGTGTCGCTTTTGAGCGAGCAATGATTAAGATGTCGTCGCCTTTGAGCGAACATCGGTTATGACGCTACTGCTGTTGAGCATACGTGGAAATGAAATGTCGCTATTGTAGAGCGACCAATGGAATAGAACTATGGAACCATATGGAATATCTGTAATCATTGTTTAATGATTTGATGCTATTGATTATGATATCGGTATATGGCTAATGGATATGTTAATCAATGTAATGATTAACTGGCATTTGGGAATTTGATGGTTTCAGTGTTTTGAGAACAGGGACAATACATGAAACCCCGGATGAGGATGATACCATCCAGGGAGTATATGTTGTATTTCATAGCATTTACATTGTTGTAAATTATGAATTGTATTGTTGTGATTATTGGATTCAGGATATTGGTATGCTCACCCCGTGTGGGGACTGTCTCTGTTGGGGCAGGTCATTAGGTACATCGATGGCTTGGAGTTGAGCTCGAGCTGTGGATTTGAGGCGCTTCCAGGATCGAGGTACCAGCGACGGTATTGAGCTGATACTTTATACGTTAGATACACGTATACTTATTCGATGCTCGTATGTGAGCAGTATCTTGTGTATATGGATTGTATAAAGAAGGCAAGGGCCTTTCTCTTTTCATTTATGTGTTGCATGCAATTAATTATGAATTGCTAAATGAACTGAGAACATGTTAGTGTATTATATTGGTGCATGATATGTATGTGGACTTGGTCGGGGGAATTAGACATTATATGGAATAATGGCGTGAGTTGCTATGATGATAAGTGGGTTTTCACCCTACATAAATGATTACATGCACTTTATGCTTGGATTAATAGACTAATAACGGGTTAAGGGCACGAGGGTCCTTACATTAGTGGTATCAGAGCAGTGGTTTGCTTTTTGGGGCTGTTGAGGGCCTGTAGCATGCTGATAGGAATGGGTAGCACATATTTATGCATGATAGTAGTTAGTGTTGTGTGACACAACTATTTTGCTTATGTGCATTTATGATATGTGATCATAGTGGAACAATTATATGTCATTATATCATAATATAACCTGTTGATTATGATTGTGAGTTGTGACACAGGGACAACCAAAGGAAGCATTTTGAAATGCATTGGGATACAGGAAGTACTTTGTACTCATGGTTTATGCATTTACTTATTATAATCATATTGTGGTGAATATAGATTATTATGTGCTCATGGGTTGCGATTGTTCCTGTAGGGACACTATGACATGAAAGGCTAAGGCCAGGGTTGAAAGACACGAAACGGTAACCTGCATTTTATATACAACATGGATTATGCATTGTGTTGCAGGTATAAATGGAATGCTTGGTGAATATCCCATGAGTCGTTGTTATGGATGAGTGATGATTTTAATGCTTTGCCGTTGTCACTTGACGCGATGATAGAATACTTGCCGCTGTCATATCGTAGCGAGGAAAGAATATTTGCCGCCAAATGTTGAAGCGAGGGTATTGCCGCATGTTGCATTTGAGCGAGGTTATTCTATGCCGCTGATATGTCAAAGCGAGGGGTATTAGTGCCGCGGTCATGACAAGCGAGGTGCATTAAAATACACTACTATAACAAGACTAGGGATCGGCTATTCTATTGGCGATGGTTTATACCACCGGGTATTCCAAGCGATGGTTCATTCCGCTATTGTATTGGCGATGGTTCACGCCGGGGAGTATTATATAGCGATGGTTCATTCCGCTATTCTATTGGCGATGGTTCATGCCGCCGGGTATTATATAGTGATGGTTCATTCCGCTATTCTATTGGCGATGGTTTATGCCACCGGGTATTATATAGCGATGGTTCATTCCGCTATTCTATTGGCGATGGTTTATAGCACCGGGTATTCATAGCGATGGTTCATTCCGCTATTCTATTGGCGATGGTTCATGCCGCCGGGTATTATATAGCGATGGTTCATTCCACTATTCTATTGGCGATGGTTCATGCCACCGGGTATTATATAGCGATGGTTCATTCCGCTATTCTATTGGCGATGGTTTATGCCGCTAGGTATTATATAGCGATGGTTCATTCCGCTATTCTATTGGCGATGGTTTATACCGCCGGGTATTATATAGCGATGGTTCATTCCGCTATTCTATTGGCGATGGTTCATGCCGCCAGGTATTATATAGCGATGGTTCATTCCGCTATTCTATTGGCGATGGTTCATGCCACCGGGTATTATATAGCGATGGTTCATTCCGTTATTCTATTGGCGATGGTTTATGCCGCCGAGTATTATATAGCGATGGTTCATTCCGCTATTCTATTGGCGATGATTTATACCGCCGGGTATTATATAGCGATGGTTCATTCCGATATTCTATTGGCGATGGTTCAGGCCGCCGGGTATTATATAGCGATGGTTCATTCCGCTATTCTATTGGCGATGGTTCGTGCCACCGGGTATTATATAGCGATGGTTCATTCCGCTATTCTATTGGCGATGGTTTATGCCGCCGGGTATTATATAGCGATGGTTCATTCCGCTATTCTATTAACGATGGTTTATACCGCCGGGTATTATATAGCGATGGTTTGGCGATGGTTCATGCCGTCGGGTATTATATAGCGATGGTTCATTCCGCTATTCTATTGGCGATGGTTTATGCCACCGGGTATTCATAGCGATGGTTCATTCCGCTATTCTATAGGCGATGGTTTATGCCGCCTGGTATTCATAGCGATGGTTCATTCCGCTATTCTATTGGCGATGGCTCATACCGCTGTATATTTATAGCGATGTTTTATGCCGCCGACTCCATGGCGAGGGATCATGCAGCTGATTCTATGGCGATGGGTTATACCGCTATGTACGTAGCACTGGATTATGCCACCTACGAGCGATGGGTGCTGATTGCGTACCACTGTTGGATGACGGAGACAGGTGTGCCTCTATCTTGTTAGCGATGAGGTATGGCACATTACTATTTTATTAGGATTATTGTGGATGATATGCGTTGATACATGTATACCGTCATGTGTTTGACAATGAGGCTATGGATATCTTGTTTCGACATGTACCGTCACGAGTTGACGATGTTATATTGAATGTCATATGTTGACAGGTACCGTCACTAGATGACGAAGACATAGTGGATGTCTATGTAGATGCGTAGCGTCGTTTCGATGATTAATACGTTAAGTATATGTATTTAGTCGTGTGGTTGAGTGCCAACGGTGAGCACATGGTAGTGTCTGGGTCACTAGTTGACGAGACCATTATGCCGAGCAGACCGCTCGATGAATCATTGGGTGCGCCGTACGGGAAGTGTACCTCAGCACATTATTGAGGTAACTATTTTACGAGTAGTGGTACCTTTGGGCATACTCGTTGGTATGGCTATGACCAAGTGACTTGTAACAGTAGTAGTCGTTGAGGAAACTACTTACTTTTGCCGAGGGGACATGTGTTAGACATGATCACACCCACACCTGAGGGTGTGGAATAAATCCTACGGAATTAGGATTGCTTTGTGGTTGAGCAAGGACACCGAGATGTCCTTTGTGCATTGGTATTAGAGAAATATTGGGTGATGACCCACTACTCTAAATGGATGTTACTGTATGGTGTACCGGGATGGAACGTATGATGCGTTGGTAGGCTTGGTATAAGCCTATTGAGGCAGCGATTTGCTAGCCAGATATCGTAGCAGGGATATAGAGTGCTTGTTGGAGCCATTATACTGCACCTTGGGACCGAGTTTGGTGAATCGTACGGTGATACGATGAGGGTTTATGGTAGACTTTTGTAGCCTCTATGTGGCATGATGATTGAGGCAGGGAATACCTCACTGGGGCGTTTATACGTCAAATGTTAAGGGACTTGTACTGGGACAGCTCAATTTTGTTGGGAATACCAACGTGAGTGTCGACAAGTCGTTACTAGCTCTGATTGAGCATCTTTGCATATGAATGCAATGGAGTCACAATTGGAATTGTGGGATATAGTTAGTGGGGTAACACTACTATATTAATTTATCTCTTGGAGAGAATTGGATTGTACTGTCATGGAGATAGCTGGTATCGATCGTGGGTTGATTGTAAATCAGCTATGGTAATCATTACTGGTGTTGGACCGAGTAATGGATTTCTTACCTTTTGGTGAGACGTTTGAGGAGACGTCTCTGTGGAAATGCTCGAGATTGTAGAGTACTAAGACATTAGTACATAGCATCAATAGGATGAATATACATGGCGTATACGGGTTTCGATTTGGTAATAGTGGCTTTGATGCACTATTCTGAACCAGTTGCGTATTTATGGGTTCCGAGATGTATTTGGTATAAATATATCCAAGTTTTCCGAACGGTGGTTCGAAGTTGGAGGGTCATGGATTCATGACACTTTCCTTGTGAGGAAGGCGATGTTGATATACCTACCGGTTGAATCTTTTGGGAGATTCGTTGAATTGGTTTGCGTGGTGTTGATGTTGAAATCACACCCTTTGGTTTTGGTTTGTCAACGCTCATTCTCCGTAGAGTGAGAATAATCGAGGATTGACAGTTGGTTTTGGGACTTTGGGTATGATTGGAGATACCCGAGTCTATTGCATTGAGTATGCATGTTGTGTTGGTGCTTAGACATGTATACAGATGTATGTATACGAATGCCAACTCTTCTTGGTACTCGTCGAGCATCGGATTTATATGCTTTGATGAATGAATCTCCGGTGAGAGATTGTGGCACCTTGATATTGGTAATCTCGATGGCACGATGTATTCTGAGGAATAATCGTGAAGTCCGGTTGACTTCCCCCAAGGAGGGATTGTTGTGTTTTGGGACCGTGGTAATTCTTGCTGGTTAATTCGATAGCCTCCCTGTGTTAGGATTGTTGAATCCTAGGGTATGCGAGGGATGGGCAGAATTCGGATTGGTTAAGTGTCGTGGTTGACACGTGTGGCGAGAATGCAATTGATTGTTCTTGCATGTCCTTTCGAGAACTTGAGACCTTGTGGAGTCTCGATAGTGTGTTTGGATCAAGATGTGTTTTCTTGGAACACACGGATCTTTAGAGATGTGTTTCGTATTAATCGGGGCCGTGTTGTGATCCAATCCGTGTTGCAATGTGATGCAACCACTCCTTGATGGAGATAAATTTGGAAAACGGAAACCGGTTTTGGTATAAGTACACTGTAGTGTACTAGTGGTTTCCTTGGCAACGATGTGTGATTAACATCGTAGGCTAGAACACAGGGATATCATCAAGACGATATCTATTTTAGAATCACGAATGACTCGTTTAATTAGCAGTTATGGTTGGCTGACTGCTTTGAAATGGTTGGCATTGGGATATGCTGACGTTCCGTTGGGGTTGTAATGGCTTGGGAGGTTATCCCATTCCAGGTTTTGGTGTGAGGTCGGTATCCTCGCGTGTGATGCCCCGAAATTAATTATATGCAATTTGGGCATTGATGATGGTTATGTGATTATTTATCATGGTAATTGATTATGTGATGGGTAATGAAGTGTTAACATGATTTAATTGTATTGATTGTCAATTATGAGGAAAGCATGATTTAGTGGAAGTTTAATGCATTTTTGTAGATGCTTTTAAAATACCATGTTGGGGTATTTTATACATCATGTTAATTAATGGGTACAAGTTTAATTAAATTAACCCATATACCCCCCACTATACCTTTTCCCTTCACTTTACCAATCACTCTTAAAATCCCCAAATCATTTCCACAACCCTAACCTCACCCCATTTTCGAAATTCTTCAAAGGAGGAAGAAGGAAGCTCCACAAAACCTTTGTTTTTAAGATTTTGTTAAGATTTGGAGTCTTCAAGAGGTATGGAACCCTTCCTAAAGTTTTTATGGTGTTTGGTTTTGAAATGTGATGATTTTGAAGTGATTTATGTGGGTTTATTTTGGGTATGTGTTGTATGTTGTTGGGGTATGATTTTTGAAGTGTTTTATGTGGGTTTTAGTGAGTTTTGATGATGTTGATGTTGTAGGAAAGTTTGGGTTTGAAAGGTATAAGTTGGAGCTTGCAAAATGCTAAAGAATGGTGAAAAATCGCGCACCAACAGGTGGCGATCGATCGCCCTGTATGAGGCGATTGATCACCGAAGGCCAGTAGCAAAAATCGCTACAGGCGATCGATCGCCATATTTTTTAGCGATCGATCGCCGCAAGGCAAAAAGCGAGGCGATCGATCGCCTCAAGTAGCGATCAATCGCCACTGTTTAAAAAGTGGAAAATGATGATTTTTGATGAGTTTTTGGTATTTGGCTATTATTTAGCTTCTAATATTGATTTGTTTGGTTGTGTAGAACCATCCCAGGTGCCAACGACATCAAGGAGATAAAGTTCTCCAATTTCTCCACTTTTGGAATTAAGGTACGTAAGATGCGTATGGGCATCGGACGGTAACATATTCTTACACTATGACTACGCAATAATTGTATAAGTAATTACGATGTTATGACGATGATAATGATAAGTAAGTTGATAATGATGTCTATGAAATGATGATGTTTATATGATGTTTATACAATGATACGATGTTTATGATATGGTAAGATGCCATACGATAGGGTAAGATGCCCACGTGATAAGATGCCACACGATGTTTATGATATGGTAAGATGCCATACGATAGGGTAAGATGCCCACGTGGTAAGATGCCACACGATGTTTATGATATGGCAAGATGCCATACGATAGGGTAAGATGCCCACGTGGTAAGATGCCACACGATGTTTATGATATGGTAAGATGTCATACGATAGGGTAAGATGCCCATATGCATGACTATGAAACAGGGACAACTAAGTGTATTAATACGATTAACCAGGGAGTATATGTTACGATTATTTTCATGCATTTATTTATATGCCATCACCTCATAATGTTAAGTAATGATGTACATGCTCATGATGGGTTGTTCCTGTAGGTACACTTTTGGACCGAAGGGCCTAGGGTCGGGTTGAGGCAGTGAGCTAAAAGGAGCAAGATGAATATAAGATACAGGATTTTGATAGTCTCTACTCTAGGAGTAGTGTAAATCTATAGCTTTAACATTCATTATTGAGAATGTAATTAATTAGCTTTTGAAATTTTATTTTGGCCTGTAATCTTATTAGCTCAAAGCTACAACCGGAACCCTATGATGTTATGAATGCATGTTTAGTCCATAATACGTGTATAAGATGATGTTAAGGTAGGAAGACCGTACATTAGTGGTATCAGAGCAGTGGTTAGATAACCCGGGAATGAGTGAAGGGTAGCCTTAGCAATAAGTTGGCTAGGTGTTTCTTTTTAAACATGTTTTGTGCATGTATTGCATATGAAGTATATGATGTTATACTAACATGTTTTGTTCCTCTAACGATGTATTATATGAACTGCTTTTGGGTATTGTTGTTAACCATTGTCTTGCAGTATGGCAGCAAATATTGACATAGGAGATGCGGTGAGTGTGAATGCAAGTGCTGGGCATACCAATCCCCCACCACCGCCAGCCTTGGGCGAGGAACCTTCTGAGCAACAGTTACTACTCGGGGAGCTAAGTTTGGCTCAGTTCCTGACATACCGACCCCCAATGTTCGAGGGAACTGAGACTGGGGAGATGGCTGAGGAATGGTTGGAGAGAATAGAACAGATATTGGTGGCAGCTCCTTGTGCTAAGACAGCCTGGATAAGGCTAGCAGAGTTCCAATTGGCCAAGAAGGCACTGATGTGGTGGAAGACCACAGTGATAGAGCAAGAGGCTCAGGGGCAGGAGATCAATTGGAAGCTGTTCAGGACTCGGTTTCTGACCCGCTACTTCTCAGCTGCTGCACGACAGGCCAAGGAAGATGAATTTACTAACCTCAAGCAAGGTAACATGCCTGTGTCAGATTATGCTCTTCACTACTGTTCCTTGCTCAGATATGTACCTAACATTGCTGCAAGCACTCAAGCAAAGATGAGGAACTTCATGAAGGGATTGAGGCCTGAACTGTATGATAGGGTGATCACTTATGGCCCTGCTTGCTTTGATGACGCCCTTTCACGGGCTGAGCTAGCCGATATGGGAGTTGGTGCATATCATGATGTCGTACCACCTCCAGCAGCCCCTCAGAAATCTACTTCTGACAATTTGAAGCCGATGGGTGATCAGTTCAAGCCAAGGGGGAACGCATCGGCTTTCTAGGTTCAGCGGTAAGAAGCCCGAGAATCGATGGAAAGGAAGCCGTAGGAACGACGCCTCATCTGGAAGAGTGCAGTCTCAGGGAGACAGATTTGGGAAGGTCCAGTGCACTCTTTGTGGGCAACCACATTTGGCAAAAGACTGTGTAGGATGTTATGTTTGTGGCGACAAAGGCCACTTTGCTCGGCAGTGTCCCAACATGGGAAGACAACAGAACTCTGCGGGGAGGCCTGCGGACAGAGCAGCACAGCACAGACCACCTTTTGCACCGAGGCAGTATGGAGGTCAGCCCATGAGGCCACCTCAGGGGCAGGTTTATGCTTTGACGAGGGAGCAGGCTACAGCGGCTCTGGAGGAGGTTATAGAGGGTACGTGTCTTTTATTTACGCACGCTGCTTTTATATTGATCGACACAGGTGCGTCACACTCTTTCGTGTCGACAAGTTTTGTGGAAAGGCACCACATATGCACTTCTCCGTCGCCCAAGCCTCTTGTAGTCTTGACCCCCGCTGGAAGAAGTTTGATTACTGATCAGATTGTCTATGATGGCCTCATTTATTTTGAGGATAATGAGCTAAGGTCAGATTTGATTGTTCTTGGGATGTCAGACTTTGACTGCATTGTAGGCATTGATTTTCTGAACAGGTATCAGGCAGTTGTGAACTGCAGGCAGAGGACTGTCCGATTCAGATCTGATATGGGAGTCCAGTGGACATTCTTTGGGGATGGTTCTCGTTCTAAAATCCCGTTGATATCTGCTATCAAGATGGCACAGTTGTTGGAACGAGGCCATACAGGATATCTCATCTATGCCATTGATGTTACTGAAAAGATGGAAGAATTAAAGGTTGAGGATGTGCCCGTAGTGGCGGAGTTTCCTGATGTCTTTCCGGAAGAGATTCCTGGATTCCCACCGACGAGAGAGATCGAGTTTGGGATTGAGTTACTACCGGGGACGTCTGCCTTTTCTCGTGCCCCATATAGGATGGCACCAGCGGAGCTAAGGGAGTTAAAGATTCAGTTGCAAGAGCTCCTTGATAAGGGCTATATACGCCCTAGCGTATCGCCCTGGGGTACACCAGTTTTCTTTGTTAAGAAGAAAGATGGTTTGATGCGTCTGTGCATCGATTACAGACAACTGAACAAAGCCACAGTGAAGAATAAGTATCGACTTCCGAGGATCGATGATTTGTTTGACCAGTTGCAGGGTACGAGGCTCTGCAGTAAGATCGATCTAAGATCAGGGTATCATCAGATTCGGGTAAGGGAAGATGATGTTCAGAAGACAGCATTCAGGACTAGGTATGGACACTATGAATTCCTGGTCATGCCTTTTGGGGTGACAAATGCCCAGTTGTCTTCATGAGTTTGATGAACAGGGTATTCCAGCCATATTTGGATCGGTTCGTCATAGTTTTCATTGACGATATACTCATCTACTCCCGGACTGAGGAAGAGCACGTGGAGCACTTGCGGACAGTACACCAGATCCTCAGGGATCATCAGTTATATGCAAAGCTTAGCAAGTGCGAGTTCTGGTTGAGCAGTGTAGTGTTCTTGGGTCAGGTTATATCTAGCAGCGGGATATCTGTGGATCCCAGGAAGATTGAAGTTGTGATGGAGTGGGCTGCACCCACTTCGGTACCCGAGATACGGAGCTTCCTTGGCTTAGCAGGTTATTACCGACGTTTTGTCGAGGGATTCTCTAAGATCGCTAAGCCATTGACACAGCTGACTCAGAAAGGAGTCCCGTTTTATTGGTCCAAAGCTTGTGAGGAAAGCTTCCAAGACGTCGTTTGAGTACGGCACCTGTGTTGGTGATTCCTTCTGAGAATAAGAGGTTTGCCTTGTACACAGATGCATCACTGCAAGGTTTGGGCTGCGTGTTAATGCAAGATAAGCACGTGGTGGCTTATGCTTCGAGGTATTTGAAGCCTCATGAGACCAGATACCCAGTTCATGATCTGGAACTGCCGGCCATCATTTTCGCCTTGAAGATTTGGCGGCATTATCTCTATGGTACTTCGTTTACCATCTATACGGACCATAAGAGTTTGAAGTTCTTATTCACCCAAGCGGAACTGAATATGAGGCAAAGAAGATGGATGGATTTACTAAAGGATTATGACTGTGAGATTGAGTACCATCCTGGTAAAGCAAATTTGATAGCAGACGCCTTAAGTCGGAAAATGAAGAGTACTGCTGAGGACGCTATGTGTTTATCAGCTATGATGACTTCTTATTGCCATCTGGGCTATGATTTCGATGTGGACACGTCGCCAGTGCGAGTGTCGACCTTATTGGCTGAGCCAGACATATTTGAGGCTATCAAGAAAGCCCAGAGGTCGGATGATGAGGTTCAGAGATGGTCATCGATAGTACTTCGAGGACAGCCATCAAAGTTCAGAGTGGCGGAAGATGGTTCTGTGAGGCTTGGCAACCATTGGGTAGTGCCGAGGGCACCTGAGTTGCGTCAAGGAATCTTGCACCATGCTCATAGCAGCAGGTTTACCATCCACCCAAGAGGAAGAAAGATGTACAAGGACTTATGCTACCAGTTCTGGTGGAGACGCATGAAGCGTGATGTTATGACTTTTGTCAAAAGATGTTTGATCTGCCAGCAGGTAAAGGCAGAAAGACTGAGGCCTGGTGGCGAGCTGAAGAGCTTGGAAGTACTTAAGTGGAAGTGGGAGCACATATCTATGGACTTCGTGACCCACTTGCCAAGGACGGCCTCTGGATTTGATGCAATCTGGGTGATAGTGGATAGGCTGACGAAGGTGGCTCATTTCATCCCTTACTGTATGAATTTTTCATACTTAAAGATGGCCCAATTATATGTACGGGATGTAGTGAGGTTGCATGGAGTTCCAGTCTCGATTGTGTCTGACAGGGACCCAAGGTTTACTTCTCATTTCTTGGAGGGTCTCCAGACAGCTTTGGGCACAGAAGTGAGACTGGGTACAGCTTATCACCCTCAGACAGATGGCCAGACAGAGCGTACCATTCAGACGCTCGAAGACATGTTGAGGGCATGTGTTTTGGAGTTTGATACTCCTTGGCAGGATGCAGTGCCATTGGTGGAGTTCTCCTATAATAACAGCTATCAGGCGAGCATTCAGATGGCCCATTTTGAAGCTCTTTACGAACGACGATGTAGGTCACCGCTGTATTGGGAGGACTTGACTAGTAAAGCGGTCGGAGGACCGGATATGATTAAGGATATGGAAGAAAAGATTAAGATGATACGCCAAAAGATGAAAGCGGCCCAGGATAGGCAAGCAGCCTATGCCAATAAGCGACGACGACCGCTAGAATTCCAAGTAGGAGACATGGTCTTCTTGAAAATCTCACCCTTCAGAAGTGTAGTTCATTTTGGTATGCGGGGAAGGTTATCTCCGAGGTATGTTGGGCCGCATGAAGTATTGCAGCGTATCGGTACATTGGCTTACCGTTTGGCTCTACCGCCGTCTTTATCTGGTATTCATGATGTTTTCCACGTCTCTATGTTACAAAAGTATGAGCCAGATCCGTCTCATGTATTACAGCCTACTGAAGTGCAGTTGGACTCATATGTATCCTACGTAGAACGACCGGTCAGAATTCTGGATCGTGAGGATCGCAGATTACGAAGCAAAGTCATACCGATGGTCAAAGTTCAGTGGGATCGTCGGGGTGTCGAGGAGGCTATGTGGGAGACAGAACGGCATATGGTGCAGCATTACCCGGAACTATTTTCTGGTATGATTTATGTTTAGTTTCTTTTGGGGAAAGTGCATGCGATTTCGAGGACGAAATCTTATAAGTAGGGGAGTAATGTGATGCCCCGAAATTAATTATATGCAATTTGGGCATTGATGATGGTTATGTGATTATTTATCATGGTAATTGATTATGTGATGGGTAATGAAGTGTTAACATGATTTAATTGTATTGATTGTCAATTATGAGGAAAGCATGATTTAGTGGAAGTTTAATGCATTTTTGTAGATGCTTTTAAAATACCATGTTGGGGTATTTTATACATCATGTTAATTAATGGGTACAAGTTTAATTAAATTAACCCATATACCCCCCACTATACCTTTTCCCTTCACTTTACCAATCACTCTTAAAATCCCCAAATCATTTCCACAACCCTAACCTCACCCCATTTTAGAAATTCTTCAAAGGAGGAAGAAGGAAGCTCCACAAAACCTTTGTTTTTAAGATCTTTGTTAAGATTTGGAGTCTTCAAGAGGTATGGAACCCTTTCTAAAGTTTTTATGATGTTTGGTTTTGAAATGGGAGGATTTTGAAGTGATTTATGTGGGTTTATTTTGGGTATGTGTTGTATGTTGTTGGTGTGTGATTTTTGAAGTGTTTTATGTAGGTTTTACTGAGTTTTGATGATGTTGATGTTGTAGGAAAGTTTGGGTTTGAAAGGTATAAGTTGGAGCTTGCAAAATGCTAAAGAATGGTGAAAAATCGCGCACCAACAGGTGGCGATCGATCGCCCTGTATGAGGCGATTGATCGCCGAAGGCCAGTAGCAAAAATCGCTACAGGCGATCGATCGCCATATTTTTTAGCGATCGATCGCCGCAAGGCAAAAAGCGAGGCGATCGATCGCCTCAAGTAGCGATCGATCGTCAATGTTTAAAAAGTGGAAAATGATGATTTTTGATGATTTTTTGGTATTTGGCTATTATTTAGCTTATAATATTGATTTGTATGGTTGTGTAGAACCATCCCATGTGCCAACGACATCAAGGAGATAAAGTTCTCCAATTTCTCCACTTTTGGAATTAAGGTACGTAAGACGTACGGGCATCGGACGGTAACATATTCTTACAATATGACTACGTAATAATTGTATAAGTAATTACGATGTTATGACGATGATAATGATAAGTAAGTTGATAATGATGTCTATGAAATGATGATGTTTATATGATGTTTATACAATGATACGATGTTTATGATATGGTAAGATGCCATACGATAGGGTACACGTGGTAAGATGCCACACGATGTTTATGATATGGTAAGATGACATACGATAAGGTAAGATGCCCACGTGGTAAGATGACACACGATGTTTATGATATGGTAAGATGCCATACGATAGGGTAAGATGCGCATATGCATGACTATGAAATAGGGACAACTAAGTGTATTAATACGATTAACCAGGGAGTTTATGTTACGATTATTTTCATGCATTTATTTATATGTCATCACCTCATGATGTTAAGTAATGATGTACATGCTTATGATGGGTTGTTCCTGTAGGTACAATTTTGGACCGAAGGGCCTAGGGTCGGGTTGAGGCAGTGAGCTAAAAGGAGCAAGATGAATATAGGATACAGGATTTTGATAGTCTCTACTCTAGGAGTAGTGTAAATCTATAGCTTTAACATTCATTATTGAGAATGTAATTAATTAGCTTTTGAAATTTTATTTTGGCCTGAAATCTTATTAGCTCAAAACTACAACCGGAACCCTAAGATGTTATGAATGCATGTTTAGTCCATAATACGTGTATAAGATGATGTTTAGGTAGGAAGACCCTACATCGCGGTTGGAATGTCATTCATGATGTGTTCATGATTCGACGATGTGAATCCGTTTGGATTTTGTAATCTCGGCAATACGTTGAGTACGCTGTGCAAATTTCGAGGATGAAATTTTATTAGTGGGGGATAATTGTGATGTTCGGAAATTATTGGTGTTAATCCCGGTGTAGTGATAATCCTTAATGGATTTTAATTGTAGCAGTTGTGTATTAATGACGGTTTCGAGACTCCCGGGGATTTTAAATCCCGTATTTGGAGTCATTGGATCCAAGGGATGAGATTGTATTCTCGTTGTGGTGATAACCTTGGAATTTGTTTTTTGTGGAATCTGGGGTCTGGAGTACTTTGTACTGGGGCTTGTGATGGAATTTGAGTTGGAGAGATAATTTTTGTAAATAGATGATTTTTAATGAGTCATGATGTAGTTGTGGAAGTATTGGTATTTTGGAGCCTGAGTGCTATATATACCAAGTGGACTAAGTATTCCGTCATTATACGGAATCATTTCCCTCTCCTCTCCCTCAAGCTCTTTCCCCTCACCCCAAACCCTTCCCCTCTTCTTCTCTTGGCACAAATCGATGGGGGATCGTCTTGGGAGCCCGATTTCTTGAAGAAAGACTGGTAATCTTCTTCTCCTCTCCTTTAGCTTCGATTCGATTATAGTTTTGTGCTAAATGATTGAGTTATGGGTTGGTTTTGAGTTTTGGGGGTTTTGGGTTAAAAATCTAAAGTGTTGATTTTGGTGTTTTTATTGAGTTTAAATGGCGTATTGGGGGTGTTGAGGAAGTTAGGGATGTTGGTCTTGAGTTTGGGTGTCAAAACACCATGGAAGCTCGAATTTTTCGGAAAATTGCAGGTGGCGACTGATCGCCGAGGAGGGGCGATCGATCGCGACTAGCAGCTGCTTAAATTGATGAAGATGAACAGTGCAGGCGATCGATCGCGTGGTTTAGACGATCGATCGCGAGCAGGTTGGCGATCGATCGTGAGGGGTAGCGATCGATCGCGAGTAGGCGATTTTGGCCACTGGTTGGAGGCGATCGATCGCGATGTTTTAGGCGATCGATCGCCGCGTGCAGGATTTTATTTTTTTGAAATTTTTGGTAAATGTCGGGATTTTGGAATCGAGATTTGAGTAGCCCGTTTCCGGGGCAATGTCTACATTCCAATGGGAATGCTATACTTTTAAAATGGTTTGGTTGGAGCGAAAGTTTAGTAAAACGGAATTCTCGGTGGGATTTCGACTATCTTTTAAACTTATAAAATGGAATATTTTGGGTATTATGCATGCTTAGCCGGGGGGGGTTTTATTTTTTTATAATCGTCATGGATGGACGATAGGTTTGGGATTTGTGAACGTGCTTGGGTACGTGATTGCATGCCATGTTTAATTGAGAGTTATTTGCATGTTAGCACTTAGCTCATCGGGTCGTGGGACTCAGGCAAGGTTGGACTCAAACTACAGGATCATAAGGTACGTATGACATACGAGCATAGCTTTTTATATAATTGCAATTGTTGAGTGCTTGGTACACTATATTAGCAATAAATGTATATGAAAATGCATGGTTTATGGTAATTTCTACAATGGATATATATATATATATATATATATATATATATATATATATATATATATGCATTGGGAATCATATGGTGCCGCTTTTGAGCGAGCAATGGAATAGAACTATGGAACCATAAGTGAGATATATGGAATATCTATAATCATTGTTTAATGATTTGATGCTACTGATTATGATATCGGTATATGGCTAATGGATATGTTAATCAATGTAATGATTAACTGGCATTTGGGAATTTGATGGTTTCAGTGTTTTGAGAACAGGGACAGTACAGGAAACCCCGGATGAGGATGATACCATCCAGGGAGTATATGTTGTATATCATAGCATTTACATTATTGTAAATTATGAATTGTATTGTTGTGATTATTGGATTCGGGATATTGGTATGCTCACCCTGTATGGGGGCTGTCTCTATTGGGGCAGGTCATTAGGTACATCGATGGCTTGGAGTTGAGCTCGAGCTGTGGATTTGAGGCGCTTCTATGATCGAGGTACCAGCGACGGTATTGAGCATGATACTTTATACGTTAGATACACGTATACTTATTCGATGCTCGCATGTGAGCAGTATCTTGTGTATATGGATTGTATAAAGAAGGCAAGGGCCTTTCTCTTTTCATTTATGTGTTGCATGCAATTAATTATGAATTGCTAAATGAACTGAGAATATGTTAGTGTATTATATTGGTGCATGATATGTATGTGGACTTGGTCGGGGGAATTAGACATTATATAGAATAATGTAAAGAAATTTATTATACACGTGAGTTGCTATGATGATAAGTGGGTTTTGTTGGGATATGCCCTAAGACAAGTCATTAGATGATTGTTTAAGACATACAATGTTTATGGATTTATGAATGGCAATTCATTATTATATATTGTTCTTTTAACTGTGCATTGTGAATTAATATATATGTTAATGTCCTTAGAATAATATTGTATTATTCTTAAAGATGTCCCTAGTCAAGTATTATCATGAATAGGATAATGATAATACGTAGAGACTAGTATATGTTGATCGATGAATTGTTCATTGATATGAGATATCAAATCAACATATGGGTACATGTTAGAGAACGATGTACTGGACAGACCCACCATGAGAATGCAACATGGATAGTTATATGATCGTCATATGCAATTCTCATAGTGATAATAATGTATGAAATCCTTATGACTTGTGATCATCAGAGATCCCAACATAAGGAGTTATGTATCTTGATATCGTCAAACGTTACCCGTAACAGGGTAATCTATAAAGGCGACTATTGGATACACTACGAATTATGTAGAGGGATGTTGACTGATCGAGATAGGATTTGTCCCTCCTATATAACAGGAGATGTGTTTGGCCCTTGATCAAGTGAGAACTAAAATGCATGGCCATGCTCGAATGAGTCGATATGAGATATCGAGCTTATTCGTTTATTCTAGTTCTACTTGGGGATCAAGAAATAAAGATTGGATATACGAGTATGACTATTCCATGACTCGTTTTCAATCTAAACACAAAGGACAAAGGGATTAAGTTACATGATTAATATTATCACAAGTTCTAAAGGTTATGTCGAGTCATTGACATTCTTGTAATTTGGGTAGCATCGATGTGTTGCTAGATACCGCTCAATGCTTGCGACATAAAATGAGATTTTATGTCACTGCCAACATTACGAGATCCTATCGGGTCGCACAAAAGATTAAATCGATAAGGGAAATTAAATTCATTGGATGAATTAATTAATTAAGAAGAGTCTTAATTAAGTGATTAAAAGGTTTTAATTAAATCATGGGTTTGGGCCCATAAGACTTTAAGAAAGTCTTGAACCTTAATTAAAAGCCTTATAATATAAATAAGAGGTTTTGATTAATTGTTAATCATACTTTCATATCATTGTTTGATATCAAACCCTAGCCTCCACTTCAAGCTCCTCTCGGCCGCCTCTTCCTTCACTCCTCACGGCCGCCGTCAGTTGTGCTAGGGTTTTGGTTGGCCGTCGTTAATCGGTTTTGAACCGAGAGCTCGATTTTGGTTTAAGAACTTGTCTAGTAACTTGTTCTTAAATCCCCTTTCGATTTGATCGTGTGGATACCGTAGAGACGAAGGTGAAAACTTTCGTTTGTGACTCGGAGTTCGTTGGACGTGCTGCTCCGTGGAATCTGCTTCAAACACGCTACAAGGGTGAGACCTTCGTATTACCTTAATCCGATATGATAACCTATGTATAGATCCGGTGTTAGTAATCCTAAAAATTTTATTCCGCTGCGCTGTATGCTCATGGGATTACTTACAGTGGTATCAGAGCCGTGTACAAGGCTCATATCGGATCTATGTGATTAAATTGTGTTAATCATATTAGAATTAATATTACATGCTTTTAAAACTGTTTAAATTCATATATGATATGAAATTAATTTTAGTTTATGAAAATCATCGTATAATTGTATTTGATATAATTGGCGAATAATTGTATACGATACACGAAAGCGTAAAATCGAGGTGTTATCCCATGCATGGCTCACGGCAGCCACCAAAGGATGGCTAGGGTTTCGAACCCTAGTCACCTTGGCTCACGGCCGTCGCATGAGCTAGGGTTTCGAACCCATAAGCTCGTGCATGGCCATGCAGCCGCCGAATAAGGGCTAGGGTTCGGACCCTGGCTCGTGCATGGGTCAAGCCGTCACACTATCTAGGGTTTTGAACTCTATTGGCTCGATAAAGTATTGAGAAGGTGCAAGTTGGTTCGATCATGGTCCACGGAATTATGAGGGTCGACGGCTACACCACATGAGGGCTAGGTTTTTTCGAACCCTTGGCTCGAGATGGTTAAGCCGTCACCGTCATGAACCGTCCATGGTTGGATCGTAGCTTGTGGCTCATGAATTTCGTTGTTTCAAGCAAGTTGGCTCGATAAAAATAAAGATGGTGCGAGGCGGCTAGGGTTTGGAACCCTAGCGCCGCCGCCGCTCGAGCCATGGCTCGGCCATGGGCTAGGGTTTCGAACCCTAGGCCCACTATTGGTCCAGCCGTGTGCTTCATGGTTCGAACCATGGTGGTTCGTGTTTTAGTCGCTTTAGTTCGTGGCATGTGATGTCCCGAGCGTACGATAATTTTTCAAAAAAAAATTATTTTACAGTTTTAATTAGAATTAAATTTAAAATGTTTAGAATTTAATTAATTAAATGTTAATACATGCTTTATGTGATGTTTGAGCATGGTGCGTGGTTATAGCCCTTTGACCTATTAGATAGGATTTGTGGATGTTTGTAATTTATAATACGACCTGCGTGTCGTGCCTTTCTCTATTTCATTCTAAATGTAATCCCTCCCCTATGTTCCCCTCGAATGTGAATCGAGGAATTCTATATCTTGTAAATAGTGTAGTTTATTTTATTGATGGTGATCAATGAAGATGGAGCATCGTGCCGGGATGAGGAGGCCATTCACAAATTGGAGCCAAAGGAAGGTGCTTGTGAAGTTACCTTAGGTTGACTCATAGGATTTTCTCATTGGCTTGAGAAAATCATTAGTAGGGGCTATAACCATGTCACGTTTAATTATGTATGTTGATGCATGATTTAACTTATGTTTTAATTTGATAATAGTATTACACATATATGTAGATATGTATACAACTATATGTAGTGGACATATTTTAAATTATCAAATTAATCATGAGATCAATAAATCCCTCTAAAATATTAAGTTTTAGATGCCTTCCAAAATAAAAAGTACTCGTCAATAACTTCGATTGTACATGTGTGGGTTTGCCAAAGCAAAGCACCGTGGCAATCTTAGTAAGGCGCGAAAGGATAAAAGTGATATCCGTTATACTTTAATTGGGTACGACTTAACTAGGTTATCTCAATAGGATTGGGAACCTAGAGGCATGGGTTGAATTATAATTCATTTGATGAATTGAACAAAGTGTTGTTCGTCCAACTATCCAAGAATTATATGTGATATAATTGACAAAGTGTTGTCTACCTAAATAACCGAGTCTTGGGCGATTAGCCAAAGCTAACTCAAGATTAGGCGAAATATGGATCTTGGCCCACTAAAGGTTTTGAGGGTTGATATTTTTTTAAACAAAATAGTGGGAGTATCATTTAATATAAGACCATGTTAAATGATTTAAATCATAAACTTATTTTGCATATTTATATTGTAGATATCCATGGCAACTAACAACGTTACTAGCACTTTATCACTGCGATCGGTCCTTGAGAAGGACAAATTAAATGGGACGAATTTCCTAGACTGGCATAGGAACTTGAGGATAGTCCTCAAACAAGAAAAGAAACAATATGTCATAGAGGAACCCTTACCCGCTGAGGAACCTCCCCTAACGGCTACAAGAACCGAAAAGGATGCTTACAAGAAGCATCAGAGTGACGCACTTGATGTTGGGTGCCTCATGCTTGCCACCATGAACTCTGAGCTTCAGAAGCAACATGAGGAAATGGAGGTGTTCGATATGATCGAACACTTAAAACAGTTGTACCAACAGCAAGCTAGACAAGAGAGGTATGACGTCTCTAAAGCGTTATTCCAGTGCAGGATGGTAGAGGGAAGCTTAGTTGGAACTCATGTGCTCAAGATGATTGGGTACATTGAGAATCTGGACAAGCTAGGTTTTCCATTGGACCAAGAGTTGGCCACCGATGTGATCTTGCAATCGTTGCTTGAGAGCTTCAGTCAATTTGTAGTAAATTACAATATGACTGACATGGAAAAGACTCTACCACAGTTGTTTGGTATGTTGAGAACATATGAAGCAAATACTAAGAAGACTAAGGCCACAAAATGTCCTTATTGTGAATCAGGGCAAAGGAAGGGCCAAAGCAAAAGGCAACAAGAAAGCAAAGAAGGTCTTTGCTAGATCTAAGCCAAAGTCTTCTGCACTGAAGCCAAAGGGAGGGATAGCAAAGGAAGGGAACTGTTTCCATTGCGGTGAGACCAGCCATTGGAAAAGGAACTGCAAAGTATATCTGGAGGATCTAAAGAAAGGAAGTGTGACTTCCGCTTCAGGTATTTTTGTTATAGAAGTCAATTTATCTACTTCTTCATCATGGGTATTAGATACTGGATGTGGATATCACATTTGTGTAAATGTGCAGGATCTCAAAAGGAGTAGGACGTTGGCGAAAGGTGAAGTTGATCTCCGAGTTGGAAATGGAGCAAGAGTTGCTGCATTAGCTATAGGAGATTATCATTTAGCTTTACCTTCTGGTTTATCACTGATTTTGAAAGATTGTTATTTTGTGCCTTCTATTACTAAAAACATAATATCTATTTCTTGTTTGGACAAGTATGGTTTTTCATTTATAATAAAGGACAATTGTTGTTCTATTTATTTAAATGATATGTTTTATGCAAGTGCACAAATGGTGAATGGTCTTTATGTATTAAATCTTGATATGCCTATCTATAACATAAATACTAAAAGGATTAAAAATAATGATTGTAATCCGACTTATCTCTGGCACTGTCGCTTGGGCCACATAAACGAGAACCGCATATCTAAACTTCATAAGGATGGAGTATTAGATTCATTTGATTTTGAATCATATGAAACATGCGAATCTTGTTTAATGGGCAAGATGATTAAAGCCCCTTTCAAGGGACATGTTGAAAGGGCAAATGTTTTATTGGGACTAATACACAGTGATGTATGTGGACCAATAAATACACAAGCTAGAGGTGGTTTTCAATACTTCGTTACATTTACTGATGACCTCAGTAGATATGGGTATGTGTACCTAATGAAACATAAGCATGAAACCTTTGAAAAGTTCAAAGATTTCAAGAATGAAGTACAAAACCAACTTGGCAAGAGTATCAAAATCCTTCGATCAGATCGAGGAGGAGAATACTTAAGCCAAGAGTTTCATGACTATCTAAAGGAGTGTGGGATAGTTCCACAACTCACTCCTCCGTATACTCCGCAATGGAATGGTGTATCCGAGAGGAGAAATCGAACCTTGTTAGACATGGTTAGATCAATGATGAGTCATGCAGATCTTCCGATATCGTTTTGGGGACACGCTCTAGAAACAGCGATTTTCTTACTGAACCGTGTTCCATCTAAATCAGTGGAAAAGACACCATATGAGATATGGACTGGGAAGCGTCCTAGTATGTCTTTTATGAAGATTTGGGGTTGTGAGGCTTTCGTTAGACGTCACGCCACTAACAAACTTGGACCCAAATCTGATAAGTGTTTATTTGTGGGGTATCCTAAGGAAACGAAAGGGTACTATTTCTATTATCCCACCGAGAACAAAGTAGTTGTTGCTCGGACTGTGTATTTCTTGAAAGATAATTCATTTCTAGAAAAACCAGTGGGAGAAAAATAGAACTTAGTGAAGTTCAACCACAAGAAAACACTGAACCTGAGATTGTGATGGAAACAGAGCAGGCACCACAAGCTGTTGTGGAAGAAGTACCTGCTCAAGAGACACAAGCCCAGCGTAGGTCTGTAAGAGTACACCGGGAGCCAAAGAGATATGGATTTCTTGTGACTCAACAAGGTGACTTACTACTTATTGATGAGGATGAGCCGTCATCTTATCAACAAGCTATAATGGGCAATGATTCTGAGAAATGGCAAGAGGCCACGAAATCTGAGATGGAATCCATGTATGCAAACCAAGTATGGACTTTGGTTGATCCACCTGAAGGGGTACGACCCATAGGGTGCAAATGGATTTTCAAGAAAAAGACCGATATGGATGGTAACGTACAAACCTATAAAGGTCGGCTGGTTGCAAAAGGATTCAAACAAATTCATGGTATTGACTATGATGAAACCTTTTCACCAGTGGCCATGGTTAAGTCCATAAGGATCTTACTTGCAATCTGCATTTCATGATTATGAAATCTGGCAGATGGATGTCAAAACAGCTTTCCTTAATGGAAATCTGCTCGAGGATGTGTACATGACACAGCCCGAGGGTTTTGTCGATCCAAAGGATGCTGGAAAGATATGCAAGCTACATCGATCCATTTATGGAATGAAGCAAGCTTCTCGGAGTTGGAATCTTTGTTTTGATGATGCAATCAAAGAGTTTGGTTTTATCAAAAATGAAGATGAACCTTGTGTCTACAAGAAGGTCAGTGGGAGCGTAATCATTTTCTTAGTGTTGTATCTAGATGACATACTTCTTATTGGAAATGATATCCCTGCCTTGCAATCTGTAAAGATTTGGCTAGGGAATTGCTTTTCGATGAAAGATTTAGGAGAAGCCACCTATGTATTAGGAATCAAGATCTATAGAGATAGATCGAGAAGGCTTCTTGGTCTAAGTCAAAGTACATACATAGACAAGGTGCTTAAAAGGTTTAGCATGCAAGAATCCAAGAAAGGATTCGTGCCTATGACACATGGTATTTATCTCTCGAAGGAACAGTGTCCTTCAACACCAGATGAGAGACAACGCATGAGTAAGATTCCATACGCGTCAGCTATTGGATCTATCATGTATGCCATGATATGTACTCGTCCCGATGTATCGTATGCTTTGAGCATGACGAGCAGATATCAAGTTGATCCAGGTGAAGGTCACTGGATTGCTGTCAAGAATATCCTAAAGTACTTGAGAAGGACTAAGGATACATTCTTGATTTATGGAGGTGAGGAAGAGCTCAATGTAATGGGTTACACTGATGCAAGCTTCCAGACCGACAAAGATGATGTTCGATCGCAATCTGGATATGTGTATTGCCTAAATGGAGGTGCTGTGAGCTGGAAGAGTTCAAAGCAAGAAACAGTAGCCGATTCTACAACGGAAGCTGAGTATATTGCTGCCTCGGATGCAGCAAAGGAAGCTGTTTGGATGAGGAAGTTCATTTCTGAACTTGGAGTGGTGCCTAGCATTAAAGATCCGATAGAACTCTATTGTGACAACAATGGAGTGATCGCATTGGCTAAGGAACCAAGATCTCACCAAAGATCCAAGCACATACCAACAGATGATAATGTATCTGACCCATTGACGAAGCCGCTGTCACAGCAGAAGCATGATCGTCATACTAGATCTCTAGGCATTAGGTATATGTCTGAGTGGTCTTAGTGCAAGTGGGAGATTTGTTGGGATATGCCCTAAGACAAGTCATTAGATGATTGTTTAAGACATACAATGTTTATGGATTTATGAATGGCAATTCATTATTATATATTGTTCTTTTAACTGTGCATTGTGAATTAATATATATGTTAATGTCCTTAGAATAATATTGTATTATTCTTAAAGATGTCCCTAGTCAAGTATTATCATGAATAGGATAATGATAATACGTAGAGACTAGTATATGTTGATCGATGAATTGTTCATTGATATGAGATATCAAATCAACATATGGGTACATGTTAGAGAACGATGTACTGGACAGACCCACCATGAGAATGCAACATGGATAGTTATATGATCGTCATATGCAATTCTCATAGTGATAATAATGTATGAAATCCTTATGACTTGTGATCATCAGAGATCCCAACATAAGGAGTTATGTATCTTGATATTGTCAAACGTTACCCGTAACAGGGTAATCTATAAAGGCGACTATTGGATACACTACGAATTATGTAGAGGGATGTTGACTGATCGAGATAGGATTTGTCCCTCCTATATAACAGGAGATGTGTTTGGCCCTTGATCAAGTGAGAACTAAAATGCATGGCCATGCTCGAATGAGTCGATATGAGATATCGAGCTTATTCGTTTATTCTAGTTCTACTTGGGGATCAAGAAATAAAGATTGGATATACGAGTATGACTATTCCATGACTCGTGTTCAATCTAAACACAAAGGACAAAGGGATAAGTTACATGATTAATATTATCACAAGTTCTAAAGGTTATGTCGAGTCATTGACATTCTTGTAATTTGGGTAGCATCGATGTGTTGCTAGATACCGCTCAATGCTTGCGACATAAAATGAGATTTTATGTCACTGCCAACATTACGAGATCCTATCGGGTCGCACAAAAGATTAAATCGATAAGGGAAATTAAATTCATTGGATGAATTAATTAATTAAGAAGAGTCTTAATTAAGTGATTAAAAGGTTTTAATTAAATCATGGGTTTGGGCCCATAAGACTTTAAGAAAGTCTTGAACCTTAATTAAAAGCCTTATAATATAAATAAGAGGTTTTGATTAATTGTTAATCATACTTTCATATCATTGTTTGATATCAAACCCTAGCCTCCACTTCAAGCTCCTCTCGGCCGCCTCTTCCTTCACTCCTCACGGCCGCCGTCGGTTGTGCTAGGGTTTTGGTTGGCCGTCGTTAATCGGTTTTGAACCGAGAGCTCGATTTTGGTTTAAGAACTTGTCTAGTAACTTGTTCTTAAATCCCCTTTCGATTTGATCGTGTGGATACCGTAGAGACGAAGGTGAAAACTTTCGTTTGTGACTCGGAGTTCGTTGGACGTGCTGCTCCGTGGAATCTGCTTCAAACACGCTACAAGGGTGAGACCTTCGTATTACCTTAATCCGATATGATAACATATGTATAGATCCGGTGTTAGTAATCCTAAAAATTTTATTCCGCTGCGCTGTATGCTCATGGGATTACTTACAGGTTTTCCCCCTACATAAATGATTACATGCACTTTATGCTTGGATTAATACACTAATAACGGGTTAAGGGCACGGGGTTCCTTACATTCCGTGTAATGACGGAACACCGAGTCCATTTGGTATATATAGCTCTAAAGCTCCAAAATACCAATACCTCCACAACTACATCATGATTCATTAAATATCATCTGTTTTCAATAATAATCTCTCCAACTCAAATTCTATTACCAGCCCCAGTACAAGGTAATCCGGACCCCAGATCCCACCAAAAACAAAAATCCAAGGTTATCACCACGATGAGAATACAATCTCATCCCTTGGATCCAACGACTTTAAAAACCGGATTTAAAATCCCCGAGAGTCCCGAAACCGTAATTAATTCATAACTGCCACAATTAAAATCCTTTAAGGATTATTACCACACCGGGATTGACACCATAGATCCCCGGGCATCACAATTATCCCCCACTAATAAAATTTCGTCCTCGAAATTTGCACGGCGTACTCCACGTATTGCCGAGACCACACAATCCAAACGGATCTACATCGTCGAATCATGAACATATCATGTACGACATTCCAACCGCGAGGACACCGACCCCGCACCAAAATCCGGAATGGTGTAAACCTCCCAAACCATCATAAACTCAAAGAAAGACGTCAGCATTCCCCGATGCTAACAATCTCAAAGCAGTCAGCCAACCATAACTGCTAACCAAACGAATCATTCGAGATTCTAAAATAGATATCGCCACAATGATATCTTCAAGACCTAGTCACCGATGTTAAAAATACATCGTTACCAAAGTGACCATTAGTGCACCACAGTGTACCTGAACTACATCCGGTTCCCTTCCAAATCCATCTCCAATAGGGGAGTAGTTGCACCACATTGCAACACCGATCGGACAACTCACGGTCACCAATAGACACAAAACACATGTAAGGACCCTAGTTCCTTAAGTGCGGATTAAAGGCGTAAATAGAGCTAACATGCATCTAATGAATATAAAGTTTGTGTTGATGCCTTGAGCCGTTAAGATTACAGGCCAAAATAAAATTTTCAAAAGGGATTAATTACATTCCCTACCAAAAGAATGTTAATCCTATAGCTTTATACTACTCCTAGAGTAGAGACTATACAAAAGAATTAAGCTTGCTATGCCAAAAGCACTCCTCACTGGCTCACCGCATCAACCCGCCTTAGCCCGTCAGCCCAAAAAGTACCTACATGAACAACCCCAAAACCATGAGCATGTATATAAACCATATTCACAATAATATGATTGTAATTCAAATGCATAAACCGTAAATACAATTCACTTCCTGTATTTAATACATTTATAAGCTCCCTTTGGTTGTCCCTGTACCATGCCTTTGGTTGTCCCTGTACCACAATCATAATCAATGGATTATAATACCAATAAGGTATGTCATGACATGCATCCATTCCATGTACACCGTGTTCAATTTCCAAGTCTTATTATATCAGTGGCATAATACCCCTCGCGTTAACATGACAGCGAAAATACCCCTGGCTTAGACAATACCAGCGACACTAATATCCCTCGCTATAATTGTGACAGCGATCGTGTTCTTCGCTTCATATTAGCGGCAAATATTCTCTCATCGCTACGGTATGACAGCGGCAAGTATTCACATCGCTACGCCACTGGCGGCAAGTATTCTTTGTCGCTGGAATATAATCTCGACTAACAATCACATGCACCAATGCATCCAATATACACATGCAACCACAATGCATGACCAAACCGTGTATGCAATCCATGATGTATAACCAAACCATGTATGCAACCACAATGCATAATTAATTCAATGTGTGCAACCATAGTGCATAACCAATTCAATGCGTAATAATACGTTTTACGTCTCACTACGTACCTTAGTCCCAAAATGTGTTGTGTCGTGGACTTTATCTCCTAAGTTGTGTGGCCACCTGGGATGGTTCTACACATTCACACAAACCAATATTATGTGCCAATAATAGTCCAATATCAAAAATTCCACAAAATTGCCCAAAAACACATTTTTTTGTGTCTCGCGATCGATCGCCGCGAGGGCCCGATCGATCGCGAGACCTCTCTGCCTGAAACAAAAATTTTCATCATTTGGCGATCGATCGCAACATTTGGCGCGGTCGATCGCCAGCCTCACCGATCGATCGCCCAAAAGCGGTGATCGATCGCCAACCGCTACTGGAGCGCACTGTTGGCTCGCGATCGATCGCCGATGCCTACACTTCGAAATCCACCATTTTTACACCATTTTCATCCCAACCATACCAACACTCATACCTTCAAACCAACAACATAAAAACATTATAAACCTTCAAAATACACCTTAAAACAACCCAAAAATCCAACACCCAACCAAAACGATACCAACCAAAAACAAACCCATTTCCAAATAACAAATACCATATCCAAAACCAAACCAAACTCCATTAAAACACCAAGGAGGTATCCTTACCTCTTGAGGACTCCAAATCTCACAATAAATCCCATAAATCAAGTTTTTGCAAGGATTTCTCCTCCACTTTGAAGTCAAACTCGAAAATGGTGAGGGTTAGGGTTGGGGAGAGTGAGTTGGGGATTTTGGTAAAAGTGATGGTAAAGTGGGGGGTGGGGGGGTGGGGTGGGGGTACTGGGTTAAATGGGTTTAATTAAATTTGTACCCCAACAATTACCATGATGTATAAAGTACCCCATCATGATATTTTAAAAGCATTTTACCAAATGCATCAAAATCCCTATTAAAACCATGCTTTACCAAATAATTATTAACCATCACATTTAACCCATGATAACACCCAATTACCCAACATGCATAACATGCACCCTGAAATTCTCTACCGGGTCACACTTACCATATGACTAAGCATTTCATCAAGATAATTAATTCCAACACATAATTTTAATTATCACCATAATTAATCGCATAATCATAATTAATGCCCAAATTCCATATAATTATTTCGGGGATATCACAATACTCCCCTAATTATAAGATTTCGACCCCAAAATCGTATGCACTTACCCAAACGAAACTAAACATAAATCACATACCAGAAAATAGTTCCGGGTAGTGCTGCACCATATGCCGCTCCGTCTCCCACGTGGCCTCCTCGACACCCCTGCGATCCCATTGAACTTTAATCATCGGTATCACTTTGTTCCAAAGCTTGCTATCAGCCCTATCCAGAATCCTGACTGGCCGTTCCTCATACGACACATCAGAATCTAACTGCACCTCAGAAGGCTGCAACACATGTGACGGATCCGGCTCATACTTCCGCAACATAGATACATGGAAAACATCGTGAATACTAGATAACGACGGTGGCAAAGCCAAACGGTAAGCCAAGGTAACGATGCGCTGTAAAATCTCATACGGTCCAACATACTTTGGAGATAATTTCCCACGCATACCAAACCGCACCACACCTCTGAAAGGTGAGATCTTCAAAAAGACCCTGTCTCCCAACTAGAACACCAACGGCCTCCGCCGTTTATTTGCATAGGTTGCCTGCCTGTCCTGGGCTGCCTTCATTTTCTGACGGATAACCTTTATCTTATCCTCCATTTCCCGAATCAGTTGGGTCCTCCCACTGCTTTACTGGTCAAGTCGTCCCAGTATAATGGTGACCTACAACGCCTACCATACAGAGCCTCAAATGGAGCAATATGAATACTCGCCTGATAGCTATTGTTGTAAGAGAACTCTACCAAGGCCAATGAGTCTTGCCATGAGGCATCAAACTCTAATACACAAGCCGTAGCATGTCCTAGAGCGTCTGTATAGTACGCTCAGTCTGACTGTCCGTCTGGGGATGATATGATGTGCTCAACCTCACCTCAGTACCCAAAGCTGACTGAAGCCCTCCCCAGAATGAGATGTGAACCGTGGATCTCTGTCAGATATAATAGACACTGGAATTCCATGTAGTCTCACTATGTCCCGGACATACAGCTGAGCCATCCTCAAGTATGTGTACGTCATACTATAGGGAATGAAGTGAGCTACCTTCGTCAGCCTATCAATGATCACCCAAATGGCATCACAACCCGAAGTAGTCCTTGGCAAGTGAGTCACAAAGTCCATAGATATGTGCTCCCATTTCCACTCCGGTATCTCTAAACTCCTTAGCTCGCCACCAGGTCTCTGCCTCTTTGCCTTAACCTGCTGACAAATCAAACATCTCTTGACAAAAGCGATCACATCACACTTCATCCGTTTCCACTAGAATTGATCACATAGATCCTTATACATTTTCCTTCCTCCCGGGTGGATGCTAAATCGGCTACTATGAGCTCGCTCCAAGATCCCTCTACACAACTCCGGCGTACATGGAACTACCCACCGGTTACCGAGTCTCAAAGAACCATCCTCAGCCACTCTAAACTTTTATGGCTGTCCTTGAAGTGCTAATGATGAACATCTTTGAACCTCATCATCCATCTTCTGGGCTCTCCTGATATTCTCATAAATGTCCGGCTCTGCCAATAAAGTCGATACCCATACCGACGATGCATCCACATCGAAATCATAGCCCAGATGGCAGTAAGAAGTCATCATGGCTGACAAATGCATGACATCCTCACCAGTACTCTTCACCTTCCGACTCAAGGCGTCTGCTGTCAAGTTTGCTTTTCCTGGATGGTACTCTATCTCACAGTCATAGTCCTTGAGTAAATCCATCTATCTCCTCTGACGCATATTCAATTCCGCCTGAGTAAACAACAATTTCAGGCTCTTATGGTCAGTGAAAATGGTAAACGACGTACCATACAAGTAATGCCTCCAAATCTTCAATGCAAAGATAATAGCCACCAATTCCAAATCATGGACTGGGTACCTAGCCTCGTGCGGCTTCAACTGCCTCGATGCATAAGCTACCACATGCTTATCTTGCATCAATACACATCCCAAGCCCTGTAGCGACGCGTAAGTGTATAGAACAAACCTCTTGTTCTCTATGGGAATCACCAACACAGGCGCCGTGGTCAATCGATGCTTCAACTCTTGGAAGCTCTCCCCGCAAGCCTCTGACCAAAAGAAGGGTACTCTCTTTTGGGTCAACTACGTCAACGACTTAGCAATCTTAGAAAAACCCTCGACGAAACGTCGATAATAGCCAGCCAAACCAAGAAAGCTCCGAATCTCAGGCACAGAAGTGGGTGCAGCCCACTCCATCACAACCTCAATCTTCCTGGGATCCACCGATATCCCACTGCTATATGACATGCCCCACAAACACTACACTGCTCAACCAAAACTCACACTTGCTGAGCTTGGCAAATAGCTGATGATCTTTGAGGGTCTGGAGCACTCTCCTCAAATGTCTCGCGTGCTCTTCCTCACTCCTGGAGTAAATGAGTATGTCGTCAATAAACACAATGATGAATTGATCCAGATAGGGTTGGAACACCCGGGTCATCAAGCTCATAAAGACAGCCGGGGCGTTCTTCACACCGAACAGCATAACCAGGAACTCGTAGTGCCCATACCGAGTCCGAAATGCTGTCTTCTGCACATCCTCCTCTCTGACTCGACTCTGGTGATACCCTGACCTCAAATCAATCTTGCTATACAATTTGGTACCTTGCAACTGATCAAACAAATTGTCAATCCTTGGGAGAGGATACTTGTTCTTCACCATGGCCTTATTCAGTTGCCGGTAATCGATGCACAAACGCATCAGACCATCCTTCTTCTTCACAAAAAGAATCGGTGCACCCCAAGGCGATACGCTAGGGCGTATATATCCTTTGTCAAGGAGCTCCTGCAGCTGTTCCTTCAATTCTCTTAACTCTGCCGGTGCCATCCTGTAAGGGGCACGAGAAATAGCGGATGTCCCCGGTAATAACTCAATCCCAAACTCGAGTTCTCTAGCCGGTGGGAATCCTGGAATCTCCTACAGAAACACGTCCGAAAATTCGGTTACCACGGATACATCCTCAACCCTCAACTCTTTACTCTTTCCGGTCGTGTCCACGACATAAATAAGATAGCCCGTGTGTCCACGCTCCAATAATTGGGACATTTTGATTGCTGAAATCAATGAAATCTTTGCACGAGAACCGTTGGCATAGAAAGTCCACTGAATCCCCAAATTAGATCTGAACCGAACTGTCCTCTGCCGACAATCCACTACTGCCTGATATTTGTTCAGAATGTCGATGCCCACAATGCAATCGAAGTCTGACATGCCCAAAACAATCAAATCTGTCTTAATCTCATTGCCCTCAAAATAACTGAGGCAGTCCATCAGAAACCGATCAGCAACAACTTTCCTCCCACTGGGTGTCGAGACCAATAGAGACGTGATTAACGGAGACGTACACATATGATGTATCTCCACAAAGTCCGCAGACACAAAGGAGTTCGAAGCACCTGTGTCTATCAAAATAAGGGCGGAATATGTAAATAAAAGGCACGTACCAGCTATAACCTCCTATGGAGCTGCATCGGTCTGCTCCCTAGTCAGTGCATATACCTGTCCCTGAGGTGGCCCCATCACCTGTCCTCCCATCTGTCGAGGCACCATCGGCGGCCTCTGCTGTACTGTCCCACTAGAAAACCTCCCCCTGCCTCCTCTGAGGTCCACCTGACCATCACCATTCTGACAGAACCGAGATATGTGGCCCATCTTGCCACATTTATAACAAGTCGTACAGACTCGCATGTGATGTGGTCCTCCACAAAAGTGACACTTCACTACTCCGGTCCTGCTCACTTGATTCTGCCCTCTATTGCTAGGCGTACTACTTCTTCGGTTATCCATTCGCCTCCCACCAAACCGAGAAGAAGAAGAATCCCCACGAGGTTTAAATGATTCCCCTCGTGGTCTAAGATTATTAGACATCGGCCTCGGCGATGGGACTTGTGGGGGTGCCACGTCCGGGTAAGCACTGACTCCGATCTCTGCCAGTTCCGTTCTAGTGAGGGCATCATCAAAAGAAGTGGGGTTTTTGGAGATAACCAGATCAAAAAGTTCCGTTCGCAGCCCCTTTATAAAGTGCCTCATCTTGGCATGCCCGTTTGTTGCGATATGGGAAACATACCTCAACAAGGATGAATAATGCATGGCATAGTCCGAGACTGTCATGCTCCCTTGCTTCAAGCTTGTGAATTCATCCTCCTTTGTTTGCCTGGCCGCAACAGCGAAGTACCGGTTTAGAAACCGGGTCCGGAATAAAGTCCAGTCAATCACCGTACCCTGAGCTCTCAGCTCCATCACCGTCGTCTTCCACCACATAGAAGAATTCTTCGCTAGTTGGAACTCCGCCAACCTCAGCCATGCTGTCCTAGCACAAGGAGCGGACACAAATATCTGCTCTAGACTCTCAATCACTCCTCCGCTTCTTCCCCGGTCTCTGTCCCCTCAAACATGGGCGGGTGGAAAGTCAGAAATTGACTCAGACTAAGCTCCCCTGGTAATAACAACTGAGCTACCTGCTCCAGGCCCACAACAGGTGGAGGTAAAGGATTCGTCTGACCAATGCTAGCATTCACACTTCCAACATCCCCCACCTCTTCATTGAGGTTCCCCAAGTTCATAGCCGTCATGCTGTAACACAAGGGTTAACAACAATTCCAAACAACATATATGCTACACCGTTAGATAATATGAATGACAATAAGCATGTTAGTATAACAATTGTATACACAAATATGCGCCACATGCATAAACATGCCCAAATATAAACACCTAGCCAACCATGCTAAGGCTACCCTTCACTCGTTCCCGGGTTCTCTAACCACTGCTCTGATACCACTAATGTAAGGACCCTAGTTCCTTAAGTGCGGATTAAAGGCGTAAATAGAGCTAACATGCATCTAATGAATATAAAGTCCGTGTTGATGCCTTGAGCCGTTAAGATTACAGGCCAAAATAAAGTTTCCAAAAGGGATTAATTACATTCCCTACCAAAAGAATGTTAATCCTATAGCTTTACACTACTCCTAGAGTAGAGACTATACAAAATAATTAAGCCTGCTATGCCAAAAGCACTCCTCACTGGCTCACCGCATCAACCCGCCTTAGCCCGTCCGCCCAAAAGTACCTACAGGAACAAGCCCAAAACCATGAGCATGTATATAAACCATATTCACAATAATATGATTGTAATTCAAATGCATAAACCGTAAATACAATTCACTTCCTGTATTTAATACATTTATAAGCTCCCTTTGGTTGTCCCTGTACCACAATCATAATCAATGGAATTATAATACCAATAATGTATGTCATGACATGAATCCATTCCATGTACACCGTGTTCAATTTCCAAGTCTTACTATATCAGTGGCATAATACCCCTCGCGTTAACATGACAGCGCAAATACCCCTCGCATAGACAATACCAGCGGCACTACTATCCCTCGCTATAATTATGACAACGGTCGTGTTCTTCGCTTCATATTAGCGGCAAATATTCTCTCATCGCTACGGTATGACAGCGGCAAGTATTTACATCGCTACGCCACTGGCGACAAGTATTCTCCATCACTGTAATATAATCTCGACTAACAATCACATGCACCAATGCATCCAATATACACATGCAACCACAATGCATGACCAAACCGTGTATGCAATCCATGATGCATAACCAAACCATGTATGCAACCACAATGCATAATTAATTCCATGTGTGCAACCATAGTGCATAACCAATTCAATGCGTAATAATACGTTTTACCGTCCGATGCCCGTACGTCTCACTACGTACCTTAGTCCCAAAATGTATTGTGTCGTGGACTTTATCTCCTAAGCTGTGTGGCCACCTGGGATGGTTCTACACATTCACACAAACCAATATTAGGTGCCAATAATAATCCAATATCAAAAATTCCACAAAATATCCCAAAAACGCATTTTTTTGTGTCTCGCGATCGATCGCCGCGAGGGCCTGATCGATAACAAGACCTCTCTGCCCGAAACCAAAATTTTCATCCTTCGGCGATCGATCGCCACATTTGGCGCGATCGATCGCCAGCCTCACCGATCGATTGCCCAAAAGTGGCGATCGATCGCCAACCGCTACTGGAGCGCACTGTTGGCTCGCGATCGATCGCCAGAAACGGGCGATCGATCGCCGATCCCTGCACTTCAAAATCCACCATTTTTGTACACCATTTTCATCCTACCACACCAACACTCATACCTTAAAACCAACAACATAAAAACATTATAAACCTTCAAAATACACCTTAAAACAACCCAAAAATCCAACACCCAACCAAAAACAAACCCATTTCCAAATAACAAATACCATATCCAAAACCAAACCAAACTCCATTAAAACACCAAGGAGGTATCCTTACCTCTTGAGGACTCCAAATCTCACAATAAATCCCACAAATCAAGTTTTTACAAGGATTTCTCCTCCACTTTGAAGTCAAACTCGAAAATGGTGAGGGTTAGGGTTGGGGAGAGTGAGTTGGGGATTTTGGTAAAAGTGATTGTAAAGTGCGGGGGTAGTGGGTTAAATGGGTTTAATTAAAATTGTACCCCAACCATTACCATGATGTATAAAGTACCCCATCATGATATTTTAAAAGTATTTTACCAAATGCATCAAAATCCCTATTAAAACCATGCTTTACCAAATTATTATTAACCATCACATTTAACCCATGATAACACCCAATTACCCAACATGCATAACATGCACCCTGAAAGGCTCTACCGGGTCACGCATACCATGTGACTAAGCATTTCATCAAGATAATTAATTCCAACACATAATTTTACTTATCACCATAATTAATCGCATAATCATAATTAATGCCCAAATTGCATATAATTATTTCGGGGATATCACAACACATCTCCAAAGATGTCTACATCCGTGTGTCCCAAGAAATCACATCTTGGTACCAAACACACTATCGAGACTCCACAAGGTCTCAAGTTCTCGAAAGGACATGCAAGAACAATCAATTGCATTCCCGCCACACGTGTCAACCACGACACCTAACAAATCCGAATCCTGGTCATCCCTTGTTTACCCTAGGATTCAACAATCCTAAAACAGGAAGGCTAACGAATTAACCAGAAATGAATTTCCATGGTCTAAGGTACGACAATCCCTCCTCAGGGGAAGTCAACCAACCCTCACGATCATTCATCAGAATACATCGTGCCATCGAGATTACCAATCTCAAAGTGCTACAATCTCGCACCGGAGATTCGTCAACCTAGCACACTAATCCGATACTCAACAAGTACCGAAACGCGGGCATTCGTATTCACATACCTGCCCAAGTACCAATCGCAACATGAATACTCAATGCAATAGGCTCGGGTATCTCCAATCATACCCAAAGTCCCAAAACCAACTGTCAATCCCCAGCTATTCTCACCTCGGGGAGAATAATGATTGAAAGACCAACGACCAATGGTGTGATTCCAACATCGACGCCACACAAACCGACTCATTGAATCTCCCAAAGATTCCCAATCAGTAGGTATATCAAGACCGCCTTCCTCACAAGGGAAGTGTCACGAACTACGACCCTCCAACCTCGAACCGCCGTTCGGAAAACTGGATATATTTATACCAAAATATATCCTGGAACCAACAAATATGCAACTGGTTCAAAATAGTGCATCAAAGCCACTATTACCAACTCGAAACCCGTATGCGCGACGTATACACCTACAACGATGCTCTGTACTAATACCAAAGTACTACACAATCTCGAGCATTTCTCCAGAGACGCCCCTCCGAAAGTCTCGCCAAAAATACAAAGCCATCACCTAGTCCAACACTAGTAGGGCTTATTCCGGTTGATTCACAATCAACCCTCAACCAAAATTAGTTGTCTCCATGACAGTACAATCCAAATCTCTCTAAGAGATAAAATCAACATAGTAGTGTCACCCCACTAAATATATCTCACAATCCAATTGTGACTCCCGTTGCATTCCATATGCAAAGATGCTCAATCAGAGCTAACAACGACTTGTCGGCACTCACGTTGGTACTCCCAACAGAATTGAGTTGTCCAAAACACGTCCCTTAACATTTGACGTATAAACGTCCGCGTGAGGTATTCCCTACCTCAAACCTCATGCGACATAGTGACTACTAGAGTCCACTATTACCCTCATCGTATCATCATACGATTCACCAAGCTCGGTTCCAGCGAGCAGTGCAATGGCTACAACAAGCACACTATAACACTGCAGCAATACCTGGCTAGCAATTCGCTGCCTCCACAGGCTTATACCAAGCCTACCAACGCATTATGCATTCCATTCGGTATACCATACCGTAACATCAATCTAGAGTAGTGGGTCATCACCCAATATTTCTCTAAAACACCAAGTACTACGGACATCCCAGTGTCCTTATTCAACTACAAAGCAAACCAAATGTCGTCGGATTTATTCCACACCCTCAGGGGTGGGTGTGATCATGTCTACCACATGTCACCTCGGCATAAGCAAGTAGTTTCTTCAACAACTACTCCTATTACCAGTCACTTCGCCATAGCCATACCAACGAGTATACCCTAAGGTACCACTACTCGTAAAATATTTACTCTATTGCATGATGCGGTACACTCACCGGTACAATGCATCCAATGATCCATCGAACAAACCTGCTCGGCATAATGGTCCTGTCAACTAGTGACCCAGACACTACCCTGTGCCCACCATCGGTACTCAAATCACATGACTAAATACAAATACATAAATGTATTTTTTTTTCATCAAAACAACGCCACACGTCTACATAGACATCCACTATGTCATCGTCATCCGTGATGGTACCTGTCAACATATGACACCCAAAATAACAGCGTCAACTCCTTACGGTATATGTCGATACACGACATCCATAATTTCATCGTCAAACACATGACGGTATATGACAACACAGGGCATCCACAATAATGCTAACTAAACAGCAATATACCATAACTCATCGCTAATAAAATAGCGGCATACCCGTCTCTGTCGCCCCATAGTAGTGTATAATCAACACCATAGCTCGTAGGTGGTGTAATCCAGTGCTACGCACATAGCAGTATAACCCGTCGCTATGGAATCAGTGGCACATTCCTCGCCATAGGGTCAGCGGCATAAAACATCGCTATAGATATGGTGGTATTAACCATCGCCATAGATGTAGCGGAATGACCCGTCGCTATATAATACCCGACGGCATGAACCATCGCCAATAGAATAGATAATGTACCATCGCTATATAATACCCGGTGGCATGAACCATCGCCAATAGAATAGCGGAATGAACCATTGCTATGAATACCCGGCGGCATAAATCATCGCCAATAGAATAGCGTAATGCATCGCTAAGAATACCCGGCGGCATGAACCATCGCCAATAGAATAGCGGAATGCACCATCGCTATGAATACCGACGGCATAAACCATCGCCAAAAGAATAGCGGAATGAAACATCGCTATGAATACCCGGCGGCATAAACCATCGCCAATAGAATAGCGGAATGCACCATCGCTATGAATACCCGGCGGCATAAACCATCGCCAATAGACTAGCGGAATGAACCATCTCTGTGAATACCCGACGACATAAACCATCGACAATAGAATAGCCGATCCCTAGTCTTGTTACAGTAGTGTATTTTAATGCACCTCGCTTGTCATGACCGCGGCAATATTACCCCTCGCTTCGACATATCAGCGGCATAGAATAACCTTGCTCAAATGCGACATGCGGCAATATCCTCGCTTCAACATTTGGCGGCAAATATTCTTTCCTCGCTACGATATGACAACGGCAAGTTTTCTATCATCGCGTCAAGTGACAGTGGCAAATCATTTAAAATCATCACTCATCCATAACAACGACTCATGAGATATTCACCAAGCATTCCATCTATACCTGCACCTGCAACACAATGCATATTCCATACCCCAATATACATCACCATGAGTGTATTGTAATGCACCTCGCTCAAATGCGACATGCGGCAATACCTCGCTTCAACATTTGGCGGCAAAGCATTAAAATCATCACTCCAATATATACAACCACAGTGAGTGTATTTTAATGCACCTCGCTCAAATGTGACATGCGACAATACCCTCGCTTCAACATTTGGCGGCAAAGCATTAAAATCATCACTCCAATATACATGCAACCACAATGCATAATCAATGATGTATATAAACTGCAGGTTACCATTTCGTGTCTTTCAACCCTGGTGTAATGCCTCGATTTATGTTATATACGTGTGATATGATTATGGTGTAATTATATCACGTGGTAGTATGATAATGGGGGTTCGAGTGGAACAAAGAATGACTTTTTACATGTATGAAAAGATATATGGTACTGGTGTACAATGAGTTGAACCATAATATATCAAGAAATATGAAATGTATATGCATTTGAAGGTGCATTAAAATGTACATGTGAGTTGCATTTGACATGAGTTTGAAGGGAATTACATATGCATGTGAATTTGAGTTGCAAGTGGGCATTTGAATATGCATGTGAATTGAATTTGACTTGGAGTTGCATTTGCATTTGGATGTCATCTTCATGTACATGACACTTAACATGTAATTATCTCCAAATGACATGATATCAAGTAAATTAGGGACTTAAGGGTCTATATCAAGTGGCTTAGAGGTGAAATCACATACTACACCACTTTTCACCTAAAAATCTCTACACAAGCTCCTCTCCATTTCTTTCAAGGTTTTGTTGGTTTGAGCTTGGGTTTCAATTGTAACTTGAGCTAGGAGGGTGTGTGAAGTGGAATTGTACCATCTTGGTAAGAAATTCATAGTTGTATACTTGATTTTGTCATTGGTGTTGATGTATGAGACATAGCATATCAAGTGTTCATGTGTACAATCATAACATGTTTATATGCTAGGAATTGAAATCTATGATGTTAGAATCATGTGAAGATGTTCCTAGATAGTGCATGAAACATGTTTACATGTTAAAATTCGAGTTGTAGGAGAAGAGCTAGGAGGATAAGCTCAAAATCGCCATGTTCTGAACTTTCTGGACATCGGCGATCGATCGCGAGCTTTGTGGCGATCGATCGCCGAGACAGAGTAAATTTTAAGGAGGTTAAATCATGTGGCGATCGATCGGTAAAAATGTGGCGATCGATCGCGAGCAAACATAGCACTTTGGCGATCGATCGCGAGGTTTGGCGATCGATCGCGAGGGAGGCAGAACAGTTTGGCGATCGATCGGTGAAATGTGCGATCGATCGCCAGAGTTCAAATCTTGAAAAATTTTATATTTTGTAGAATTTGATTTTAATGCCTATGATAACATGTTATATTGTTGGCATTGTTGTAGCATCATCTCAGGGGATAGGGCAAAGAGGCAATTAGCTATCAACGCCTGATTTATCGCTTTTGTGTCGCAATACAGGTACGTGTTGACGTACGGAGTATATATATGATGCGATGATGATGTTATGGTTTTGATATCATATGATTTATGTTATCTTGTGTCATATGATTGGTAGTTCATATGCATGTTCATACATGGATTTCATATGATTGAGATGGAGGCCTTGATAGATATGTGTATATGCTTTGGTGAGATCATTGCCTCGATAGATATGCCTGGTGTGGTATATGCTTTGGCTGGGATCGTTGCCACGATAGATATACGACATATGCTTTGGCTTGAGAGATATACGCCTGGTGTAGGTATATACTCTGGCTATTATCACCGATGAGCATGGTACTATGATATGTGCTGCTAATATGCAGATGTGATGTGGTTCCACTGACATATTGAGCTGATTAGGCATATCATATGGGGCTCGTGATTATAGGGAAATTGTTGAGACATGTCATGACATAGTGCATTTGTGGATGCATGATACAGAACATTCACGTATAGATGATTTATTTGTGCTTTATCATTGATATTGATATTGTGATTTGATATTGCACTGAGATAATTGTTATCTATACTCATTGTGTGAATGTTTCTGTAGGCACTCATAGACGTGGGGAGCGTGAGTCATGATTTCCGCTGCGAGGGGAACCACTGCCTAGGAGTTCTTTTGGATTAGGTTGTTTATGTACATGTTATGCATAGTTTGTTAGGTTTTTGATAACCTTGTAAACAACTTAACTAGTATGAACTCTTAATCCGTGCATGGTACATTACTTAATTCAGACTCACATTGTATGTTTAATGGATACATAATGGATTAAGTAAAGAGGACCCCACATTAGTGGTATCAGAGCAGTGATTCGAGAACGGGGTGAACATGGGTAGAGGAAGTGTATTAGGGAGTTACCTAAACACTTTGAGAATGGTACTAACATGTTAGTATGTGGAATATGATGTTATTCTAACATGTTCTACACTTGTAAATGTTATTGTTAACCCTTGATCTACAGCTATGACAGACAGAGGGTATCATGAGGATGTTGGGGATGCCATGAGTGGCAATGCCAGTGTGAGGATGGTGCCTGTACCACCACCACCGATTGAGCAAGGACCAGTGGAACAGATACTGTTGCCTGGAGAATTGACATTGACGCAATTTCTGAGCTATCAGCCACCTAGGTTTGAGGGGACTGAGTCAGGGGAACTGGTAGAGGAGTGGCTGGAACGTGTGGAACAGATATTTGTATCTGCACCGTGTGCTAAGACTGCATGGTTACGCTTAGCTGAATTCCAGTTAGCTAAGAAAGCTATGATGTGGTGGAAATCCACAGTACTTGAGTTGAGGGCTCAAGGACATACAGTGAACTGGGATGTGTTTAGAACGAAGTTTCTGGAGCATTATTTCTCTGTTGCTGCAAGGCAGAGGAAAGAGGATGAATTTACGCAGTTGAGACAGGGATCAATGACAGTATCTTATTATGCTGTGCATTATTCTTCTTTGCTCCGGTATGTGCCACATATTGCTGTTAACACCAAAGCTAAGATCAGACAATTTGTGAAAGGTTTGAGGCCTGAATTGTTTGATAGGGTCATGTCCAATAACCCTACATCATATGAAGAAGCGTTGACTAGTGTGGGGTCTTCCCACCTTAACAGTGATTTAAAAGACATAAGAAGGACAAATCATGCATTAAGGTAACATCTTAAGGTTTTGGTTGTTACACGAGCTAACAGGATTACAGGTCAAAATACAAAACTTCAAAAATAATTCATTACATTCCAAAAGAATGTCATTTAGATTTACACTACTCCTAGAGTAGATACTAATCATAACTTGAATCCTATGCATTCCCGTGTCCCTAGTAGCTCACTGCCTCAACCCGACCCTTAGTCCTTTCGTCCAAAAGTGTACCTACAGGGACAACACATCATGAGCATATATAATCTTACTTAACATTATAAACATCATAGTAAATGCATGAAACATTAGTTAAGTAATATGCTGGTTATACATTCACTTCTTATTGTTGTCCCTGACTTAGAATCATGCATATGGGGCATCTTACCCCCGTGGCATCTTACCACAATATCATCGTATGGTCACTTACCATATGGGGCATCTTACCCCGTGGCATCTTACCACAATACATCGCATGGCCTCTTACCATGTAGGGCATCTTACCCCGTGGCATCTTACCACAATACATCGCATGGCCTCTTACCATGTGGGGCATCTTACCCCGTGGCGTCTTACCACAATACATCACATAAATGTCATCATATAAGCATCGTATAAACAATAAACATCATATGAACTTCATCGTATAAACATCATATAAACATCATCGTGTAAACATCGTATAAACACCGTCGTTTCATCGTGGATACTCATGCAATAAAAGCATAGTTGTAGAATAGAGATGTGTGTTACCGTCCGATGCCCGTACGCTTCTTACGTACCTTTTCAAAAAGAGGAGGAGTCAACAGACTTTATCTCCTTGATGGTGCCGGTACCTGGGATGGTTCTACAAGACCACATAATACCATATTAGATGCCTCGAAACCATCTTACATCATAAACTTAACAAAATAAAACATCATTAAATTTTTCAACTTTCTGCCTGTCTCGATCGATCGGCCCTAGGTCTCGATCGATCGAGGCACTGTGCACTAACAGTGTCTTGGTTTCCTGCCTCGCTCGATCGATCGAACATTTTACCGATCGATCGAGGAGCTTCACCGATCGATCGAGAAATCCTTCGATCGATCGGCACCAAAATTTTGAAAACATGATTAGACCTTCTGACTCGCTCGATCGATCGGGACCAAATCTCGATCGATCGAGAGCTCTGAAAAAAATCGGGATTTCCCAGATTTTTGAGCACCTCATTTCACACCATCTTTTCTACTTCATAACATACATAAGATGCCTAAAAAGAGAATATCAATAACTTCCTCATACTTCCATTCATGTATTAAAGTCAAAGGTTCAATCATAACTTAAACCGGCATGCATTAAAATACCCCATCTTTATCAGTGCCCAATTAACTTGTTCAGAAAAACAGGGCACAATACACAGCCCAGAATTCTTGAACACACATCTTTATAGCAATGAAACTACTACATATCCCGTAGTTTATGCTTAAACAAATATGTTGGCATGTTCACCAAACTTTCGTGTATGTAATCATGCCAAAGGTTTATTTATAACCTAAGCTAGCATGCTTCAAATCTTCATAATAAACGCCCTATGTATCATAAAAACAGAGCACTTCCTTGCCCAGATTTTCGAACACCTATTTTCAAGCCAACAAATCTACCACATAGCGCATACATCATGCTCATATAAACATGCTAGGAACTTCATAAAAATATCATGAACGAGCTTGAATTAAAGGTTTGACAAAATCTAACCTAGCATGCCATTTTTATACCAAGTAAAAACATTAACCCAAACAAAACTTAAACCAAACAGAATGTGGTTTCTCACCCTCCTTTGCTCCGATTTTTGGAAGGTTTCTTGCAAAGAATTTTGAAGTTTCTTCCTTCCTACCTGCTAAGCTGGAGCTGGATGTGTTTTGGACGAAAATGGGGCAAGATAGGAGTGATGGAGGTGAGGTGAAAGAGTGGGGGAAAAGGCATGGGCACCCAGCCACTTGCAGCATGGGTTGAGGGTAGGTGGTGTGGGTTGGGGTGCCATGTGGTGTTTAATTGTATCCCGGTATATAGTACGATGTATTAAAATATCCTCACTCGATATTTTCTAACTTCATATAATTAATACATCCCTTAAAATACCCAACATGCTCCCCACATCATATCATCATAACATAATTCGTGGCCCCCAATTTAAATACACCATAACCCTTAGACACATCATAATTCATCATCATAGAACATAATCATATTACATTTCGGGGGTATTACAACTAGAGCTGAGATGGCTGAGATTGCTGTAGGGGTATATACAGATATTGGACAAGCCCAACCACCTACATATGACAGTATGAGACCTAGAGTGTAAGGACCCCCGTGCCCTTAACCCGTTATTAGTGTATTAAGCCATACCATTAGTGCATATAATCATATCATAATGGGGGAAAACCACATGCAAGTGCAACACCGTATGCTACCCAGAAAATTTCTTGCATCCAATTCCCAAAATATTCAGATTCCCCAACCAAGATTAATCATATAACATGCACCCACATAATACACTAACATGCTCTTAGTTCATTTAGCAATTCCATAATTAATTGCATGCAACCATAATGAACAGAGAGAAGCCGTAGCCCATTTATACATTCCATACACACGTAAAATGTACTCACATAAGAGTACCAAATGGATAAGCATGTATCTGATGTATAACACTCTACCGGATACCAGTCCTGGTAGCACCTCCCAAGCGCCACTCGATCTCAACTCTGGATCTGAGTGTCCGTCCAGCCAGCTCTGGTACCTCGATCCTGGAAGTACCTCTAACCAACAGCCCGAGCTCGACTCCAAAGCCGCTACACCTGTGTTACCTGCCCCAACAGAGACAGCCCCCACACGGGGTGAGCATACCAATACCACCAATCACAAAATAATAATATTACAATTCATAATTTACAGAAAGTAAATGCCATAATTTAAATGATACTCCCTGGATGGTAACACCCTCATCCGGGATCCCCTGTATTGTCCCTGTTCTCAAAATAACCAAACTCATCAAATTCTCAAAGCCAGTTAATCACCATATAGATTAACTAATGCAGTTCTACCATGCCAGTTCCATAATCAATGTGTAAAATCATATATATATATGCCATAGATTTCACATATATTTAACCAAGGATTCCATGTTCCCATAACATTGCTCGCTCCACAATAGCGGCATTCTAAACCCAGCGCACGCTCAACAATAGCGGCGTCATAACCGATGGTCGCTCAACGGCGACAACACCCAATCGTTGCTCGCTCGAAAGCGGCACTCTATGATTCCCAATGTATGTCTATTTATCACATTTACCATATACCATGCATTTCACTATCCAATTATTGCAAGTACCATAAACCATGCACTTCGATACCCATCTATTTCCAATACCCTATACCATGCATTTTAATACTCATTTATTGTAAATACCACCAACCATGCATTTCAATGCCCATTTATTACAAATACCATATATCATGCATTTCACTATTGCAACATTATAAAAGGCTATGCTCGTACGTTATACGTACCTTAATTTCCGAAGTCCGAGCCGAACCTTGCTCGAGTTCCATGCCCCGAAGAACGATGTGCTAACACGGTAAATAATTCACAATTAATTACGAACATGCAACCCATGCTCAAGCACACCCATAACCCTCAACATATTGGGTTTGATTTGTGTTGTTGGGGTTCAAATTTAGGGGTGGTCCTTGAGCAATTTTCGATATTGTCTCATTCGATTTCCCTCCCTGTATATGCCCTGCCCCGGGTCTTTTAAATGGTAAATTGTCGTGGGTTGACAATATGTTGAGGGTTATGGGTGTGCTTGAACAAAAGTAATATGCCATACCTCATCGCTATCGAGATAGCGGAATACCTGTATCCATCGTCCACCAGCGGTACATAAGCAGCACCCATCGCTCGTAGGCGGCATAATCCAGTGCTACACACATAGCGGTATAACCCATCGCTATCGAATCAGCGGCATGATCCCTCGCCATGGAGTCAGCGGCATAAAATGTCGCTATAGATATCCGGCGGTATAAACCATCGCCAATAGAATACCCGGCGTAACCGTCGCCAACAAAATACCCGGCGTAACCATCGCCAACAAAATACCCGGCGTAACCATCGCCAACAAAATACCCGGCGTACCTCGATCCTGGAAGTACCTCTAACCAACAGCCCGAGCTCGACTCCAAAGCCGCTACACCTGTGTTACCTGCCCCAACAGAGACAGCCCCCACACGGGGTGAGCATACCAATACCACCAATCACAAAATAATAATATTACAATTCATAATTTACAGAATGTAAATGCCATAATTTAAATGATACTCCCTGGATGGTAACAACCTCATCCGGGATCCCCTGTATTGTCCCTGTTCTCAAAATAACCAAACTCATCAAATTCTCAAAGCCAGTTAATCACCATATAGATTAACTAATGCAGTTCTACCATGCCAGTTCCATAATCAATGTGTAAAATCATATATATATATGCCATAGATTTCACATATATTTAACCAAGGATTCCATGTTCCCATAACATTGCTCGCTCCACAATAGCGGCATTCTAAACCCAGCGCACGCTCAACAATAGCGGCGTCATAACCGATGGTCGCTCAACGGCGACAACACCCAATCGTTGCTCGCTCGAAAGCGGCACTCTATGATTCCCAATGTATGTCTATTTATCACATTTACCATATACCATGCATTTCACTATCCAATTATTGCAAGTACCATAAACCATGCACTTCGATACCCATCTATTTCCAATACCCTATACCATGCATTTTAATACTCATTTATTGTAAATACCACCAACCATGCATTTCAATGCCCATTTATTACAAATACCATATATCATGCATTTCACTATTGCAACATTATAAAAGGCTATGCTCGTACGTTATACGTACCTTAATTTCCGAAGTCCGAGCCGAACCTTGCTCGAGTTCCATGCCCCGAAGAACGATGTGCTAACACGGTAAATAATTCACAATTAATTACGAACATGCAACCCATGCTCAAGCACACCCATAACCCTCAACATATTGTCAACCCACGACAATTTACCATTTAAAAGACCCGGGGCAGGGCATATACAGGGAGGGAAATCGAATGAGACAATATCGAAAATTGCTCAAGGACCACCCCTAAATTTGAACCCCAACAACACAAATCAAACCCAAATAATCACCATAATTCATTTAAAACATGAATTAAGCTATCCAAGCAAGAATCAACACTCCTTGCCAAAAACCCCCAATTTTCGAATTCAATACCCTTAAATTCGAACCCAAACAAGCCCTTAAATTCGAACCCTTATAATTCTTCGAATTCGAACACAATCAAGCATCATAATGCATCTACAACATGAATTAATCAATTACCAACAACAATAATCGCCCCACAAGCGAAACCCCCAAATTTTCGAACCCTAACCCACAAAAACTAGCTGAAATTCGAACCAAAATGCAACCAAAATTTCGAACCAAAAAGTCTGCAATGCTCGACCCAAAAACACCATAAAAACGCCCCAAAAACACCAGAAAACTCGTGCCAAAAACATACCAAAATCGAGCCCCAAAAATCGGATGAACTGCAGTGACGAACCCTAGCGCTTTCTGCAGAAATCCGAGCTCAATCCTCGACCAAACTTCAAATTGTTGGTATGGAAATGACCGCCTGGAAGAGACGAACGCGGCGGCGGGTCGGACGCGCCGAACGGCGGCCGGACGGCGGCGGGCGAAGCACATTTGTGCGCGGTGGTCCAAAGGGGGTGGAACTTGAGACTTGGTGGAGTCTTGATGGTGTGTCGGGACCAAGATATGATTTCTTGGAACACACCGGTGTAAACATCCTCGGTGATGTATTTTGTGTGGATCAGTGACCGTGGGTAACCCGGTCCGGGTTGCAAGTGGTGCAACTACTCCTTTGGAGGAGATGGGCTGGGAAGCGAAAACTGGTTTTTCTGTGAGTATACTGTTGTATACTAGTGGTCCCCACCATGACGATATGTGTCATGCATCGTGGGAAGGTGGTGAATATCACGGATGATGTCTATGTCAGAACTAATGGTGATTTGGTTGGGTTGCAGTTTTGGTGGACTGACTTGTGGGACGATTCACGTCGAGGTATGTTGTTATCTTTCGGGTTTGTATTGGTTTTGGCGTTGCGCTATTTTGGGGCTTGGTGCGAGACTGGTATTCTCGCAGTTGTTAATTCGATTCTAAGGTGATTCAGAATCAGGGTCTTGGCTTTGTTTTGTTGGTGTAGTCCTGGTGTTACGAGGAGTACACCGGTGCAATTTCGAGGACGAAATTTTATTAGTAGGGGATAATTGTGATGTCCGGGAATTAATGGTGTTAATCCCGGTGTAGTATTAATCCTGGATGGATTTTTAATTGTGGCAATTAGGAATTAATTGCGGTTCGGCATCTCCCGAGGTTGGTAAATCGGGCCTTCTGGGCTCGTCTAATTGATTAGTTGGGATCGTTGGATCCCGAGGTTGAGATCGTATTCTCATTCCGGTGAAAACCTGCGAGTTGGGTTTTTAGTGTGACTCAGAATTTCGGGTGCTGTGTGTGGGCACCGGTAGGGGGTTTTTGAGTTAGAGAGAGAATTTTTGGAAACAGATGATTTTTAATGAATCATGATGTATTTGTGGGACTATTGATATTTTGGGGTATTTTTGCTATAAATACCAATTGAACCCGGGATTTTAATTATCGGAACCATTTTCTTCCCCCTCCTTCTCTCTCCCCGAACCCGCCGATTTTCGATCCCCTTTGGACCACCGCGCACAAATGTGCTTCGCCCGCCGCCGTCCGGCCGCCGTTCGGCGCGTCCGACCCGCCGCCGCGTTCGTCTCTTCCAGGCGGTCATTTCCATACCAACAATTTGAAGTTTGGTCGAGGATTGAGCTCGGATTTCTGCAGAAAGCGCTAGGGTTCGTCACTGCAGTTCATCCGATTTTTGGGGCTCGATTTTGGTATGTTTTTGGCACGAGTTTTCTGGTGTTTTTGGGGCGTTTTTATGGTGTTTTTGGGTCGAGCATTGCAGACTTTTTGGTTCGAAATTTTGGTTGCATTTTGGTTCGAATTTCAGCTAGTTTTTGTGGGTTAGGGTTCGAAAATTTGGGGGTTTCGCTTGTGGGGCGATTATTGTTGTTGGTAATTGATTAATTCATGTTGTAGATGCATTATGATGCTTGATTGTGTTCGAATTCGAAGAATTATAAGGGTTCGAATTTAAGGGCTTGTTTGGGTTCGAATTTAAGGGTATTGAATTCGAAAATTGGGGGTTTTTGGCAAGGAGTGTTGATTCTTGCTTGGATAGCTTAATTCATGTTTTAAATGAATTATGGTGATTATTTGGGTTTGATTTGTGTTGTATGGAAATGACCGCCTGGAAGAGACGAACGCGGCGGCGGGTCGGACGCGCCGAACGGCGGCCGGACGGCGGCGGGCGAAGCACATTTGTGCGCGGTGGTCCAAAGGGGATCGAAAATCGGCGGGTTCGGGGAGAGAGAAGGAGGGGGAAGAAAATGGTTCCGATAATTAAAATCCCGGGTTCAATTGGTATTTATAGCAAAAATACCCCAAAATGTCAATAGTCCCACAAATACATCATGATTCATTAAAAATCATCTGTTTCCAAAAATTCTCTCTCTAACTCAAAAACCCCCTACCGGTGCCCACACACAGCACCCGAAATTCTGAGTCACACTAAAAACCCAACTCGCAGGTTTTCACCGGAATGAGAATACGATCTCAACCTCGGGATCCAACGATCCCAACTAATCAATTAGACGAGCCCAGAAGGCCCGATTTACCAACCTCGGGAGATGCCGAACCGCAATTAATTCCTAATTGCCACAATTAAAAATCCATCCAGGATTAATACTACACCGGGATTAACACCATTAATTCCCGGACATCACATAGAGGGGAATCATTTAAATCACCACGAGGTGGTGCATCTTCATCTAGGTTTAGTGGAAAACGTTTTGGATCAAGGAAAGGGGAGGATAGAAAATCGAAAGGACAGTCCCAAGGCAGTAGTAGTAGTAGTGGACGTGGATTACAATGTTTTAAATGTGGACGGCCACATTATCAAAGAAATTGTCCACAGTTTGATACGGTGGTTTGTTTCCGTTGTGGGAAACCAGGACACGTGATCCGTGATTGTCCTCAAGTGGGTGGACAACAGAGGAGAGGACCAGTGTCAGATAATACAGTACAGCAGAGACCACAGGGTGTACCACAGTCTGGTGGAGGACAGAGGGCAGGAACACCTCAGGCTCAGGTGTATGCACTGAATAGGGAGGAAGCAGAGGCAGCTCCTGATACTGTGATAGCGGGTAAGTGTACTGTATTTACTTATCCTGCTTTTCTGTTGATTGATACTGGTGCATCACATTCTTTTATTGCACAAGCTTTTGTTGATCAGTATCATATATGCTCGTCTCCACTGTTGATGCCTCTTTATGTCTCGACACCCATGGGAACTACTATAATGACTTGTCAGAGTGTGTCTGATTGTGATATTCAGTTTGAGACTGAGTATGGACTACAGGCTGATTTGATTGTGTTAGACATGTCAGATTTTGATTGCATCCTTGGAATTGATGTGTTGAGTAGATATCAATCTATTGTGGATTGTAGTCAAAAGATTGTACGATTTCAATCTGATACTGGAACCCAATGGTATTTTTATGGCCAAGGATCGAGGGCAAGGATTCCTTTGATATCAGCAATCCGAATGTCGCGTTTGTTAGAGCGTGGACATGCGGGTTATTTGATTTATGCCCTTGATGTAAATGAACAGAAAAGAGAAAGGAAAGTGGAGGAGATACCAGTGATTGCAGAATATGCGGAGGTGTTTCCAGATGAGATACCTGGATTCCCACCGAGTCGAGAAGTGGAATTTGGTATTGATTTGATACCTGGTACTTCTGCAATTTCACGGGCTCCTTATCGGATGGCACCAACTGAATTGAAAGAGTTGAAAACTCAATTGCAAGACTTATTGGACAAGGGGTACATACGTCCTAGTGTATCGCCTTGGGGTGCTCCGGTATATTTGTGAAGAAGAAGGATGGGACAATGAGACTGTGTATTGACTATCGACAATTGAACAAGGTAACAATAAAGAATAAATATCCTCTTCCTCGTATTTATGATTTGTTTGATCAGTTGCAGGGATCAAGGATATATTCTAAGATTGACTTGAGGTCAGGGTATCATCAAATACGTGTGAGGGAAGGAGATATACAGAAGACAGCATTCAGAACTCGTTATGGACATTATGAGTTTCTGGTCATGCCTTTTGGAGTGACAAATGCTCCTGCTGTCTTTATGAGTTTAATGAATCGGGTTTTCCAGGAATACCTTGATCGATTTGTGATTGTATTTATCGATGATATACTGATCTATTCACGGAGTGATGCCGAACATGTTCAACATTTGCATATGGTATTGCAATTGTTGAGGACACATCAATTGTATGCCAAACTCAGTAAGTGTGAGTTTTGGTTGACTAGTGTCGGCTTTTTAGGACATGTTATTTCAGAAGAAGGTATATCAGTCGACCCAAAGAAAGTGGAAGCAGTTGGTCAGCACCTACTTCTGTGCCAGAGATTCGTAGTTTCTTGGGTTTAGCTGGATATTATAGACGGTTCGTTGAAGGATTTTCAGCGATTGCCAAACCATTGACACATTTGACACAGAAGGGGATATTATTTCAATGGTCAGAGGCGTGTGAGCGTAGTTTTCAAGAATTAAAACATCGATTGACTACAGCTCCAGTCTTGATCATTCCATCTGAGCATGACAGGTTTGCAGTATATACTGATGCATCTTTACTTGGATTGGGTTGTGTATTGATGCAGGACAAACATGTAGTGGCTTATGCATCACGACAGTTGAAGCCACATGAATTGAGATATCCAGTGCATGATCTGGAATTGGCTGCCATTGTCTTTGCATTGAAGATATGGCGACATTATTTGTATGGTACGTCGTTTACCATATATACAGATCATAAAAGTTTAAAATTTCTATTCACTCAAGCAGAGTTGAATATGAGACAAAGGAGATGGATGGATCTGTTGAAAGATTATGATTGTGAGATTGAATATCATCCAGGAAAGGCTAATCTTACAGCAGATGCCTTGAGTCAGAAACTACATCATACGGCTGACGAGGTGATTCATTTATCTGCTTTGATGACTTCTTGTTGTACTTTGGGTTATGATTTTGATATGGAATTAGAGCCAGTACGGGTATCAACATTGTTGGTTGAACCCGACATTTTTGAGAAAATCAGAACGGCACAACTGGCTGATGATGAAGTACAATAATGGAAGGAAAAGATAAATCAAGGACAAACATCTCCCGTGGTACTTACAAGTGATGGAATGTTGAAATACAGAAATTGTTGGGTAGTACCTGCTTCATTAGGACTACGCCAAGAACTACTACAACGTGCTCATTGTAGTAGATACAGTATACATCCTGGAGGAAAGAAGATGTATCATGATTTACGTACCCAATTTTGGTGGAAACGTATGAAACAGGATGTATTGAGTTTTGTGAAACGGTGTTTAATCTGTCAACAAGTGAAAGCAGAAAGACAGAGACCAGGAGGTGAATTACATAGTTTGGAAATTCCTCAGTGGAAATGGGAACATATCACGATGGATTTTGTGACTCATTTACCACGGACGTCTTCTGGTTGCGATGCCATTTGGGTGATTGTTGACAGACTCACCAAAGTATCTCATTTTGTGCCATATTGTATGACATATACATATCTGAGAATGGCACAGTTATACATTCAACATGTAGTGAGACTACATGGTATTCCAGTTTCCATTGTATCGGATAGGGATCCTGTAAGGACCCCATATACTTAACCCTTGATTAGTGTATTAATCATTATGTGTGGCACATGCTTTCAATAAAATTATTCGGGAAACTCAGATGATACTTTACCATTGAATGGCAATTACAAAGTTTTCTTTAACATACAGTGTTATAAGCTCATCATCCTAACAACAACAGACTCATAGGGTTCGCCCATTGCACCACTTTTTACATTGTGGACTTTTATAAAAATTTGGGCAGAGTCTCCCCATAAATAGAGCTATCTCGAAATAAAAGCACAACGCATAACATAATTCCCGGCCAGGGAAGACATAAAACTCATCAGAAAACAGCAATATCAAGTAAATTCCCAGCCAGGGAAGACACCACACATATGACAACAAAAGTGAGTTTCAACACCCACAATACACCAATGACTCTCATATCATTTAGCAATTCTACCTCTAATTGCATGCAACATAGAATGAAAGAGAGAAAGGCTCATGCCTTTATATACAACGCATATACAAGTAATCTTGCTCACATGCGAGCATCATGAATATGTATATAACCCTCATGGGTATATAAGTACTCTATACGATACCGTGCTCCATTGGTACCACGATCCTGGGAGTACATCCAATCAACAGCTCGAGCTCATCTCCAAAGCCATCGATGTACCTGTTCACCTGCCCCAACAGAGACATCCCCCAACGGGGTGAGCATACCAATTCCACAATTTCATAATCATAATGACATAATACATAATTTATGAAAATGTAAATATTGTGGAACATATGTGATACTTCCTGGATGGTATCATCCTCATCATAGCGTACCCCTGTAATAATCCTGTTCTCAAAACAGATAAATCATCAAATCCTGAATATGCAGTTAATCATCATATTGGTTAACCCTAGCCAGTTTCAATTTAACAACATTTCATAACATCTTTCTTTATCTAGCAATTATCATAATTCTAGATATCATATTGAGATTTCCTTAACTTCCGATACTAGTTAATCACTTCTCTGATTAACTACGTCTCTGTTCTTATTCATTACCAATAGGGAATAAAATACAAATATCCTAGATATCTAATCAAATACCACCTTTTTCATTTCTTACTTCAAGTAGCATCATACTATCGGTGTTTGCTCCGTAGCAACCACACCCCATCATTTGCTCGCTTCATAGCGGCACTAAGCATTTCACCATGTGAATCAACATAACGTAATCAAGTCCCGGTACCATCATAGTAAAACATTTCATGTATTTTAAATCATGCATCATACTTGCAAAAACATCATTTAAACTATGCTCGTACGCTAAACGTACCTTAAATCCTCGAAGTCCGAGCCAAACCTTGCTCGAGTTCCATGCCCCGAGGAACAATGTGCTAGCACGATAAATAATTCACAATTATTTACGAACATGTAACCCATGCTCAAGCACATCCATAACCCTCAAAATATTGTCGACACACGACAATTAAACATCTAAAAGACCCGGAGCAGGGTACATGCAGGGAGGGAAAACGAATGCGGCATATCGAAAAATTGCCTAAGAACACCTTCAATAATTCGAACCCTAGCATCACGATTCGAACCCAACCAACCATCATAAATCATCTAAAACATGTAATAAACGATCTCTAACATGAATCATCAACCCATAGCCAAAACCCCCAAAATCGAAATCAAACCCTCACCAAATTAGGGCAAAATTCGAACATAACATCTCAATTCGATCCCAATTAAGCATCATAATTCATTTAAACATGAATTAATCGAATAACAACAAGAACCATCATCCTCATGCCAAAAATCCAAATTTTCGAACCCTAACTCACAAAAAATCGAGCTGAAATTCAACTAAAAGCAACAATTATTTCGAACCATAAAAGTCTGAAATCATCGACTCAAAATCAGCTTAAAACGCCCCAAAAACACCAGAAAAATCGTACCAAAAACATACCAAAATCGCGCCCCAAAAATCGGATGAACTCCAGTTTCGAACCCTACGCTTTTCTGGCAAATCCGAACGCGATTCTCGACGAAACTTCGAATTGTTGGTATGGATAGGAGCGCCTGGAAGAGACGGTTCCAACGGCGGGTGGCACGCGCCGAACGGCGGCCGGACGGCGGCGGGCCGACGACTTTTACGCGCGGGGGTCAAAAGGGGATCGGGAAAGCTACGCGGGGAAGAGAGAGGGAGAAGGTGCTGAAATGGTTCCGATAATTAAAATCTCGGGTTTAACTGGTATTTATAGCAAAAATACCCCGAAATACTAATATCCCCACAAATACATCATGATTCATTAAAAATCATCTGTTTTCAAAAATTCTCTCTCTAACTCAAAAATCCCCTACCGGTGCCCACACACAGCACCCGAGATTCTGAGTCACACTAAAAACCCAACTCACAGGTTTTCATCGAAATGAGAATACGATCTCAACCTCGGGATCCAACGATCCCAATTACTCAAATAGACGAGCCCGGAAGGCCCAACGCCTCGATTAAACTCCAAATCGCCAGGTAAAACAACTTTAGGGGTTATTACCACTCCGGAATTAACATCCTTAATCCCCGGTCATCACAGATCCGAGATTTACTTCTCATTTCTGGGAAGGGTTACAGACAGCGTTGGGAACTGAAGTGCGGTTGAGTACAGCATATCATCCGCAGACAGATGGACAAACAGAGCGTACGATACAGACGCTTGAGGATATGTTGCGTGCCTGTGTATTAGAGTTTGATACCTCTTGGCAAGATTCGTTGCCATTAGTGGAATTTTCATATAACAACAGTTATCAGACTAGTATACAGATGGCACCATTTGAGGCTTTGTATGGGCGACGATGTAGATCGCCATTGTATTGGGATGATGTGGATCAGTCTTCCTTAACTGGACCAGATATGATTCATGAAATGGAAGAGAAAGTAAAGGTCATTCGATTGAAACTTAAAGCTGCTCAGGATAGACAGGCTGCGTATGCCAATAAGCGACGGAGACCACTTGAATTTCAAGTTGGTGACCGTGTGTTCTTGAAAATTTCACCTTTTAAAGGTGTAGTACGGTTTGGTAAGCGTGGAAAATTGTCTCCACGGTATGTTGGTCCGTATGAGGTATTGCAACGTATTGGTACGTTGGCATATCGATTGGCACTACCACCGGCGTTGAGTAGTATTCATGATGTTTTTCATGTTTCACTGTTGAGGAAATATGAACCAGATCCGAGTCATGTCTTACAGCTACCTGATGTACAGTTGGATACAGATGTATCGTATGAGGAACGACCGGTTATGATCTTGGATCGAGCTGAACGCAGGTTGCGTAATAAGGTGATTCCTATGGTTAAGGTACAGTGGGACAGACGGGGTGTCGAAGAGGCAACGTGGGAGACGGAGCAGCATATGATGCAACGGTATCCGGAATTGTTTTCTGGTATGATTTTACAGTTTCATGATACTGTTGGTATATACATATTGTACTGTTGCATACATGATTATGTTTCCTATCTTTTTATAATAGGATGGTTGAGTTGTGTATCATGATATGCATGTTTGTATATACAATTTCGAGGACGAAATTCAATGAGTGGGGGAGAATTGTAATGCCTCGATTTATGTTATATACGTGTGATATGATTATGGTGTAATTATATCACGTGGTAGTATGATAATGGGGGTTCGAGTGGAACCAAGAATGACTTACTACATGTATGAAAAGATATATGGTAATCGTGTACAATGAGTTGAACCATAATATATCAAGAAATATGAAATGTATATGCATTTGAAGGTGCATTAAAATGTACATGTGAGTTGCATTTGACATGAGTTTGAAGGGAATTACATATGCATGTGAATTTGAGTTGCAAGTGGGCATTTGAATATGCATGTGAATTGAATTTGACTTGGAGTTGCATTTGCATTTGGATGTCATCTTCATGTACATGACACTTAACATGTAATTATCTCCAAATGACATGATATCAATTAAATTAGGGACTTAAGGGTCTATATCAAGTGGCTTAGAGGTGAAATCACATACTACACCACTTTTCACCTAAAAATCTCTACACGAGCTCCTCTCCATTTCTTTCAAGGTTTTGTTGGTTTGAGCTTGGGTTTCAATTGTAACTTGAGCTAGGAGGGTGTGTGAAGTGGAATTGTACCATCTTGGTAAGAAATTCATAGTTGTATACTTGATTTTGTCATTGGTGTTGATGTATGAGACATAGCATATCAAGTGTTCATGTGTACAATCATAACATGTTTATATGCTAGGAATTGAAATCTATGATGTTAGAATCATGTGAAGATGTTCCTAGATAGTGCATGAAACATGTTTACATGTTAAAATTCGAGTTGTAGGAGAAGAGCTAGGAGGATAAGCTCAAAATCGCCATGTTCTGAACTTTCTGGACATCGGCGATCGATCGCGAGCTTTGTGGCGATCGATCGCCGAGACAGAGTAAATTTTAAGGCGGTTAAATCATGTGGCGATCGATCGGTGAAAATGTGGCGATCGATCGCGAGCAAACAGAGCACTTTGGCGATCGATCGCGAGGGAGGCAGAACAGTTTGGCAATCGATCGGTGAAATGTGCGATCGATCGCCAGAGTTCAAATCTTGAAAAATTTTATATTTTGTAGAATTTGATTTTAATGCCTATGATAACATGTTATATTGTTGGCATTGTTGTAGCATCATCTCAGGGGACAGGGCAAAGAGGCAATTAGCTATCAACGCCTGATTTATCGCTTTTGTGTCGCAATACAGGTACGTGTTGACGTACGGAGTATAGATATGATGCGATGATGATGTTATGGTTTTGATATCATATGATTTATGTTATCTTGTGTAATATGATTGGTAGTTCATATGCATGTTCATACATGGATTTCATATGATTGAGATGGAGGCCTTGATAGATATGTGTATATGCTTTGGTGAGATCATTGCCTCGATAGATATGCCTGGTGTGGTATATGCTTTGGCTGGGATCGTTGCCACGATAGATATACGACATATGCTTTGGCTTGAGAGATATACGCCTGGTGTGGGTATATACTCTGGCTATTATCACCGATGAGCATGGTACTATGATATGTGCTGCTAATATGCAGATGTGATGTGGTTCCACTGACATATTGAGCTGATTAGGCATATCATATGGGGCTGTGATAATAGGGAAATTGGTGAGACATGTCATGACATAGTGCATTTGTGGATGCATGATACAGAACATTCACGTATAGATGATTTATTTGTGCTTTATCATTGATATTGATATTGTGATTTGATATTGCACTGAGATAATTGTTATCTATACTCATTGTGTGAATGTTTCTGTAGGGACTCATAGACTTGGGGAGCGTGAGTCATGATTTCCGCTGCGAGGGGAACCACTGCCTAGGAGATCTTTTGGATTAGGTTGTTTATGTACATGTTATGTATAGTTTGTTAGGTTTTTGATAACCTTGTAAACAACTTAACTAGTATGAACTCTTAATCCGTGCATGGTGCATTACTTAATTCAGACTCACATTGTATGTTTAATGGATACATAATGGATTAAGTAAAGAGGACCCCACACCTGGCCTCAGCCTTTCATGCCATAGTATCCCTACAGGAACAATCCCAAACTATGAGCATATAATAATCCATATTCACCACAATATGATTATAATGAGTAAATGCATAAATCATGAGTACAAAGTACTTCCTGTATCTCAATGCTTTTCAAAATGCTCCCTTTGGTGTCCCTGTGCCACAACTCACAATCATAATCAACAGATTATATTATCATTCCATAGATGTCATGACATATAATTATTCCACTATGATCACATATCATAAACGCACATAAGCAAAATAGTTGTGCCACACAACACTAACTACCATCATGCATAAGTATGTGCTTCTCATTCCCATTAACATGTTCCTAGGCCCTCAACAGCCCCAAAGAGCAAACCACTGCACTGATACCACTAATGTAAGGACCCCCGTGCCCTTAATCCATTATTAGTATATTAACCCAAACATTTAGTGCATGTGATTATATATGTAGGGGAAAATCCCACTTGACATCATAACAAACCATGCCAATAATAAAATTTCTTTACATTATTCCATATAATGTCTAGTTTCCCCCAACCAAGTCCACATACGCATCATGCACCATTATAATACACTAACATGTTCTCAGTTCATTTAGCAATTCAATAAATAATTGCATGCATCACATAAATGAAAAGAGAAAGGCCCTTGCCTTCTTTATACAACCCATATACTGTGATGTCCGGAATAATGATTAATTGTCAAATGGATTTAATTATGATATTTTTATGATATGTCGGGATTTAATTCTTGAGTGTCGGATTTTGGAACGGAGTTGGGATAAATGATTTCGAGATTGGAATAAGTAATTCCGGGTTGAACTTGTATCGTAAATTAAATCTAAGCGAGGGTTTCTAGCAATAATAAATTAGTTGAATTAATTGGAAAATAATAAGATTGGGAAGAGATATTATATGTGTGGATGGGATTAAATTGGGCATGTTTTCTCTCCTCTCTTTCTCATCAAAATCGACAAACCCATCTCTCCCCCACTTCTCTTCCTCGCGACTTCACGCAGCGAAGAGGCAACGACTTCTGAAAATTTTCGTGCGATTTTCCTCAAGGTTTGTAGATGATTTTATCTCTTTCCCTTAGTTATTCAACTCCTTGAACATTTCACATATTGGGGTCGATTTCATGCTGCGATTTTTGAAGAAATATAATCGGTTTCAGTACCATGCTACTCGAAATTTTGTGGGTTTTATTTAATCGATTTATGCCTCATGAGTTGTCTTAGATTGGTTAAATCCTTTCATCGTCTTCACTCTTTTTCCCTGCTGCTACAGTACGAAAATGCAGATGTAGTTTGGGTCATTGTTGTTACTTAAGCTTGTTCCTTACTGTTGGAATTCTTGACGTATGTGTGTAAGTTTCGGCTGCTGTGTGTGCGTTGAAGTTGCTGTGTGCGTGCATGTATTTCAGCAGGTGTATGTTTATAGGCATATTTTTTATTGCTGCTGTGTGTGAAAGCTAAAATCAATGTATATATGTGCTACTGTTGTTGATCAAAGTAGCTATTGTTTTGGGAGTATAGTGCTGCCCGAAAATCGTTACGTCTTGTTTAATCGCTTTTTTTATGAAGATTGTAGATGAAAAGTTTGAATACTTGTTCTAATCTTATAATAGATGTTAAACTTGATGCTATGTATTGAGTTTGTGGGGTGTCTGTGACTTGACTTTTGGGGATGTCTTGCTGTTTTTAGGGGCTGATTTTAACTTGAAGAACTCGCAAAAAAGTTGTTTGAAAATCAGACTCATAAGGTGTTTGATAATATTCTTAAGTGATGTTCAAGTGTTGGCAAAAGCTCTACTAATTGTGTAGTGAGAAAGTCTACGTTTATGGCTCATATCATGATAGAGTTTTTGGAGAGTATGGGGCTATGGGTTGATTTTTTTAATAACTTTAAGCATGTGTCGTCAAGTAAATAAATGAGTTAGATACATGTTAAGGTGTGTTATAAACATGTATTAAAGTGTATATTATGAATATACTTGCATGTGTACAATAGCATGAATTGGAGACGTTATTGAGTATTTGAATGACAATTCTATGAACTAACTGTACAGTTGATTTGAGCAATATAGATTGTCTTGATTTTTGAATTTACTTACTGTATAGTTGAGTTGGAGATGACTCAAATAGAGGATTATTGGCTTGTTTGTGTACACTATGAAGCATGAAAATGAAGAGTGCTTAATGATGTTAATTGTTTTGAATATGAGCTAATATTGAATTGATATTGGATATAGACACTATACAAGACTTCAGACGTTGATGATAGCTTGTTCATGTTGTCGACTATAAGGTACGTGGTAACGTACGAGCAGGTATAATATGAATTATTTCATATTCCAGTATTCATGTATTGTTGAATTGTGATAACTGAATATAAGAAAAATGAATACGTGAATTGAGTTGATATATGTGGTACGATGGACACGTAAATGTACGTGGTCCGGATATGGAGTTGGGTATGGATGCCTTTGGCACGATCGATATGAGAAATGGTTGAGAATGAGATTAACGTGCAGGCAGAGCTGCCTTCGATATGAGACTCGTTATGATTGCGTATAAATGATGAATTGGGATTATATTGAATTATTGCATTGATGAGTTTCATGTTGTGATTAACGATACTGAACTTGATGTTTATGAAAGCATGTGAGACTGAAACAGGAACAACTAGTGGAAGCTATACGGATTCCGAACTGTACAGGGAGTATATTTTTATGGATTTTTAAATACTCTTAAATCGTTATATTATGAATTAATTATAAGTGTTATGCATTGTCATGAATAGGAGTATCGTGACAAGGTATGCTCACCCGTGTGGGGGCTGTTTCTGTTGAAACAGGTACTAAACTACTTTGGGATATTGGTTCGAGCTTTGTTGGATCATGCCGCTTCCAGAAGCAGAAGCGTATATGAGAGTGGGTAAATAGGATACGCTATTTATTCAGTTAGATGGTATTCATTAATTTGTTGCTCTTATGTGAGCAATTGGAAGCATGTATATGGACTGTATAAGGGTGTTGAAGCCCACTTTTGATGTCTTCCTAGTATGGTGTTTTCCCTGGCTGGGAACTTATTTAGAGGCTTGTTTTCTTTTAAGTATTGTGTTTTTCCCTGGCTGGGAATTATATTGGTGATGTTTATTATTTTGGGATAGCTCAATTTATGGGGAGACTCTGCCCAAATTTTTATAAAAACCCACAATATAAAAAGTGGTGTAATGGGGATGGTAATGGGCGAAATCTTTGAGTCTATTTGTTGGTAGAGATGATCATATAATGTTGAACATTATTTATGTCATGGGATTATGGGAAACATGAAATGATTCTTTTTAAAGAATGAAAAGAAAATGAAAAATTTATACACATACGACGTCATAAATGAACTAATGACGAGTTTAAGTGTTGGGGTCTTACATTAGTGGTATCAGAGCAGTGGTTGCTCTTTGGGGCTGTTAAGGGCCTAGGACGTTATTGATAGCACATATTTATGCATGATGGCATTAATGTTGTATGACACAACTAGTTGTTTATGTGCTTTTATTATATGAAAAGTGGTGTTGCTAACCGTTGTGGTTGCAGGAATCGTGTGAAACGCGATAGGATGGCCTTAACAGTAATGTCTGGCACTCCGTATGTTATGTGCCAAGGAATCTGATTTTGTGAGAAAGTCAGGTAAAGGGATATTTCCGAGGTAACATGTATTTGATATACGTATTGACTTGCAAGTGGTTGCATATATGTATTGAATGTTTGATGCATAGCATATATGGCTATTGTTGCTAACCATGATGGTTGAAGGTCACAGGAAATGTGGTAAGATGCCACAGGGTGAGATGCCCATATGGTAAGATGCCATACGATGTTTATGATGTGGTAAGATGCCACAGGGTAAGATGCCCATATGGTAAGATGCCATACAATGTTTATGATGTGGTAAGATGCCACAGGGTAAGATGCCCATATGGTAAGATGCCATACGATGTTTATGATGTGGTAAGATGCCACAGGGTAAGATGCCCATATGGTAAGATGCCATACGATGTTTATGATGTGGTAAGATGCCCATATGGTAAGATGCCATACGATGTTTATGATATGGTAAGATGCCACAGGGTAAGATGCCGATATGGTAAGAGGCCATACGATGTTTATATTATGGTAAGATGCCATATAATGTTATGATGTTTATAATATGGTAAGATGCCATATAATGTTATGATGTTTATAATATGGTAAGATGCCATAAGTTGTTATGATGTTACGATATAGAAAGATACCATATGACGTTATGATGTTTACGATGTGGTAAGATACCATATGATGCTATGATGTTAATCAATTACGTTAAGATCTAATGATTACGTGCATGAATATTTGAAACAGGGACAACAAAAGTGGGTTAATGCGTTTAACCAGGAAGTATACTTAACTAAGATTCATGCATTTATTTATTTATGTACCTTTTCTATGATGATGGGCGATGATTCATGCCGCCAGACATGTGTTTAGCGATGGTGCATTCCGCTGATTCCATGGCGATGGTTCTTGCCGCCGATTATATATATAGCGACGTCTCATTCCGCTATTCTGTTGATGGTGAGTATATCAATTTGTGTATTGATATGAAATCATATTTTGTGGAATATTTACGTTGAGAGCAGGGACAATTTAAAGGATCAAGTGTGGATCAACTGTGTACAGTAAGTGTTAGTACATCTTGTTGTTTTAAGAATGTATATTCATTGTGATTATGGATATTATATGCATGCCAGTAGTGGCGATGAGTATTATGTACCGCCGTAGGGCGATGAAGATTGATGCATTGCTATTGTGTTAGCAATGAATATTTTAGTACCGCTATTGTAATTAGCGATGAATGCTGTTGTATCGCAATTGTGTTAGCAATAAGTATTGATGATGCTTTGATTGCAGATTACAATAGAAGTTGTGCTATGTACAGTTATGTTATTGCTCATTGGGTATATGTGATTTAGGCCCAAGAGGATATTGGATCGATCCAGGAGGACGAAGTATCGAGGTAAACCGTTTCAGTTGGTTGAACATATTGATATATGCTGATTCGAGTTATTTTGTTGATTTATATTGATTTTTAAATCATGTACATGTAGAAAAGTTGATAATGGAATTGAAGTGGAACCTAGATGTGTCATTCATATTTTGTTGCGGTAATAAGGCAAGAAGAGGTGTAACCTCTGTGATAACACTCTCATATCTACGGTGTGTAGTGATGAGATACTGAAAATAGATGTTAATCATTTTGTGACGATAATTATTGTTGTGAAAGCATGCTAGTTTTGTATGTGGTAGGATTAATAATTGATTAATCACCTATTATGTTGAATGGAATACCATCAGATAGACATGAGTTTAATGAGCGTGTCACGGGATGACATGAGTATGTTGCGGGATGACGCGTGATTGCTACGAATGTCCTGTGTGGACGTGTGATCATGGTGAACGTTGCAGGTCGACGTAGTAAGTACGAAATTATGACGTTATTATCTGGTATATAATGACAACACTGATAAATAGTCATGGAATGATTAATGATGAGTTAGACATGATGTGATAGACAATATAATAATGTCATAATGTGAATACATGGGATTTGTAAACATTCACTTTAAACGATTGATCATTTTGATATTGTGTTAGAAACTGGAAGGCATATAAATAACGATATATGTGATGAGACTGGGTATGAGAAATCACGAATACATACTACACCATGATATGTTATTCATTTATGAAATGGTATTTTGTTGAATTTAATCACACAGATACGTGATAGTCTGTTGTACCATGATATGTGCAGGATTGCGTGAAACTTTTGATGCAGAGAATTGATGTTTGATATGGAAACTTTATGAATATCGAAATGCGTAAATGACAAGGTACGTGTTATGTTATGAGTATTTGAGAGATACTAACGAGTTTATTTCGTACTTGTTCTATGGCAGATAATAGTTGGGTAATGTACTGTGGAAATGTTGATACTTAAGAGTACGTGAGTACTGTGATGAGTATGATACTATGATGCCATTGTATATTGTAGATGATTCCATCTACAAAGGTAAGTCACGAATTATTCCATATTGATGTTGATGCTTTATGTTAGATGGAGTATAATTGTGACGTAGGAATATTGGTGTTAGGTCATTTATCATGATTTGATATTGGTGATCTGTGGTTGTTGGTACGAATGATGTGAATACATGTAGATGAGAATTACTAATGGGTTTTCTAGTAATTACTTTGCACCAGATAATAGCCAGGAGATTATATATGAGATGTTGATGCGTAAAGGCTCAAGATTACCGTTACTTGATACGCGCGATGGTGATGATGTTGGTATAAGTTGCATATATTTGCAACAACACAGGTATGAAGTTATTTATACGATGAATGTTGGTGTATTGTCATACATTCTTATATACACATGATATGCATGAGTTGCATGATTTAGCGATTATATGATGTATACTATGATGAAAGTAAACTATGACGGATTAAGATTTTGTGCAAGGAAACTGTACCGATGGGAGTACACAGTCCTGAAATATGACAAAGAAGTTTGATGATTAAACACTGTAAGCGTTGACTTTTACGAATTAATGACACTTGATAATTGTTAACATGTTGATACTAATCTTCGAATGATGCTAGTGTGCTAGTAATGATAATTTATCATATCATAATGAAGAGTACATAATGGCTAAAGTACGATGATGGTAATTTCATGACGAATTACATGAATAAGTGTATTCATATATGATAACTCATTGAATTTTAATGTTGGAATATGGTAAAGTGATGTAAATTGCAGTCTTACGATCGTTGGTGTTATGGGGCACATGTGTGAACCGTGATGATTCGAATGAATGTTATCCTACAGATGATCAAGTCACTATCTTGAGCTGTATATCGTACGTGAATTTTACTGTTGGCTTTTATGGTAAGCACGCATTTTAATTTCGAGGTCGAAATTTTATTAGTTGGGGAGAATTGTGATGTCCGGAATAATTATTAATTGTCAAATGGATTTAATTATGATATTTTTATGATATGTCGGGATTTAATTCTTGAGTGTCGGATTTTGGAACGGAGTTGGGATAAATGATTTCGGGATTGGAATAAGTAATTCCGGGTTGAACTTGTATCGTAAATTAAATCTAAGCGAGGTTTTCTAGCAATAATAAATTAGTTGAATTAACTGGAAAATAATAAGATTGGGAAGAGATATTATATGTGTGGATGGGATTAAATTGGGCATGTTTTCTCTCCTCTCTTTCTCATCAAAATTGACAAACCCATCTCTCCCCCACTTCTCTTCCTCGCGACTTCACGCAGCAAAGAGGCAACGACTTCTGAAAATTTTCGTGCGATTTTCCTCAAGGTTTGTAGATGATTTTATATTTTTCCCTTAGTTATTCAACTCCTTGAACATTTCACATATTGGGGTCGATTTCATGCTGCGATTTTTGAAGAAATATAATCGGCTTCAGTACCATGCTGCTCGAAATTTTGTGGGTTTTATTTAATCGATTTATGCCTCATGAGTTGTCTTAGATTGGTTAAATCCTTTCATCGTCTTCACTCTTTTTCCCTGCTGCTACAGTACAAAAATGCAGATGTAGTTTGGGTCATTGTTGTTACTTAAGCTTGTTCCTTACTGTTGGAATTATTGACGTATGTGTGTAAGTTTCGGCTGCTGTGTGTGCGTTGAAGTTGCTGTGTGCGTGCATGTATTTCAGCAGGTGTATGTTTATAGGCATATTTATTTATTGCTGCTGTGTGTGAAAGCTAAAATCAATGTATATATGTGCTACTGTTGTTGATCAAAGTAGATATTGTTTTGGGAGTATAGTGCTGCCCGGAAATCGTTACGTCTTGTTTAATCGCTTTTGTTATGAAGATTGTAGATGAAAAGTTTGAATACTTGTTCTAATCTTATAATAGATGTTAAACTTGATGCTATGTATTGAGTTTGTGGGGTGTCTGTGACTTGACTTTTGGGGATGTCTTGGTGTTTTTTTAGGGGCTGATTTTAACTTGAAGAACTCGCATAAAAGTTGTTTGAAAATCAGACTCATAAGGTGTTTGATAATATTCTTAAGTGATGTTCAAGTGTTGGCAAAAGCTCTACTAATTGTGTAGTGAGAAAGTCTACGTTTATGGCTCATATCATGATAGAGTTTTTGGAGAGTATGGGGCTATGGGTTGATTTTTTTAATAACTTTAAGCATGTGTCGTCAAGTAAAAAAATGAGTTAGATACATGTTAAGGTGTGTTATAAACATGTATTAAAGTGTATATTATGAATATACTTGCATGTGTACAATAGCATGAATTGGAGACGTTATTGAGTATTTGAATGACAATTCTATGAACTAACTGTATAGTTGATTTGAGCAATATAGATTGTCTTGATTTGTGAATTTACTTACTGTATAGTTGAGTTGGAGATGACTCAAATAGAGGATTATTGGCTTGTTTGTGTACATTATGAAGCATGAAAATGAAGAGTGCTTAATGATGTTAATTGTTTTGAATATGAGCTAATATTGAATTGATATTGGATATAGACACTATACAAGACTTCAGACGTTGATGATAGCTTGTTCATGTTGTCGACTATAAGGTACGTGGTAACGTACGAGCAGGTATAATATGAATTATTTCATATTCCAGTATTCATGTATTGTTGAATTGTGATAACTGAATATAAGAAAAATGAATACATGAATTGAGTTGATATATGTGGTATGATGGACACGTAAATGTACGTGGTCCGGATATGGAGTTGGGTATGGATGCCTTTGCCACGATCGATATGAGAAATGGTTGAGAATGAGATTAACGTGCAGGCAGAGCTGCCTTCGATATGAGACTCGTTATGATTGAGTATAAATGATGAATTGAGATTATATTGAATTATTGCATTGATGAGTTTCATGTTGTGATTAACGATACTAAACTTGATGTTTATGAAAGCATGTGAGACTGAAACAGGAACAACTAGTGGAAGCTATACGGATTCCGAACTGTACAGGGAGTATATTTTTATGGATTTTTAAATACTCTTAAATCGTTATATTATGAATTAATTATAAGTGTTATGCATTGTCATGAATAGGAGTATCGTGACAAGGTTTGCTCACCCGTGTGGGGGCTGTTTCTGTTGAAACAGATACTAAACTACTTTGGGATATTGGTTCGAGCTTTGTTGGATCATGTCGCTTCCAGAAGCAGAAGCGTATATGAGAGTGGGTAAATAGGATACGCTATTTATTCAGTTAGATGGTATTCATTTATTTGTTGCTCGTATGTGAGCAATTGGAAACATGTATATGGACTGTATAAGGGTGTTGAAGCCCACTTCTGATGTCTTCCTAGTATGGTGTTTTCCCTGGCTGGGAACTTATTTAGAAGCTTGTTTTCTTTTAAGTATTGTGTTTTTCCCTGGCTGGGAATTATATTGGTGATGTTTATTATTTTGGGATAGCTCAAATTATGGGGAGACTCTGCCCATATTTTTATAAAAACCCACAATATAAAAAGTGGTGTAATGGGGATGGTAATGGGCGAAATCTTTGAGTCTATTTGTTGGTAGAGATGATCATATAATGTTGAACATTATTTATGTCATGGGATTATGGGAAACATGAAATGATTCTTTTTAAAGAATGAAAAGAAAATGAAAAATTTATACACATACGACGTCATAAATGAACTAATGATGAGTTTAAGTGTTGGGGTCTTACATATACACATCATGTAAGTAATCCAACAAGCATACAACGCAACGGAATTTAAAATTTTGGATTACTAGAACCGGGATCTATACAAAGTGGTCATATCGGATTATAGATAATAAGAGTCTCACCCTTGTAGCGTGTTTGAGCAGAATCCACGAAGCACCACGTCCAACGAATTCCGAGTCACGAGCAACACCTCCAAGGTCTTGCCTCTACGGTATCCACACGATTAAATCGAACAAGGGACGTTCAAGAACAAGTTGCTAGACTTATTCTTGAACCAAAACCGATTAAACGGTGGCCTTTCCGATCACCACTATTCACGTCGGCCGTGAAGATGGAGGAGGAAGGAGGCGGCGGCCGAGAGCTCTTGGTGTGGTGGCTAGGTTATTTTATGAATTGTGCATCTAACAATTAATCATAACCTTGTATTTATATTATAAGATTTAATTAAGGTTCAAGACTTTCTTAAAGTCTCATGGGCCCAAACCCATGATTTAATTAAATCCTTATAATCATTTAATTAAGACTCTTCTTAATTATTTAATTCAGACCATGAATTTAATTCCCTTTATCTATTTAATATTTTGTGCGACCCGATAGGATCTTGTAATGTTGGCAGTGACATAAAATCTCATTTTACGTCACAAGCAATGAGCGGTATCTAGCAACACATCAAGGCTACCCAAATTACAAGAATGTCTTTGACTCGACATAACCTTTAGAACTTGTGCTAATATTAACCATGTAACTTAATCCCTTTATCCATGTGTTTAGATTGAACACGAGTCATGTAATAGTCACACTCGTATATTCAATCTCTATTTCTTGATCCCCAAGTAGAACTAGAATAAACGAATAAGCTCGATATCACATATCGACTCATTCGAGCACGGCCATGCATTTTAGTCTTACTTGATCAAGGGCCCAAACACTTCTCCTGTTATATAGGAGGGACAAATCCTATCTTGATCAATCAACATCCCTCTACATAATTCGTAGTGTATCCAATAGTTGTCTTTATAGTTTACCCTGTTACAGGTAACGTTTGACAATATCAAGATACATAACTCCTAATGTTGGGTTCTCTGATGATCTCAAGTCGTAAGGATTACATACATTATTATCACAATGAGAATTGCTTATGACACTCATATAACTATCCATGTAGCATTCTCATGGTGGGTCTGTCCAGTACATTGTTCTCTAACATGTACCCATGTGTTGATTTGATATCTCATATCCATGAATTAATTCATCAATCAAAACATACTAGTCTCAATGTATTATCATTATCCTTATTTATGATAATACTTGACTAGGGACAATCTTTAAGAATAATACAATATTATTCTAAGGACATTAACTTATATATCAATTCATATTGCACAGATATTCGAATAATATATAATAATGATTTGCCATTTAAAAATCATAATACATTGTATGTCATAAACAATCATCTAATGACATGTCTTAGGGCATATCCCAACAAATCTCCCACTTGCACTAAGACCACTCAGACATATACCTAATGCCTAGAGATCTAGTATGACGATCATGCTTCTGCTGTGACAGTGGCCTCGTCAATTGGTCAGATACATTATCATCTGTTGGTACTTTGCATATTTTAACATCTCCCCTTTCAACGATTTCTCGAATGAAATGAAAGCGGCGAAGTATGTGCTTGGATCTTTGGTGAGATCTAGGTTCCTTAGTCAATGCGATCACTCCATTGTTGTCACAATAGAGTTCTATCGGATCCTTAATGCTAGGCACCACTCCAAGTTCAGAAATTAACTTCCTGATCCAAACAGCTTCATTTGTTGCATCTGAGGCAGCAATGTACTAAGCTTCCGTTGTAGAATCGGCTACTGTCTCTTGCTTTGAAGTCTTCCAGCTCACAGCACCTCCATTTAGGCAATACACATATCCTGATTGCGATCAAAATCATCTTTGTCGGTTTGGAAACTTGCATCAGTGTAACCAATTACATTTAGCTCTTCCTCACCTCTATAAATCAAGAATGTATCCTTAGTTCTTCTCAAGTACTTCAGGATGTTCTTGACTGCAATCAGTGACTTTCACCTGGATCAACTTGATATCTGCTCGTCATGCTCAAAGCATACGAAACATCGGGACGAGTACATATCATGGCATACATGACAGATCCAATAGCTGATGCATATGGAATCTTACTCATGCGTTGTCTCTCATCTGGTGTTGAAGGACACTGATCCTTCGAGAGATGTATTCCATGTGTCATAGGCACGAATCCTTTATTAGATTCTTGCATGCTAAATCGTTTTAGCACTTTGTCTATGTATGTACTTTGACTTAGGCCAAGTAATCTTCTCGATCTATCTCTATAGATCTTGATTCCTAATACATAGGTGGCTTCACCCAAGTCTTTCATAGAAAAGCAATTCCCTAGCCAAATCTTTACAGATTGTAAGGCAGGGATATCATTCCCAATTAGAAGTATGTCATCTACATACAATATTAGGAAGATGATTATTCTCCCACTGACCTTCTTGTAGACACAAGGTTCATCTACGTTTTTTATGAAACCAAACTCTTTGACTGCATCATCAAAACGAAGATTCCAACTCCGAGAAGCTTGCTTCAATCCATAAATGGATCGTTGTAGCTTGCATATCTTTCCAGCATCCTTTGGATCGACAAAACCCTCGGGCTGTGTCATGTACACATCCTCAAGAAGATTTCCATTAAGGAAAGCTGTTTTGACATCCATCTGCCAGATTTCATAATCATGAAATGCAGCTATTGCAAGTAAGATCCTAATGGATTTAACCATGGCAACTGGTGAAAAAGTTTCATCATAGTCAATACCATGAATTTGTTTGAAACCTTTAGCTACCAGTCGACCTTTATAGGTTTGTACATTACCATCCATGTCAGTCTTCTTCTTGAAAATCCATTTGCACCCTATGGGTCTCACCCCTTCAGGTGGGTCAACCAAAGTCCATACTTGGTTTGCATACATGGATTCCATTTCAGATTTCATGGCTTCTTGGCATTTCTCAGAATCAGTTCCCATTATAGCTTCTTGATAAGATGACGGCTCATCCTCATCAATAAGTAGTAAGTCACCTTGTTGAGTCACAAGAAATCCATATCTCTGTGGCTCCCGGTGTTCTCTTACAGACCTATGCTGGGCTTTTGTCTCTTGAGCAGGCACTTTATCCACAACAGCTTGTGGTGTCTGCTCTGTTTCCATCTCAATGTCATGTTCAATGTTTTCTTGTGGTTGAACTTCACTAAGCTCTATTTGTCTCCCACTGGTTTTTCTAGAAATAAATTCTCTTTCAAGAAAGAGACCAGTCCGAGCAACAACCACTTTGTTCTCGGTGGGATAATAGAAATAGTATCCTTTCGTTTCCTTAGGATACCCCACAAATAAACACTTATCAGATTTGGGTCCAAGTTTGTTAGAGACGTGACGTCTCACGAAAGCCTCACAACCCCAAATCTTCATAAAGACATACTAGGACGCTTCCCAGTCCATATCTCATATGGTACTTTTCCACTGATTTAGATGGAACACGGTTCAATATAAATATTGTTGTTTCTAAAGCATGTCCCCAAAAGGATATCGGAAGATCTGCATGACTTATCATTGATCTAACCATGTCCAACAAGGTTCGATTCTCCTCTCGGATACACCATTCCATTGTGGAGTATACGGAGGAGTGAGTTGTGGGACTATCCCACACTCCTTCAGATAGTCATTAAACTCTTGGCTTAAGTATTCACCTCCTTGATCTGATCGAAGGATTTTGATACTTTTGCCAAGTTGGTTTTGTACTTCATTCTTGAAATCTTTGAACTTTTCAAAGGTTTCATGCTTAGGTTTCATCAGGTACACATACCCATATCTACTGAAGTCATCAGTAAATGTAACGAAGTATTGAAAACCACCTCTAGCATGTGTGCTTATTGGTCCACATACATCACTATGTATTAGTCCCAATAAAACATTTGCCCTTTCAACATGTTCCTTGAATGGGGCTTTAGTCATCTTGCCCATTAAACAAGACTCGCATGTTTCATATGGTTCAAAATCAAATGAATCTAATGCTCCATCCTTATGAAGTTTCGATATGCGGTTCTCGTTTATATGGCCCAAGCGACAATGCCAGAGATAAGTTGGATTAGAATCATTATTCTTAATCCTTTTAGTATTAATGTTATAGACAGGCATATCTAGATTTAATATATTAAGACCATTAATCATTTGTGCACTTGCATAAAACATATCATTTGAATAAATAGAACAACAGTTGTCCTTTATCATAAATGAAAATCCACACTTGTCCAAACAAGAAATAGAAATAATGTTTTTGGTAATAGACGGCACAAAATAACAGTCTTTCAAAATCAATGATAAACCAGAAGGCAAAGATAAATGGTAATCTCCTATAGCTAATGCAGCAACTGTTGCTCCATTTCCAACTCGGAGATCAACTTCGCCTTTCGCCAACGTCTACTTCTTTTTGAGATCCTGCACATTTACACAAATGTGAGATCCACATCCAGCATCTAATACCCAAGATGAAGAAGTAGATAACTTGACTTATATAACAAAAATACCTGAATTAGAAGTCACACTTCCCTTTGTCTTCTTAAGATCTTCCAGATATACTTTGCAGTTCCTTTTCCAATGACCGGTCTCACCGCAATGGAAACAGTTCCCTTCCTTTGCCACTCCTCCATTTGGCTTTAGTGCAGAAGCATGTGGCTTAGACTTAACAAGGACCTTCTTGTTTTTTCTTGAAGCTCTTAGCTTTAGTCTTTCCTTTTCTCTTATTCACAATAAGAACATTTGTAGGCTTAGACTTCTTGCTATTTGCTTCAAAAGTTCTAAGCATGCCAAGTAACTGTGGTAGAGTCTTTTCAATTTCAATCAAATTGTAATTTAAGACAAATTGACTGAAGCTTTCAGGCAACGATTGCAAGATCACGTCAGTGGCCAACTCTTGGTCCAAAGGAAAACCCAGCTTCTCCAGATTCTCAATATACCCAATCATCTTGAGTACATGAGTTCCAACTAGACTTCCTTCTACCATTCTACACTGGAACAACACTTTAGAGACGTCATACCTCTCTTGTCTTGCTTGTTGTTAGTACAGTTGCTTTAGATGCTCGATCATATCGAACGCCTCCATTTCCTCATGTTGCTTCTGAAGCTCAGAGTTCATGGTGGCAAGCATAAGGCACCCAACATCAAGTGCGTCATTTTGATGCTTCTTGTAAGCATCTTTATTGGCTTTAGCAGCCGTCAAGGGAGGTTCCTCAGCAGGTAAGGGTTCCTCTAGGACATATTGCTTCTTTTCTTGCTTGAGGACAATCCTCAAATTCCTATACCTGTCTAGGAAATTTGTCCCATTAAGTTTGTCCTTCTCAAGGACCGATCGCAATGATAATGTGCTTGTGACGTTGTTAGTTGCCATGGATATCTACAATATAAATATGCAAAATAAGTTTATGATTTTAATCATTTAATATGGTCTTATATTAAATGACACTCCCACTATTTTGTTTAAAATTATCAACCCTCGAAAACTTTAGTGGGCCAAGATCCATATTTCATTTAATCTTGAGTTAGCTTTGGCTAATCGCCCAAGACTCGGTTATTTAGGTAGACAACACTTTGTCAATTACATCATATGTAATTCTTGGATGGTTGGACGAACAATACTTTGCTCAAAATCATCTAATGAATTATTTTCCAACCACATGCCTCTAGGTTCCCAATCCTATTGAGATAACGCTAGTTAAGTCGAACCCAATTTTAAAATAATACGGATATCACTTTTATCCTTTCGCGTCTTACTAAGATTGTCACGGTGCTTTGCTTTGGCACCTTACACTTAATATTATAAGAGGGGTTTATTGATCCCATGATTTTATTAATATTGAAAATATGTCCGGTACATATATGAATATATACATATCTACATATATATATAAGCATCAATATCAAATAAAACAGTAAACATGCATCTCATACATCAACATAAAGTAAACGTGACATGGTTATAGCCCCATCTAATGATTTTCTCAAGCCATTGAGAAAATCCTAAAGGTCAACCTAAGGTAACTTCTCCAAGCACCTCTTTGGCTCCCTTATGTGAATGGCCTCCTCATCCCGGCACCTTTGTCCATCTTCATTGATCTCCATCAAAAAAATCTAACTAAACTATATAACAATTAAATGATTTAGAGAATTCCTCGAGTTACATTCGAGGGGGAGCATAGGGGAGGGAATACATTCAGAAAAATAGAGAAGGCACGACACGCAGGTCGTATTAAATACAAACATTCACAAATCCTATCTAATAGGTAAAAGGGCTATAACCATGCACCATGCTCAAACAACACATATAACATGTAATAACAATTAATGAATTAAATTCTAAACATTTTAAAATTTAATCCCAATAAAAACTGTAAAATAAATTTTATAAAATTATCGTACGCTCGGGACATCACATGTCACGTAACCTTAGCCCAAAAGTCCACGTCCAACCATGAGGCTTCGAAATCCTAATAATCTTTGATGGCGGCCGTGAGCCATTAGGGTTCGAAACCCTAGCTGTCACGAGCCACAATGGTTCGAAATTTTGTTTTAGTTCTCGGCCTTTCATGCACGATTCATGACGTTGGCGGCTTGACCATCTCGAGCCAATGAGTTCGAAAACCCTAGCCCTCATGTGGCCGTAGCCTTCACCCATCATTTATCGTGAGTCATGCGCTGATATTCAAACATTTTCGAGCCAAGAGGAGGGTTCTAAACCCTAGCCATGTTTCGACACTTCCATGCACAATTATTAGCCACAACGGCTAAACCATCTCGAGCCAAGGGTTCGAAAACCCTAGCCCTCATGTGGCAGCCATGTGTCATTTGTGATGGTGGTGGCCGAACCATCTCATGCTATGGGCTCGTTTTTGCGCCTTTATGTATCGTATAAAATAAAATTCAATTATATCAAATATAATTTTACGATAATTACACAAACTCGATCCATATCATATATGATTATATACAGTTTTATTAGCATACAATACAAATCGAAATATGATTAAACAATTAACCACATAAATCCGATATGAGTTTTGTACACGGCTCTGATACCACTGTAAGTAATCCAACAAGCATACAACGCAGCGGAATTTAAAATTTTGGATTACTAGAACCGGGACCTATACAAAGTGGTCATATCGGATTATAGATAATAAGAGTCTCACCCTTGTAGCGTGTTTGAGCAGAATCCACGAAGCACCACGTCCAACGAATTCCGAGTCACGGGCAACACCTCCAAGGTCTTGCCTCTACGGTATCCACACGATTAAATCAAACAAGGATAAGTTGCTAGACTTATTCTTGAACCAAAACCAAACTCACGGTTCAAAACCGATTAAACGGCGGCCTTTCCGATCACCACTATTCACGTCGGCCGTGAAGATGGAGGAGGAAGGAGGCGGCGGCCGAGAGCTCTTGGTGTGGTGGCTAGGTTATTTTATAAATTGTGTATCTAACAATTAATCATAACCTTGTATTTATATTATAAGATTTAATTAAGGTTCAAGACTTTCTTAAAGTCTCATGGGCCCAAACCCATGAATTAATTAAATCCTTATAATCATTTAATTAAGATTCTTCTTAATTATTTAATTCATCCCATGAATTTAATTACCTTTATCTATTTAATCTTTTGTGCGACCTGATAGGATCTTGTAATGTTGGCAGTGACATAAAATCTCATTTTACGTCACAAGCAATGAGCGGTATCTAGCAACACATCAAGGCTACCCAAATTACAAGAATGTTTTTGACTCGACATAACCTTTAGAACTTGTGATAATATTAACCATGTAACTTAATCCCTTTGTCCATGTGTTTAGATTGAACACGAGTCATGGAATAGTCACACTCGTATATTCAATCTCTATTTCTTGATCCCCAAGTAGAACTAGAATAAACGAATAAGCTCGATATCACATATCGACTCATTCGAGCACGGCCATGCATTTTAGTCTTACTTGATCAAGGGCCCAAACACGTCTCCTGTTATATAGGAGGGACAAATCCTATCTTGATCAATCAACATCCCTCTACATAATTCGTAGTGTATCCAATAGTTGTCTTTATAGTTTACCGTGTTACAGGTAACGTTTGACAATATCAAGGTACATAACTCCTTATGTTGGGATCTCTGATGATCTCAAGTCGTAAGGATTACATACATTATTATCACAATGAGAATTGCTTATGACACACATATAACTATCCATGTAGCATTCTCATGGTGGGTCTGTCCAGTACATTGTTCTCTAACATGTACCCATGTGTGGATTTGATATCTCATATCCATGAATTAATTCATCAATCAAAACATACTAGTCTCAATGTATTATCATTATCCTTATTTATGATAATACTTGACTATGGACAATCTTTAAGAATAATACAATATTATTCTAAGGACATTAACTTATATATCAATTCATATTGCACAGATATTCGAATAATATATAATAATGATTTGCCATTTATAAAATCATATTACACTGTATGTCATAAACAATCATCTAATGACATGTCTAGGGCATATCCCAACACATGATAGTGCTCACATGCGAAGTATGCGTGTATCTAATCTATAAAGTATCATGCTCAATACCGTCGCTCGTACCTCGATCCTGGAAGCACCTCAAATCCACAGCTCGAGCTCAACGCCAAGCCATCGATGTATCTAATAACCTGCCCCAATAGAGACAACCCCCACACGGGGTGAGCATACCAATATCCCAAATCCAACAATCACAATAACACAATTCATAATTTACAAAAATGTAAATGCTATATTATTCGAATATCTGTGCAATATGAATTGATATATAAGTTAATGTCCTTAGAATAATATTGTATTGTTCTTAAAGATTGTCCCTAGTCAAGTATTATCATAAATAAGGATAATGATAATACATTGAGACTAGTATGTTTTGATTGATGAATTAATTCATGGATATGAGATATCAAATCAACACATGGGTACATGTTAAAGAACAATGTACTGGACAGACCCACCATGAGAATGCTACATGGATAGTTATATGAGTGTCATAAGAAATTCTCATTGTGATAATAATGTATGTAATCCTTACGACTTGAGATCATCAGAGATCCCAACATAAGGAGTTACGTATCTTGATATTGTCAAACGTTACCTGTAACAGGGTAAACTATAAAGGCAACTATTGGATACACTACGAATTATGTAGAGGGATGTTGATTGATCAAGATAGGATTTGTCCCTCCTATATAACAGGAGAAGTGTTTGGGCCCTTGATCAAGTAAGACTAAAATGCATGGCCGTGCTCGAATGAGTCGATATGTGATATCAAGCTTATTCGTTTATTCTAGTTCTACTTGGGGATCAAGAAATAGAGATTGAATATACGAGTGTGACTATTCCATGACTCATGTTCAATCTAAACACATGGACAAAGGGATTAAGTTACATTTGTCAAGGATTAATTCAAATTAAATCACCTTGTTATCATTATATATGATTTAATTAAAGGCTTTCATAAAGCCTCATGGGCCCAAACCAATGATTTAATTAAATCCTTATAATCATGTAATTAAGACTCTTCTTAATTTATTAATTCATCCAATGAATTTAATTCCCCTTATCGATTTAATCTTTTGTGCGACCCGATAGGATCTTGCAATGTTGGCAGTGACATAAAATCTCATTTTACGTCACAAGCAATTCTAAAGGTTATGTCGAGTCAAAGACATTCTTGTAATTTGGGTAGCCTTGATGTGTTGCTAGATGCAAAGAATGTCGATATGGGATTAATGTTGATTATAATGATTTGTTCAATTGTAATGCATGTCAAGCCAATAGAATTACCAAGGCTAGGTAACGAATACACCCCACTTTACGTTCAGGCTTCTCATGTAGTTCGTATACTGCCTACATTTGTACGCGTGACGAATTTCTTACAGATTTAGATTCTGTTTAGCTGTCCAAGATGAAACAGGGTCGTTGGAACTCATGATATTTGGGAAAGATGGAGAAACAACTCTTGGGCTGTCTGAAAAGGAATTCTATGAACAAACTATTAAGGTAACAACTGGCATCCTTCACACCATAACTCCTCTTTCACGACATATATTAATATAAATTGTTAAACATGCAATTTATCTTGGTTTAGGATGGTACACCTCCAATCCATTCAGTCAATTCCAAGTTAAAGGACCTTGTCATCTTCATGAAAATACGTTCAAGCCTTTTCAAAAGTCCAAATGGTAAGGAAACGACAGTGTATAGTTTGTTAGCTATGGAATTCGCTGGAAACTTGTCTGGTACGGATCCCTCTCTAACATGAAACCCAACAAAACATATGTCTCTTTCTTCCGCATGCACCCAAAAAAATAAAGGTACTTTTCTATGAACGAATTGATTGGACCATTATGATAATTCCTTATTATGCAACCGCAATAACATTACATGAGATTTACCAGGTGTCAGTTGCTCAACTAAGAAAAAACTGGACTTTGGTTCCTCAGTCATTTCATCGGATAAGGAGACTGTTCCATGTAATTCAGAGAGCTCGGTGGGAACCTGTGGGAAAGGTAAAGCATTCAATGTCCATCCCTCACACAAACTTTTGCACCAAGTATCTGCTACATGTGGTATGATAAACTATGCTTCAATATGATATATAGAAGATGTGGCTTTGAAAAAAAGCCAAATCAGGAAAGGGAAGTATAAAATTGGTAAAGAAGATATGCTGGATAAGGCAGGCAAGTTATTCTATTGATTAAAAATTATTATATTTTTCCAATGGGCCTTATATGTTACAATACCAAAGACAAAATACAAATCAAAAAGTCATTAAATACATATTAGGCGAAAGTTGCTAAACCATTTGGGGATGCTACTTTCAGTCCCATTGATTTGCATGACGATTTTTCTGACGATGTCGAGATTAGTATTTCAGGTCATTAATTTTTTTGGATCATTCAAAAAACAAATAAGAATTGCCACATCCTATTCAATGATATATTGTTTATGTTATGTCAATATGTGAACAGATTTCATCCAAACAAACAAACTGCGACGCTTGTCCAAAAAAAAAGATTCATGCCAAATAAATTCCTGACAAACATCATCGACCCATAAATGATGACCCTGACTTGAAAACAAGAACGTTATTAAGAAATACTCATTTCTTACTATAGTTAAGATCGCTCAGCATGTCTAGAAAAAGGCCTAAGTTTGTTCAATCTTTTATTTTATGTCTAATTTGTGCAACTTACGACCAAGTGCAAAAACCCTTAGTCGAGAAGTTGGAAAAAGAATGTTCCCATCAAAGTACTCACAACGTTACTTTTGATTAAACCATAAATTCTCACTTGACCTCGTTATTTTTTCCGCAATCAAACTACCCTGGTCTATACGATGTCATTGTTTATGTAACCAGAAAAATATGTCGTGCAGTCAACAAGCCAAAGAAAAAGCGCATTAAGAAAAGATCTTTGCAACAAGTTGTGCTCGATGACATCTCTGGAAATGAGATTAATGTTGGTATAAAGACTGGACAAAAGAAGCTACCACAGAAGGTAGGCATTTTAAAGCTAACATCATCTATTTGCAGTTTTTGCTTATATTCATAAAGACTGAACCATTGTATGTATGGTTCTGTTTTGTAGATGATGTTACGTTGATAAAAGACATAAAGATATCCAGAATGATCAAGCGCAAGAAACTAAACAAAGTGTTTGATTCGATCGCATGTTGTATTGTACGAGCCATATTTTGCATTTTGAAGTGCCCCCTATTTTTTGTAACCTATTGCAGATATATTGTGTATGCTACCCCATTTGGACGAACTACTTTTGGAATCAAGATGTATGCTTATATGTGTGGTCTTTTGTGTTAAACAAATACAAAACACCTTTTTATTTATGTAATCTAATCATTTGTATGTTCTTAGAGATTCTTTTGCTCGATAGATAATTGTTCGTGCTTAGTTTCCTATCCATTTGTCCTTTTTAAGTATTCGATTACTTTCTTGTGCATTTGCACTTTTAAGTATTAGTTTTTCTTCGGATGTCATAGTACAGATATATGCTTGCTATATGGAGTCAAAATGAATTTTTCTTATTTGGTAAGTCCTTTTTTTATTCCTCCCATTTTTCACTTCATCTTGTGTGTACGTGTTTAAGGTTTTTTCTTGATGTTTGTCTTTGTGACAATATCTTGGTAGATGGAATATTTAATGTCAAAATAGGCAGTAAGAGACTATGGAAACTGCATCATCCCAGTGTTAGCTTTCATTTTCCCTGTCTCATTTCCCAGGTTTTACTGAGCTCCGTGTTATTGCGCACTACATATTGATTCAATTTAGTGTAGGTTTTACTCAGCATAACCCCAATTTAACCCCAAGTTATTGTTGATCAAATGTAAATCATGAAAGACAAGATTAGATAACTACATTAACTAGAGAGGATGTCAATACATGGTAAAATATGCTTTATTTGTTGATACTTTGAATAAGATTGCTCTGAACTTTCATAGAATACGTGGGCCATGTCAATTTGCCTTTGCTTTGTTCCTCTTTGGTACACATATAATGAAGGTGACAATTTACGTGATGATGTTCCTGAAATATTATATAATAGGTATCCAAGTTTATTTATTTTCCATCTACATGTCCGAAAAGAGATTAAACTCAATGTATTTTTTTTTCTCTTGCTACTTGGGTAATTTTCGGGCTTTGAGGAACCCAAATAAAGGCTTAAGCTGCATGGAAGATCGCATGGGTTTGCATATTTAAACCGTACTGTTAATAGCTTTGTGGGGGTTGATGTAGTTCAAATTAGGTTACTCGGTTCCGGTTACTTTTTATCTTTTTAATTCATAAATTGAATGTTATTTCAACTGATTTGGTTCAAATTATTAATTTGCTACTGTACATTCATAGATTGCCACATTTTTGCCATGTTGATACTTTTTTTTCATGCTTAGAAAAAATAACGTGCATAGTATGAGCCCTTATCCTGCATACATGTTTTGTGGTATGTATAAGAGACTTATGGTACAAGCTTGATCATTGACACAGCCATAGTAAACATGCAAAATAGATGAAGGGTCCTGCTGGTATTTCCTATCCTAAGTGGAGTCTTGACAATAGGCACATATTTACCACATTTGGGTTCCTATTGCGGTTAACTGTCTGGTCTTTGTCAAATACGGCATGCTTACATATTATTTTATGGTTGAATAACCTCATATGGTTGTGAAAGGGAAGCACAAAATCTGAGACTTTTTTTCGTTGAAGTTATTTTTCAATACAAATGCATACGACATTATTTAAAATTGTGTTTGGTGGGTGGTGTGTAGTATCCAGCTCTTCGAAAATATTTTGGTTCAATTGTTACACGAGTCTTCAATTGTTATTCTGCTTGTGGGTTTTTTTTTGGGCTATCTTCGCTAGGCTTTACACCTATTTTTATTCTGGGCTTTTTACAGGGTGGTGGGTATCGGTATTTCCCATCCCGGTTAAGTGGATTTTCTATCACATAGATAATGACGATTCCCTTTTTTTAGCAAGTTAGTTACATATTGTGCAACCTATAATCGTTTACAACAACTACCTAATGACTTCTAATGATGAATTCTAAATCTAAAAAAATAATTAAAACTGGGAAAACACATCGCCACGAAAAAACTAGTAATTTAGATAAATCATGTTACAATTCTTAAGATAAATATAAGTCCAGATCTTGACTATAAGATGAACAAAATTAACATTGGTGGTGTGCACAATAATGCTCTTGTTACCAATATGTTTTGATATTGGAAGTGTAAAGTATATGATAGTGTAAGATGCACAGAGTTGCATAATAATGCTCTTGTTACCAATATCTTTTTGATATTGGAAGTGTAGAGTAAATGTTGTCAAAAAAAGTGTTCAGTCAATTTTATTGATCCTGTTTGAGAATTTATTTATCAATGTGTTTTTATTTTTTCTTTTTTTCTTCTGAAATAATAAATAAGTAAAAATAGGTCAGATGATTTGTTTATAAAAAACAATGAAACAAAAATATACAAAAGACAGAAAGATGATCTCCGTTGTTTCTTTTTATCATTCAACTGGTTAAAATAACTTGTTTTATCGTTTTCTAATAATTTGTAAATTTCATATCTATCTTTTTTCCCGCCATTGCATGATTTTATTATCTTAAGTTTTCAATTCATCAAAAAATTATAGTGATATGGGAGGGGCCCATTACCCGTAAATGGGGAGAATTATGGGAGAAGACTACGTAGGCATTTCCCCAACTTTCTCCATAATTTCTTTCATTTCCGGATCTCATCTAAGGATTGGGAAACAAGGGGTATGAGCTTAAAAGGAGGGACATGATTCCATTAGAAGGAGGCTCCGTCATGACGAGACGAGAAAAATATCTTCCACTTCCCTATTTTCCTTAATTTCTTGTAAAAAAACACACTGTAATCGATCAATGTTCATAGTGAAAATTTATATTGGACTAGTTCCCGTGGTTTTTCCCTTTGTTTTGAGAGGTTTCCACGTAAAGATTGACGTGTTCTATTTATTTTCTATTGTACATACTTTTACCGAGTAGTCAAAATATGGATCACATCATTGACGCAATCTGTGGGAACATTGGGCTAAGATGTAGAGATGAAAGCAGAAAAATGTTCTCGATTTGGTGGGGATGGTATCGAGGGGAGATTTATTTATTTTTCTCTATTTAACACCATATTTGTTCAAGCTCTTGGCGAGACAATCACTTCATCGTCTGATTATAGTTTCTTACTTTCCCAAATTTCATTTTCTTGGCTTCGGGAGAAAGCTCTGTGTAGTACTTGTGTGTGTTAGAAAAAAACATGCTTCATGAATTGAAAATTAAGCATGAAAAATCGGAAAGAAACGAATGTAGGAAAAACGGGCGAAGACGGTTGAGAAAATGCTCTCCTGGTAAACCCGGGGAGTGTGGCAACTCTCGAGCACTGCCAGGCAGCGCTCAAGTACCGCTACCCCTGCCTAGGAAATTTGTTTAGTATAAATAGAACAACCCTTGAATGAATTAAACATACTTGTGCAAGATCAAATTCATTTTTGAGATCAAAATCGTGCACATTCATCTTGTTCAATCCTTGTTCATATCTGAGTGCCTTTAAATCTTTGTGGTTTTAGGGTTCGTGATTTGAAATGCCTCTATCACAAATCATAGTCGTTGTATCTTGATAAAAAAATATCGCTAAACCGTGAGCATCATAATGGGGCAATATCGTTTCAAGGACGGAGATTCCGATTCTCGCCTCGACAAACGTTTATTGAGTCATCTTGTTAATTTGCCTTTGTTTATCTAAAAGATATCCGAAACAAAATTCCTACAAAATGGAGTTCAAATTGATGGGTTTTCTAAGTTGTGGAGAAGAAAAAAGGGAAAATTACGGGCCGGTACTGTTTCATGAAACTTAATCTATCTTAGTCCAGCGAAAAAACATTAGTTGATCTAGGTCCCATTCTTGGTTAAAATGACAATAATAACCCCATGTTGTCCATGTAGTCCACTCGGTCCAACCAATCTTTAATAAAATTGCATTCTTAACCCCTAGAAAATGTTTAAAGAACAACATATGCCTCTATATATTATTCATCATCTTTTTCATCCCAATATTTTCCAAACAGTAGCATTATATGAACATGAGATCCTTCAATTTCTGTCATCTCGGGATGAATCCCAAGAGCATACTTTTGCGAAGGACTCACAGTTTATATAACGTTCGTCTAATTATAATTCAAAACCCGATTTGAAGATCATGTTTAAAATAAATAACAGGCCCATCATGCCTCCGTATTACAATAAAATTTTAACAAACTGAAATATACAATTTTGACCATAACGGCAAAGGGTGAGGTGGGTCGCAAAGATACCAGTCGAAAACTTACTGCCTCCAGATTGTTTTACGAATGGCTCCTCACCATCCAACCTCAGCTCACAGGCGAGGTTAGTCTGCCAATTATCCGACTCCTTCAGAAATCGTACAACACAGCCCTAATTCGTTTCCTACCTTAGGGCGTAAGGTATAATCAAGATATAAGAAAGATTTAAAGAAATCCGGGAAACAGATGGGCATCAGCCTTATTTTTATTCTGGAATACTTATAATATCTAATACATTAAAACGTCTCCTTTTGAGAGGAGATAGACTTGTTTAGCCTCTCATATAGATGGGGCTTGACTCAAGAACACATAAACTTTAAACAGAACAATATTACAAGCGATTACAAAAGAAGAAAGAAAAGAAATATTACCAAGCTACAAAAGTTGAACAATTACAAAGCTTGGAGCTCTAATTTTTATTCTTAGAAACTATGGAGAATTTTCGATGTCCTTAGCTTCCTGAATGCCTTGGTATTTATAGAAGTCTGGAGGTGGATGTGAAATCCGGACTTCAAATCTTGTTTATCATCAGACGTCATTGCATGCGTCTTCTTTCTTGTTTGATATCTTGTGGTCCCTTCGACTTTCGGCCGAAGAGGTTGTCCTACCATTTTGTTCTTTTTATAATGGCAGTGGTCCTCGTTAGAGTCACATGACTATTGTCTCCCTGTGGTCCCTAGAAATTTGGTTTTTGCAGTCCGCGTGGGAATCTTCCATGTTTGCCCGGTCCTGCTTTGTCATCTTTCTTCTGGTCCCTTTTGACAGGGAATCCTTTCCCGAACAGTGGCTCAGCTCGGGCAGATGTAGTCCTGCCATCTTCCCACATGAGCCATGCTGCAGAACTTCCGGCTAGTTTCTTTGGTTGTCGGAATCTTGTTGTCCCATAATATTTGCCTCTTCTTTTCAAAGACGTCCTCGGCAAATTTTGCATTATAGCTTGTCATGGAGTTAACCATGAATGATCCGTTCGCTGTTTTCTGGAAGATTTTGAACGGATACTTGACTTTGGCCATCTTAGTGAGACATACCCATAATCCCCAAGCTCTTCTGGTAGTAATGTCATCTTCTGTGAGCGGGGAAACTAGTGTTGTTCCTTCAGGCGGTGGTTTTATTTGATCCATTGCCTTCCAGTTAGGCATTTGTAACTTCACAAAATGAAAACTAGGGTGAAGGCCTTTTTCCTGTGGTTTCTGGGGCTGCAGTTATGAATTTCAGCTCCAGACATCTCCTCGTCCAAGTGTGTGATAATTCTCCCATGAGTCATACACTCCTTCATAGATCCAATCCGGTAATTTTGTGATTTTCACAAAACTTGGTGTTGTGGTAAAGACTGAAGCTAGGAATCCAAAATCAAACCACTCACGAACACTTTCTGGTTTGACACTAGGATGCATCCACATTCTTGGATATTTTCCTGACCAGTCTGTTGTAATTTTTCCAGGAATTATACCCACTCTTGTACAAAGTTTCTCCCATGTTCTCTGATATTCCTGCAAAGGGGGAGTAGGGGAAACTTTATTCTCGTTAGTATTAACCTTAGCTTTGCCCGCCGATGGCCTAAGATTAATCTCTCCCTCTTTAACCCCTGAGGTGCTGGGTTGGCTTAATTCTTCAGATATCCTATATACCTGGAAATCAATTTTTCCTTCTGTATCTTCCCCGAAATGATCAATACTAGGACTCGTAGTGGTGGTACTTGAATCCTCCACATTGGTTGATGAGTCCGGCTCTCTGAAACACGACTTTAGCTTCACCGATGAAGCATCCCGTCAGAGGGGAATTTCAAGACTGTCCCATAAACAGGTGTGAGCCTGCATGGTAGCCTTCATAGCCTGTTGGACCTTCGTGAGATCAAGTTCCTATACTTGACCCGCAATGTGGGAATTGATCACCTGACTGTTGATCTTCTTGTCTAGCTCCTCTAGATTTTCTCGGAGGTGCTTTGATCTCGTTATGATGGAATTAACTTCACTCGCTTCCATCTCTTGTCAAAAAAGCTGCAAGAATATTTTTCTAAGATTCCACAATGACAATATCATAATTATAATATTGGCATTCAGCTTGCCATCTTAAAAATCTAGCATTTTCTGGTTTTGATTCAATTATTTTTTAAAAAGGCCTTGACACTCGTATTACCTATTTCAAGATAAATTTCTTTGCTAGAAAAAATGGCCTTTTCTTAAAAGCCTTTCGAACTGTGAAGAATTCTTTCTCGTTGATTTGACATCTAATGACTTCGCTGCTGTCAAATAGACCTCTGCAATATCTGCATGGCACTTACCCATCTGGTGTGGCTTTCGTAAGTACTGCAGTCCACCAATGATCACTGACCTCTGTATATAATACCGGTTCATCCTCATCATTTTGTATTGCAAGCTTTAGTAGTTGCTTGCAAACCACTTTAAGCTGTTTGACAGCTTGCCTGTGATCTTCATTTCATTCAAACTTAACATCTTTCTTGAGTAGTGGACTGAACCTTCCAGTGGTTTGCTAGATTGTTGATAAACATTCCACCAAAATTAACAACTCCTAAAAAACTCTGAAGTTGCTTTAAATCCTTGAGATCATCTGGATATCCTTGTACTTTTTCAACAATATGATTTTGCAGGATGATTCCAGATTCGTAGATCTCGATTCCAAGGAACTCGATCTGTCTTGTAGCAATCACTGCTTTCTTTTTGGAAAGAACTAACCATTCCTTGTAACAAACATCTAAAAAAATTTCTAAATGTGTAATATGATCTTTCATGTTTCTTGACGAAATGAGAATATCGTCGATATACACGAACATGAAGCTGAAGTAATCTTTAAAAAGATTATCCATCTTCCTTTGAAATATCTGGGGAGCATTTGCCAATCTCATTGGCATGACAATCCAGATATAATGTCCTTGTGGTGTGGAGAATGCTTTGAACTTTCTGCTAGCTTCCTCCATCTTAATCTGGAAAAACCCAGACTTAGAATCGAACTTAGAAAACACTTTGGCATTCTTGATACTGTTAACCAAATGTTCTCTGCTTGGGATAAAATATCCGTCGAAATCCAAGATGTCATTGATTCCTTTGTAGTAGATAACCAATCTTGGCTTTCCCCTTTTGATTTCTCTGTTATTCCGAACAAGGAATCATGGACTGCTTGTTGGAACCGAAGGAGGGGGGTGAATGAGGTTCCTTGGCTACTTTAGCATTTTAAATGAATTTGCAAAAAGTCGAGTTTGCGCTGTGGAAGACTTGATGACAATCGACAAATAAAAAATATGAAGAAATAATGCAAATGCGTAAAGTAAATAAAGCGATAAACGACACAAATATTTGTTATAGAAGTTCGGCGATGAATCGCCTACGTCTTCTCTTCCCGGCTAGAAAATGTCCAACCGAGGTTCCACTAGAACAACCTTAATCTTGGCCTTAAGGGCTCCAAGTTAGCCACAACACACTCTTCACGAATCACACACTCTTCACGAGTCTTCTTGGCCTTAAGGGCTCCAGGGATAGCCACACACAAACTCTTCCCGAGTTACCCACACTCTTCACGAGTCTTCTTGGCCTTAAAGTCTACAATAGCCACAACCTTGCACCAACTTCACTTGTTGAAGTCTTATACAATTTGCAACTTGCGTCGGTGTTGGAGGACCTTACAATAAATCAAATAACACCTTCACGGTGTACCAACACGAAGAATCAAAAGCTCTCACACAAGAAATAAATTAGAAACTCCAATACAACACAAATGTATGAAGTTTGCAATGCTAGAATAATTTTGATTGAGCAAAGCTTTCTTATAGTGTACCCTCTTGTTTCTTGTCTTCAAAAAGCTCCAAAACATCTATATTTATAGTGTAGAAGGCCCCCAAAGCTCCTACTAGCCGTTGCTACACTTAAGGCTTGAATCACTCCAAGATCGCCTCGGACATCGCCTCGGGAGATCACCATCGCCTCGCTCCAACGGTCATGAAATTACGCAGAACGCCTCAGGCGAAGTGCTGATCGCCTCAATGTCGTAGCTTTAGATGATCATAAATTTCATCGCCTCAAACGAAGTCTCCGCCGCCTCAAACGAAACACACATCGCCTCAGGCGTTCTACCCATCGCCTCAGGCGATCTCGCCATGCGCGTGGTCCTCGGTGTCGCTTTAGTCGATCTGTGGGGTGATGTCTCCCTCGGCTGCCATCGCCTGGGGCAATCCGCCCAGTCCTTGCATATTTGATTTCCTTCAAACAATCCACTTTTTAACCATCTAAACATGTACACTAAGTAGACACATTAGTATAACAAATGCAAGTTTTGTTGATCATCAAAACTCATAAATAATTTGGAGATAAATTAAGCATTAAACTCAACAATGCGTTTAAGGATCAACAATCTCCCCCTTTTGATGATCACAAAACTTGATAAACTTGTATATGTAATATGCATGAAATATGAGTAAACAAGACTCCCCCTTAACAAATGCATAGCACATACAAGTTTTAACAAGTAAAGCAAAAACTCTCCCCCTCAAACCATGCATGTATTAAGCTTCAAGTTTATCACAAAATTCTCCCCCTTTTTGTGATAATCAAAAAGCACAAAGTTCAAATATACATAGCATAATTATATGTTGACACATAGCCATATTTTAACAATTAGCACATGTAATGCCTCGAATGTATGATCATACTTGTGGCTTTCATAATGACGACATGATGAGAACTCGGGTTCGGGTTGAACCGAGTGATGATTGATTTAATAAAAGAATGAATGACTTATGAGAGTTCAATATGAAGTTGTAGCAAGTATGAGGTAACATAAAACAATAGATATGTGAATTGTGAACAAAGATATCTATGTTCTTGAAATATTGATGCTTTATATGCAAGAGAATTAAGAGACATGAAGTGTGTAGTGGGATATGACCTTGGTGTGCATTTAGCATGCATTTGAGAGGCATTAGAATGTGCATTTGAGTTGAAGGTGCCAACATACACCTCAACTCACATAGTAATCCTCTACACTTTCTCTCTCATCCTCCTTGAGTTGGTTTTGGAGTTGGACTTGCAAACACAACAAGGAAGTGCATAAATTGGTAAGGAAAATAGAATTTCCATGTTTTGTTCTCATAGTTGATGGATATATATGCTTAGTGTATCAAACTTGAAGCATGTGAAGTTATTATTTGCATATGAATTGCTATGAGTTTAAAGTAATCATTTGAAAGTATAAAATGATGGAAATATGTGTATATGATACTATTTACTAGTTGTTATGGTATGAATGAAGGTGTATGAGAAAAACCATGAAGATAAGCATCAAAATCGCGTTTTTCAGAAATCAGAGTAGGCGATCGATCTCTACATGTGCGGCGATCGATCTCTTGAGGCTAAACATGAGAGTGGCGGTGCATTGAGCGATCGATCGCTTCGAGTAAGCAATCGATCGCATCGAGGCAAAATGTTTTTCAAAGGATGAGGTGACTGATCACATGTAAATGAGAGATCGATCGCTCATGATCAAAACTTTAGGCGATCGATCGCGTCAAAACAGCAGATTGATCGCTATGGTTTAACTTTTCAAAAATGTGATGGTTTTGTGGACTTTGTTTTTGAAGCCTCTTGTAACATGATATATTGTTCATATTGTTGTAGCATCATCACAGGGGATGGGGCAACGAGGCGGTTAGACATTGACGCCTAATTTATATCTTTTGTGTCGCATAACATGTACGTTTTGACATACGAGTATATGATATTGTTGTGATGATGATGTGAGCATGGTATCATATGATTAGTGACATTGTATGCATGTGCATTCATGATATTTATATTGTTGAGATGGATTCCACGATAGATGTGTAGCATATGCTTTGGCTAAGATCGGTGCCACGATAGATATGCCAGTGTTGGGTATATGCTTTGGCTGGGATTGTTGCCACAATAGGTATGCTACATATGATTTGGCATGAGAGATATACGCCGGTTGGGTATATGCTCTGGCTGTTATAACATGTGAGGACGGTACTATGATATGTGCTGCTAATATGAAGATGTGAGGAGGTTCCACTGACATGGCATATCATATTGGTCTGGTTATAACAGGATGAGGAATGAGACATGCCATGACATATTTGCATTTGATGATGCATGATACATGACAATCACATTTCATGTTTATAGTGCTTTATCGTTTATGGTTGTATTGATATCGCATTGGGATGGTTGTTTATCTATACTCATGTTGTGTGATTGTTTCTGTAGGGACTCATAGACGTGGGAGGAAGGGATTGTGAGTCTATTCCGCTGCGAGTTGAACCACTGCATAGGAGTTGTCCTAGTCTAGGTTGTTTTACTCTACATATGATGTATATTATGACAGGATTTGTGTAAGTATTGGAACAACCTACATGAGTAAACTCTTAATCAGTGTATGTTTTACTTAATTCTTATATGTATAATGAATTGATACATAATGGATTAAGTAACGAGGACCCCATAACACATGTTCCTCATCAAGCATGTTATAGCTATAACAAGCATAAGATTAAATCATTTAGAGGAAGACAAACATGCGTTTAAGGCAATTAACAACAATGAATTAATGTGCAAAGTGTGCATATGTTCTACCATGAGTTCATGCACTCATGCCCAATAAACATTAGATTTCAATGCATCATTATAAACAATTGATGAGAGTAAAATCATTGAAGCCATAGTACCAATAAAGTTCTATGAAAATCTTAAGCCATATTTCTATGAACCAAGATTGAGCATCTAAACAATTAAAGCATGCTTAATCACATTTTATTATATTGCACATTGCATATTCAAAGTGGACTCGTTGCACATCAAGATATTTACCATAATGAGATATGCATAAATGATGCAGTAAAACAATTTAAATATGCATATGCTAAGGGGAAATGCATTTTACTTCCAATAAATATTGAGCTTCATTATTTATTGGTCACAATTAATTTGTGCCAATGAAATTTTAAATTGCTCTATATAATTAGCTTCACCTAAATATGATATCATATAATGTACTTGAAATTCAAGTTCTCAAAGATCACCTTCAAAGTTCACCACATAATTATAACATTTAATTTAAGGAATATTAACCAAGCAAAAGAGCTAATTATGCTATTACGACGCTCAAAATAAATTTACCTTTGATGATATGAGTGAGTTCATATCATTGGTCATTTACCTCGTGCTTCTTCTATTATGGTGCATAAGATGATTTCCTCCCTTGAGGTGCTAGTGCCTTCATCCTCTATCCCTTTGTTGTTCCTACAAAACAAATTTTTGATTGGAGGTTCTTTGGTACCCATTTGATTTTTGGGTCCTTGCAGGTTATCTTTCATCGGTGCTTTTGGGATCCATTTCCACCTCTTATTTGGTTGGTATTGGTTTTTAACAAATCTACATTTGTTTCTTACATGACCAACCTTACAACAATAAATGCAAGTAGGGGAATTATGCTTAACTTTAGCCAACAAGTTTGAAAAAGTTTTAGATTTGCTTGAAAAGCCTAGTCCGGCTTTATTGGCGCTATATCGTTGCAAGACAGCAATTCTTCCAATTTTAAACTACATTTACTAAACTTTCAAAAAGATTTCTTCAAAGAGCTTAATTCATTTTTCAATGAATTATTTTCTTCATCTCTCTTGGCTAACTCAAGTTTGAGCAATTTGTTACTCATCTTGGTTTTGCCAAGAACATCAATAAGCTCATTATATGTTTCTAATAACTCATCAGAAGATGGTACCTCATCGTCGCTTTCCTCTTCTTCGTCATTTGCGTCATCTTTGGCCATGAGACAAAGGTTTGTTGCTTCTTCTTCATCGGAGTCACTATCACTCAATGTGGCCATTAGAGCTTTCCTCTTCCCTTTATCCTCATTCTTCTTCCTAGGACATTCATTAGCATAATGACCTTTATATTGACAATTATAACATGTTACCTCTTGTTTGGAATCATGTTTGGTGGCACCGTAGGTCTTAGGCTCACATGTCTTAATGAATACATGATTCCACGATCATTCTCAGGCATCTCAAATGCCCTACAATAGTCATATAAACCCAGTACCTGTAAGGACCCCAAGCCCTTAAAACCTTGATTAGTGTATTAACCACTATGTGTGGTACATGCTTTCTATAAAATGTCAATCGGGAAGCTCTGATGATACTTAATCATTGCCTGTCAATAAAAGACTCATATGTTTGCCCTTTACCAACCCCTTGGTGCCACTTTTCACATTGTAAACTTTTACAAAAATTTGGGCAGAGTCTCCCCATAAATAGAGCTATCCCAAAACAGAGTACAACACATAACAAAATTCCCGGCCAGGGAACACATAATACTCAACAGAAAGCAGTAATACAAGTAGATTTCCCAGCCAGGGAAGACACCACACATAGGTCAACAAAAGTGGGTTCCAACACCCACATAATACACCAATGACTCTCATATCATTCTAGCAATTCAACCTAATTGCATGCAACCTTAAATGAAAGAGAGAAAGGCTCATGCCTTTATATACAATCCATATACAAGTATAATCGTGCTCACATGCGAGCATCATGAATATGAATATGTATAAATCCTCAGGTGTATATATAGGTACTCTATACGATACCGTGCTCCATCAAGCCCTGGTACCACGATCCTGGGAGTACCTCAAATCAACAGCTCGAGCTCAGCTCCATAGCCATCGATGTACCTGTCCACCTGTCCCAACAGAGACAGCCCCCAACGGGGTGAGCATACCAATACACAAAATCCCATAATCATAATAATGAAATTCATAATTTACAACAAAGGTAAATGCTAATGAATTTAAATGATACTCCCTGGATGGCAACATCCTCATCCGGGATTCCGTGTACTGTCCCTGTTCTCACAACATCAAACTCATCAAATCTCATAAATCAGTAAATCAACACATTGATTTACACATCGCATGCCTGATCCTCGAATATCAACATATAGTGATTACAAATTCATTAAACATGCAATTACAGATATCACAATATCTAATACTGATTTCACAACCTTGCTATCAATCACAGATAGCTCAAATGCCTTAGCATTTATTTTACCAATCCTTCATTATACTTAGACATCTCAAGTGTCTTATAATGAATACATGAGTCTACAAACCTAGACATCTCAAATGTCTTATAATGAATACACGATTCTACGAACTTAGACATCTCAAGTGTCTTACGAAGAATACATGATTTTACGATCATTCCCAGGCATCTCAAATGCCCTAACATAATCAAATAAACCCAGTACCCCATATATCATGCAAGAGTCATCCTACTCTAGTGTCACGCACGCTGCAAGCGGCGATATCAAGATTTGGGTCATTCCTTGGCTATATCAACATATATGTATAACCATACGCAAAACATTCAATGCAATCAAAAACACCTTATGCATTTCACATATATATAGTAATGCTCGTACGTCGCACGTACCTTAAATCTCCGAAGTCCGAGCCAAGCCTTGCTCGAGTTCCATGCCCCGAGGAATGATGTGCTAACACGATAAACAATTCACCATTATTTACGAACATGTAACCTATGCTCATGCACACCCATATCCCTCACAACATTGTCAATACACGACAATTATCCTCTTAAAAGACCCGGGGCAGGGTACATGCAGGGAAGGAAATAAATGAGACAATCGAAATTTGTTCAAGAATGCCCTACAAAAATCGAACCTTAATCTCACAATTTCGAACCCAAAAAAATACCATAATTCATCTAAAATGTGAATTAATCAATCCATAGCATGAATAATCATCCTACATGCCAAACCCCCAAAATCGAACCCATTTCAAGCACCCAACCAAAATTTCGAACCAATCCCACCAACAACAATAATCCGAACAAATCGAACACAAAAATGGCAGGGAATTGCACGAAAATAACGAAAAAGGGGTTAGGATGATTACCCAAACGAAAATCGGAAGAAATCGGACCAAAATCGAAGAACCCTAGAATTTGGGGATCGCCGCTCTTTCTCAAAATCCGACTTCCACACGCGACGAAACCTCGAATTGATGGAGGGGAAAGAAGCGCCTCGTCGAGACGAAGACGGGGGTAGGTCACACGCGCCGATCGGCGGCCGGACGGCGGCGGGCGCACCGCTTGAAGCCGCGGGGGCAGGGGCTGACGGGAGTGGCGCGCGGGAGGGAGAGAAGAATAAAGGGGCTGAAATGAATTTTGTGTAAAATTTTGGGTTTAATTGGTATTTATAGCAAAAATACCCCGAAAAATTAATAGCCCCACAAATACATCATGATTCCTTAAAAATCATCTGTTTTCAAAAATTCTCTCTCTAACTCCAAAACCCTCTACCGGTGCTCACATAGCACCCGAGATTCCGAGACACATCAAAAACCCAACTCTTAGGTTTTACACCGTAATGTGAATACAATCTCAACCTCTGGATCCAACGATCCCAACTGCCCAAATAAACGAGCCCAGAAGGCTCAATACCTCAATTAAACTCCAAATCGTCACGTAAAACCACTTTAGGGATTATTAATACTCCGGGATTAACACCTATAATCCCTGGTCATCACATTATCCCCCACTAAAAGAATTTCGTCCTCGAAATTAGCACTGGTGTATCACGTAACACCCAGGCTGCACAACAACATGAAGCCATAACATCGATTCCTGACCATATCAGAATCGTATTAATAAACGCGAGGATACTTACCTCTCATCTAATCTCTGAAACAGAGCGACATACCAAAACCAACATAACACCCAAGAGGTAAAACGTACCTCGATGCGGGTCATCCCAAAAGTCAGCCTCTCATGACTGCAAATCAACCAATACTTACGACTGTAGATCGGACAGTCATCCTTCGTTCTAATACAACAGTACGAACACGTCCCGATGACACCTCAACCGTAAGAACGTTGACCTCGTGTCAAACTCTGGAGTGGAATAGACTTCCAGATCCATCATAACGTCAAAGAGCGTCAGCACAACTCAACGCTAACAGTCCAAAAGCAGTTAGTCAACTGAAACTGCAAGGATTCGAATCGCTCTTGATTCTATCGAAGATATCATCCAATGATATTTTACTATGACTTACGATGTCTAACATACATCGTTACGAAGGAAACACTAGTACAACCACGGTGTACCCATATCAAACCTGGTTTCCACTTTCAAACTTCCTCCATCGAAGGAGTAGTCGCCTCATTGCAACTTAATTTGGGCAACTCACGGCCACAAATTCAAACAAAAGACATCTCACAAGATGTCCACCTCCGGATGTTCCAAGAATCACGTCCTGATCATAAATAACAACCGAGACTCCGCAGAGTTTACATTTCTTAAGGGGCATGCAATAAACCCATTGCATCCTCAACGCTTGTGTCGTCAGCGACACTCAACCAATCCGAAATCCTGCCATCCCTTGAAAATCCTCGGATTTAACAATCCAAACTTGGGAAGGCTGTCGCATAACTCGAAAGAAAACACTAGCAAGGGAAATACCTTAACCCTCACAAGAAAATCCCTCCTCAAGGGAGTCAACTAACTTCACGATTATCCCTCAATCATCGTGCCATGGAGATTCCCAATCTCAAGGTGTTCCATATCTCTCATCAGAGATTTAACCATCCAAAAATAGCATAACTCTATGCTTAACAGAGAGGAAATCAATAACTGGCATCCGTATACTCACCGGTATACCTGCCTAAGCACTGACATCACATGCATACTTAATGCACTCGGCTCGGGTATCTACCACATATATCCCTAAGCCCCAAACACAACCGTCAATTCTGAGTCATTCCTTACTCAGTGGAGGAAGAAAATCGACGATTAACAATACACGGTGTGATTCCCAAGATCAACACCACTTGCACCAACTTACCGAATCTTTCAAGATTCCCAAATAGGTATAATACTACCTCCTTCCTCGCAAGGGAAGTGCCATCGAACTCGAGATCCACAAGTCTCGAACCATCGTTCGGAAAAACTGGATACAATAACACCCATTGTATCCCAATACACGGGTTCCTTTAGATTGAGTCAATAACAACCTGATGACTCTCTTGTTGGTACTCCAACATCCTGAGCTGTCCCAGACAAGTCTCCAAGATTCAAACATAAACGTATACACGTTTCAGCGAGGCACGAACAACCTTAACCTCAATGACATGGTGACTACTAGAGTCCACCACAATCCTCATCGTATCACCTTACGATTTGCCAAACTTGGTTCCAACGAGCAGTGTAACGGCTCTAGCAAGCCCATCATGGTGCTACACACACGCGGCAGACAACCTAGTCTCTGCCTCTTTAGGTTTACCTCAAACCTACCAATAAGACGGACGTTTCCACATGGTATAACATACTATGGGAGAAAAACTCAATAGAGTAGTGGGTCTTTATCCAACATTCCTCAATGCCGATACACCCTGGACACTCCAATGTCCCTATGTACTTAACATAACCTGATCCTACTCCCTTAGGACACATCCTACACCCTCAAGGGTGGTGTGATCATGTCTACCACATGTCACATCGACAGAAAGCGAGTACTTTCCTCCATGATTACTCCTGTCGTCAAATCACATGGCCAAAAGCCATTCCAACGAGCATACTTCTAGGGTATCACCACTCGTAAAATGATTACCCCCAAACATAAGCTGCGGTACAATCACATGTACAGCGCATCCATCCATTCCTCGAGCAACCCGCTCGGTATATGGGTCACGTCCATCGGTGTCGCACACACCACCTTGTGCTCGGTACTGGCACCCAAGGCATACCACTGAATACGTATACTCAACGCATCGATCATCGTAACGATGATGCATGTCTAATAAGACATCTCCTACACCATCGTCATCGTCATCCCGTGACGACACATGCCAACTCATGGCATCTAAAACATTGTCAACTAGTGACGATACATGTACCTCAGCGTATGTCATCCACTATCATGCTAGTAAAATAGGCATAATAAAACATGTATATCAACGCATGCCAGCTACAATAAAGCTAATAAAATAGCAATATCTCATACCTCATCGCTAGTGATATAGCGTCATACCTGTCTCCGTCGCTCAATAATAGTGCGTAATCAGCACCCATCGCTCGAAGGCGGCAAAATCCTGTGCTGAGTACATAGCGGCAAAATCCCTCGCTATAGAATCGACGGCATGACACCTCGTCATATAATAAGTGGCATGAAACCTCGCTATATACCTGAGTATGAATCATCGTCCACATAGTAGCGGAAAGAGGCATCGCTATCAATACACCTGGCGGAATGAACCATCGCCAATAGATATAGCGGAATGAACCATCGCTATAAATACACCTGGCGGAATGAACCATCGCCAATAAATATAGCGGAATGAACCGTCGCTATCAATACACCTGGCGGAATGAACCATCGCCAATAAATATAGCGGAATGAACCGTCGCTATCAATACACCTGGCGGAATGAACCATCGCCAATAGATATAGCGGAATGAACCGTCGCTATAAATACGCCTGGCGGAATGAACCATCGCCAATAAATATAGCGGAATGAACCATCGCTATAAACCGTGTCCTCATAGAGAAATGAATATAAATCGACACAGCGGGACACATCACCGCTATCATCCGTGTCATCACATAGGAATGAATCATCATCCTAACAAGCGGCATCTCATCCTCGCTTCTTCATACAAGCGGTATCTCATCCTCGCTTCGTATGGCATACCCCGCCTCCATGTGCAAGCGAGCATCCCTGCCCGCTCCACATTTTTAGCGGTACAAGCATAAGCTTCTTCATACAAGCGGTATATCATCCTCGCTTCGTATGGAATACCCCGCCTCCATGTGCAAGCGAGCATCCCCGCCCGCTCCACATTTTTAGCGGTCAAGCGTAAGTATAAAAATTCTCACTGTCATAAGCAGGACTCCTGGAATGTGTAATCATCATTCCTTTTTATACTCCATATTTCCTGTAACCTGCAACCATCAGGGTTAACAACAATAGCCATATACGCTATGCATCAACATTCAATACATAATAAAAACGCATTATATGAATGTATGGATATGCAATGTCATGACATTCTTTTTCCTTAAATCCTTATTTCATCCTGAGCCCTTATCATTAGTACATTTTAATGCTTCTTGCTACTCCAGGAAAGCGGAATTCTTCCTCGCTTCCACTGGACTTTAGCGTTGCTACTCCATGTAAGCGGAACTCTTCATCGCTTCCAATGGACTTTAGCATAAGCCATTAAAATCCTTACTAAGATAACTTTGACTCAAGACATGCATATGCAAAACAATGCACAATAACATATATCATAACCTCAATGCACCACTTTGCATTCATCATGTGTCAACAAGACAACGTAAAATACATGTTACCCTCGGAAATATCCCTTTATCTGATTTTCTTAAAACCAGCTTCCTTGGCACATAACACACGGAGTGCCAGACATCCCCATAAATGTCATCCTATCGTGTTCCACACGATTCCTGCAACCACAATGGTTAGCAATACCACTTTTCATATCATAAGAGCACATAAACAATGTGTTATGTCATACAACATTAATGCCATCATGCATAAATATGTGCTATCAATAACTTCCTAGGCCCTTAACAGCCCCAATGAGCAACCACTGCTCTGATACCACTAATGTAAGGACCCCAAGCCCTTAAAACCTTGATTAGTGTATTAACCACTATGTGTGGTACATGCTTTCTATAAAATGTCAATCGGGAAGCTCTGATGATACTTAATCATTGCCTGTCAATAAAAGACTCATATGTTTGCCCTTTACCAACCCCTTGGTGCCACTTTTCACATTGTAAACTTTTACAAAAATTTGGGCAGAGTCTCCCCATAAATAGAGCTATCCCAAAACAGAGTACAACACATAACAAAATTCCCGGCCAGGGAACACATAATACTCAACAGAAAGCAGTAATACAAGTAGATTTCCCAGCCAGGGAAGACACCACACATAGGTCAACAAAAGTGGGTTCCAACACCCACATAATACACCAATGACTCTCATATCATTCTAGCAATTCAACCTAATTGCATGCAACCTTAAATGAAAGAGAGAAAGGCTCATGCCTTTATATACAATCCATATACAAGTATAATCGTGCTCACATGCGAGCATCATGAATATGAATATGTATAAATCCTCAGGTGTATATATAGGTACTCTATACGATACCGTGCTCCATCAAGCCCTGGTACCACGATCCTGGGAGTACCTCAAATCAACAGCTCGAGCTCAGCTCCATAGCCATCGATGTACCTGTCCACCTGTCCCAACAGAGACAGCCCCCAACGGGGTGAGCATACCAATACACAAAATCCCATAATCATAATAATGAAATTCATAATTTACAACAAAGGTAAATGCTAATGAATTTAAATGATACTCCCTGGATGGCAACATCCTCATCCGGGATTCCGTGTACTGTCCCTGTTCTCACAACATCAAACTCATCAAATCTCATAAATCAGTAAATCAACACATTGATTTACACATCGCATGCCTGATCCTCGAATATCAACATATAGTGATTACAAATTCATTAAACATGCAATTACAGATATCACAATATCTAATACTGATTTCACAACCTTGCTATCAATCACAGATAGCTCAAATGCCTTAGCATTTATTTTACCAATCCTTCATTATACTTAGACATCTCAAGTGTCTTATAATGAATACATGAGTCTACAAACCTAGACATCTCAAATGTCTTATAATGAATACACGATTCTACGAACTTAGACATCTCAAGTGTCTTACGAAGAATACATGATTTTACGATCATTCCCAGGCATCTCAAATGCCCTAACATAATCAAATAAACCCAGTACCCCATATATCATGCAAGAGTCATCCTACTCTAGTGTCACGCACGCTGCAAGCGGCGATATCAAGATTTGGGTCATTCCTTGGCTATATCAACATATATGTATAACCATACGCAAAACATTCAATGCAATCAAAAACACCTTATGCATTTCACATATATATAGTAATGCTCGTACGTCGCACGTACCTTAAATCTCCGAAGTCCGAGCCAAGCCTTGCTCGAGTTCCATGCCCCGAGGAATGATGTGCTAACACGATAAACAATTCACCATTATTTACGAACATGTAACCTATGCTCATGCACACCCATATCCCTCACAACATTGTCAATACACGACAATTATCCTCTTAAAAGACCCGGGGCAGGGTACATGCAGGGAAGGAAATAAATGAGACAATCGAAATTTGTTCAAGAATGCCCTACAAAAATCGAACCTTAATCTCACAATTTCGAACCCAAAAAAATACCATAATTCATCTAAAATGTGAATTAATCAATCCATAGCATGAATAATCATCCTACATGCCAAACCCCCAAAATCGAACCCATTTCAAGCACCCAACCAAAATTTCGAACCAATCCCACCAACAACAATAATCCGAACAAATCGAACACAAAAATGGCAGGGAATTGCACGAAAATAACGAAAAAGGGGTTAGGATGATTACCCAAACGAAAATCGGAAGAAATCGGACCAAAATCGAAGAACCCTAGAATTTGGGGATCGCCGCTCTTTCTCAAAATCCGACTTCCACACGCGACGAAACCTCGAATTGATGGAGGGGAAAGAAGCGCCTCGTCGAGACGAAGACGGGGGTAGGTCACACGCGCCGATCGGCGGCCGGACGGCGGCGGGCGCACCGCTTGAAGCCGCGGGGGCAGGGGCTGACGGGAGTGGCGCGCGGGAGGGAGAGAAGAATAAAGGGGCTGAAATGAATTTTGTGTAAAATTTTGGGTTTAATTGGTATTTATAGCAAAAATACCCCGAAAAATTAATAGCCCCACAAATACATCATGATTCCTTAAAAATCATCTGTTTTCAAAAATTCTCTCTCTAACTCCAAAACCCTCTACCGGTGCTCACATAGCACCCGAGATTCCGAGACACATCAAAAACCCAACTCTTAGGTTTTACACCGTAATGTGAATACAATCTCAACCTCTGGATCCAACGATCCCAACTGCCCAAATAAACGAGCCCAGAAGGCTCAATACCTCAATTAAACTCCAAATCGTCACGTAAAACCACTTTAGGGATTATTAATACTCCGGGATTAACACCTATAATCCCTGGTCATCACAGTACCCCATATATCTTGTAAAGTTATACCACTCTAGTATCACGCACGCTTGTGGCGGCGATGTCAAGATTGGGTCGTTCCATAACTACATCAACACATATATATAACCATACGTACAACCATCAATGCAATCAAAATACATTATGCATTTCACAAATGCTCTCATATAAAGAAATGCTCGTACGTCGCACGTACCTTAAATCTCCTTAGTTAAAGCCAGACTTTGTTCGAGTTCCATGCCCCGAGGGACGACGTGCTAACACGATAAATTAATTCACAATTATTTACGAACATGCAACCCATGCTCAAGCACACCCATAACCCTTAAACAAAATATTGTCAACACACGACAATTAACCATTTAAAAGACCCGGGGCAGGGCATATGCAGGGAGGGAAAACGAATGAGACATTATCGAAAATTGTTCAAGAACTCCCCATAAATTTTCGAACCTTCACATCACAAATCGAACCCAATTAGGCACCATAATTCATCTAAAACATGAATTAATCTATCAATAACAAGAATCACCGCCCCCCCTGCCAAAACCCCCAAAATTCGAACCCTAACCCCACGCAATCAGCTTTAAATTCGAACCATAATGCATCACCAAAGAGACTCAAAAGCTGAACCATGTGAAGCATAATAATTTATCCAAAAATCAGCAAGATTTTCGAAAAACAGAACACCAAAATTCGAACCAATGGCAACAAATTTTTTGAACCACAAAGTATAAAATTTTCGACCTAAAATGCAGCACCAAAATGCCTGAAGAAAAGCCCCAAAAACGTACCAAAAATCGAGACCCAAATCGGACAGATTTCAATTTCGAACCCTAGCGCTTTTCTGGCAAATCCGAACGCGATTCTCGACGAAACTTCGAATTGTTGGTGTGGGAAGCTGCGCCTGGACGAGATGAAGCCAACGGCGGGTCGGACGCGCCGAACGGTGGCCGGACGACGGCGGGCGCGGCGCTTTTATGCGCGGGGGTTGGGGGCAACGGGAATCAGCGCGAGGAGAGAGAGAGGCAAGGTGAGGAAAATGGTTCCAATAATTAAAATCTCGGGTTCAACTGGTATTTATAGCAAAAATATCCCGAAATACTAATAGCCTCACAAATACATCATGATTCATTAAAAATCATCTGTTTCCAAAAATTCTCTCTCTAACTCCAAAACCCCCTACCGGTGCCCACACAAAGCACCCCAGATCCCGAGTCACACTAAAAACCCAACTCATAGGTTTTTCACCGGAATGAGAATACAATCTCAACCTCGGGATCCAACGATCCCAACTACCCAAATAGACGAGTCCGGAAGGCCCAACACCGCGATTAAACTCCAAATCGCCACGTAAAACAACTTTAGGGGTTATTAACACTCCGGGATTAACATCTATAATCCCTGGTCATCACAATATCCCCCATTAAAAGAATTTCGTCCTCGAAATTAGCACCGGTGTATCACGTAACACCCGGGCTACACAACAACATGAAGCGATAACCTCGATTCTTGACCATATCAGAATCGTATTAATAAACGCGAGGGTACCTACCTCGCACCAAACTCTGGAATGAAATAAACCTTCCAGTCCACCAAAAACGAAAGAGCGTCGGCACAACATAACGCTAACAATCCAAAAGTAGTTAGTCAACTGAAACTGCAAGGATTCGAATCGCTCCCGATTCCATCGTAGATATCATTCAATGACGTCTCTATTATGACTCACGATGTCTAACATACATCGGTACGAGGGAAACATTAGTATACCACGATGTACACATACCAAACCTGGTTTCCACTTTCAAACCTCCTCTATCGAAGGAGCAGTCGCATCATTGCAACTCAATTTGGGCAACTCACGGCCACAGATTCACCAAAAGACATCTCACCAGATGTCCACCTCCGGATGTTCCAAGAACCACATCCTGATCATAAATAAACAATCGAGACTCCACAGAGTTCAAATTCTGAAAGGACATGCAATAAACCCATGGCATCCTCAACGCTTGTGTCGACAGCGACACCCAACCAATCCGAATTCCTGCGATCCCTTAATAATCCTAGGATTTAACAATCCAAACTTGGGAAGCTATCGTATAACTCGGAGGAAACACCAACAAGGAAATACCTTAACCCACACAAGATAATCCCTCCTCAAAGGGAGTCAACTAACTTCACGATTATTCCTCATAATTATCGTGCCATGGAGATTCCCAATCTCAAGGTGTCCCATATCTCTCATCAGAGATTTAACCATCCAAGAAAAAAAATAGCATAACTCTATGCTTGACAAAAGGAAATCAACAACTGGCATCCGTATACTCACCGGTATACCTGCCTAAGCACTGACATCACATGCATACTCAATGCACTTGGCTCGGGTATCTACAACATACCCCTAAGACCCAAACACAACTGTCAATTCTGAGTCATTCCCATCCAGTGGAGAATGATAATCGACGATCAACAACACAGCGTGATTCCCAAAATCAACACCACACGTACCAACTTACCGAATCTTTCAAAGATTCCCAAATAGGTATAATACTACCTCCTTCCCCACAAGGGAAGTGCTATCGAACTCGAGATACACTAGTCTCGAGCCACCGTTTGGAAAAACTGGATACAATAATACCCATTGCATCCCAAGTACACGGATTCCCCAGATCGAGTCAACGACGACTTGATGACTCTCTTGTTGGTACTCCAACATTATGAGCTGTCCCAGACAAGTCCCTCAAGACAAAAGACGTATAACGTTCTCATGAGGTGTCACATGCCCCAAACATCATGCTACAAAGGGACAATCAAAAGCCTGCCAAAAGTCATCATCGTATCATCATACGATTCACCAAACTCGGTTCCAACGTGCAGTATCATGGCTCCAACAAGCACACTATATCATTACTACGATATCTGGCTAGCAAAGCGCTGTCTCCATAGGCTCATATCAAGCCCACCAACAAACCATATGTTCCATCTCGGTATTCCATACCGTACAAACCATTAGAGTAATGGGTCATCGTCCAACATATCTCTTAAATACCAAGCACAATGGACAACCCGGTGTCCTTGCTCACTTATGATGCAATCATAATCCTTTAAGACTTATCCCACACCCTCAGGGTGGGTGTAACCAAGTCTACCCTACATCACAACACAAGCGAGTAGTTTCCTCAATGACTACTCTTACCACCAATCACTTGGCCCTAGCCAAACCAACGAGCATACCCAAGGGTATCATTGCTCAACAAATATTTACCTCTATAACATGATGTGGTATATTTACCGATACAATACATCCAATACTCCACCGAGCAAACCTGCTCGGCAAAAAGGTCTCGTCAACTAGTGACCCAGACTCTACCATGTGCTCACCATCGGCACTCAAACCATACAACCAAATACATAACATAAATGTATTAACCATCAAAACGACGCTACACGTCTACATAGAACATCCACTATGTCATTGTCATCCCGTGACGGTACCTGTCAACATATGACTTTGAAATAATATTGTCGACTCGTGACGGTATATGTCGATACACGACGTCTATAGTCTCATCGTCAAACACATGACAACATAAGTAAATTAACACGTGATATCCACAATAGTGCTAAATAAACAGTAATATGCCATACCTCAATGCTAACAATATAGCGGCATACCTGTCTCCGTCATCCAACAGTGGTACGCATCAGCACCCATCGCTCGTAGGTGGCGTAATCCAGCGTCATGTACATAGCGGCATAACCCGTTGCTATAGAATCAGTGGCATAATCCCTTGTCATAGAGTCAGCGGCATAAAACATCGCTATAGACATCTGGCGGCATGAACCATCGCCATAGATGTAGCGGAATGTACCATCGCTATGAACACCAGGCGGCATAAGTCATTGCCAATAGAATAGCGGAATGATACATCGCTATCAATACCCGGCGGCATAAACCATCGCCAATCAATATAGCGGAATGAACCATCGCTAACAATACATCTGGCGGAATGAACCATCGCCAATAATATAGCGGAATGAACCATCGCTATCAATACATCTGGCGGAATGAACCATCGCCAATCAATATAGCGGAATGAACCATCGCTATCAATACATCTGGCGCAAGAACCATCGCCAATCAATATAGCGGAATGAACCATCGCTATCAATACATCTGGCGGCAAAAACCATCGCCAATCAATATAGCGGAATGAACCATCGCTATCAATACATCTGGCGGCAAGAACCATCGCCAATCAATATAGCGGAATGAACCATCGATATCAATACATCTGGCGGCAAGAACCATCGCCAATCAATATAGCGGAATGAACCATCGCTATCAATACATCTGGCGGCAAGAACCATCGCCAATCAATATAGCGGAATGAACCATCGCTATCAATACATCTGGCGGGAAGAACCATCGCCAATCAATATAGCGGAATGAACCATCGCTATCAATACATCTGGCGGCATAAACCCTCGCCAATAGGATAGTCGGTCCCTAGTCATTGTTACAGTAGTGTATTTTAATGCCCCTCGCTCAAATAAAACATGCGGTACTCCCACCCCTCGCTTCACATATAGGCGGCATAGAATAACCTCGCTTAAATGGACATGCGGCGCTCCCACCCCTCGCTTCACATTTTAGCGGCAAATATTCTTTCCTCGCCTCATATGATACCCACGCTTCAATGTGACATGCGGCGCTCCCACCCCTCGCTTCACATTTTAGCGGCACAAAACAATAAATAGCGGCAAGCATTTAAAATCATCACTCATCCATAACAATGACTCATGGGATATTCACCAAGTATCCCATCTATACCTGCAACACAAAGCATATTCCATATTCCAATATACATCATCATGAGTGTATTTTAATGCACCTCGCTCAAATGCGACATGAGGCGCTCCCACCCCTCGCTTCAACATTTGGCGGCAGAGCATTAAAATCATCACTCCATTGTACACATGCAACCACAATGCATAATCCATGATGTATGTAAAATGCAGGTTACCGTTTCGTGTCTTTCAACTCTGGCCTTAGCCTTTCGCGTCATAGTGTCCCTACAGGAACAATCTCAAACCATGAGCATACGATAATCCATATTAACCACAATATGATTATAATGAGTAAATGCATAAACTATGAGTACAAAGTACTTCCTGTATCCCAATGCATTTCAAAATGCTCCATTTGGTTGTCCCTGTGTCACAACTCACAATCATAATCAGCAGATTATATTATGATTCTATAGATGTCATGACATATAATCGTTTCTATGATCACATGTTACAAATGCACATAAGCAAAATAGTTGTGTCACACAACACTAGCTACTATCATGCATAAATATGTGCTACCCATCCCTATCAGCATGTTCCAGGCCTTCAACAGCCCCAAAGAGCTAACCACTGCTCTGATACCACTAATGTAAGGACCCCATAGCCCTTAACCTATGATTAGTGTATTAACCACTATGTGTGGCACATGCTTTCAATAAAAATCAATCGGGAAACTCAGATGATGATTTACCATTGAATGGCAATCACAAAATTTTATTTAATATGCAATGTTATAAGATCATCATCCTAACAACAAATAGACTCATAGAGTTCGCCCATTACCATCCCCATTACACCACTTTTTACATTGTGGACTTTTATAAAAATTTGGACAAAGTCTCCCCTTAAATAGAGCCATCCCGAAATAAAAGCGCATCGCATAATATAGTTCCCGGCCAGGGAAAACACATACTCAACAGAATACAGCAACACTAAGTAAATTCCCAGCCAGGGAAGACACCACACATAAGACAATATAAAGTGGGTTTCAACACCCACATAATACACCGATGACTCTCATATCATTAGCAATTCTACCCTTAATTGCATGCAACATAGAATGAAAGAGAGAAAGGCTCATGCCTTTGTATACAACCCATATACAAGTATAATCGTGCTCACATGCGAGCATCATAAATGTGTATATAACCCTCGGGTGTATATAAGTACTCTATACGATACCGTGCTCCATCAAGCCCTGGTACCACGATCCTGGGAGTACATCCAATCAACAGCTCGAGCTCAGCTCCACAGCCATCGATGTACCTGTTCACCTGCCCCAACAGAGACAGCCCCCAACGGGGTGAGCATACCAATACACAAAATCCCATAATCACAATACTGAAATTCATAATTTACAACAAAAGTAAATACTAATGAATTTTAAATGATACTCCCTGGATGGCAACGTCCACATCCGGGATTCCGTGTACTGTCCCTGTTCTCACAATCATCAAACTCATCAAATCTCGAAAATCAGTAAATCAACACATTGATTTAACTCATCGCATGCCTAATTCTCGAATATCAATATGTAGTGATTCCAAATTCATTATACAGGCAAATATGGATATCTCAATAACAAATACTGATTTCTCAACCTCGCTATCAATCACAGATAGCTCAAATGCCTAGCATTTATTTTTCCAATTCTCCATTATACTTAGACATCTCACATGTCTTATAATGAATACATGATTCCACGATCATTCTCAGGCATCTCAAATGCCCTACAATAGTCATATAAACCCAGTACCCCAATATATCTTGTAAAGTTATACCACTCTAGTATCACGCACGCTTGTGGCGGAGATGTCAAGATTGGGTCGTTCCATAACTACATCAACACATATATATAACCATACGTACAACCATCAATGCAATCAAAATACATTATGCATTTCACAAATGCTCTCATATAAAGAAATGCTCGTACGTCGCACGTACCTTAAATCTCCTTAGTTCGAGCCAGACTTTGTTCGAGTTCCATGCCCCGAGGGACGACGTGCTAACACGATAAATTAATTCACATTATTCACGAACATGCAACCCATGCTCAAGCACACCCATAACCCTTAAACAAAATATTGTCAACACACGACAATTAACCATTTAAAAGACCCGGGGCAGGGCATATGTAGGGAGGGAAAACGAATGAGACATTATCGAAAATTGTTCAAGAACTCCCCATAAATTTTCGAACTTTCACATCACAAATCGAACCCAATTAGGGACCATAATTCATCTAAAACATGAATTAATCTATCAATAACAAGAATCACCGCCCCCCCCTGCCAAACCCCCAAAAT